>CM035163.1:27174394-27596637 GCA_020205615.1 Panax quinquefolius
CCTAGAGTTTTCATCTCCATCTCTATTATTTGTATATTATACTGAAATTAGTCTTTGACAACATCGTACTGTACTTGTATACGATCTTCTACTCAACACGCCACCTACCACGCTCGCTTTTCGAGGATGGCATGGTCGTAACATGTCTTTGAAATGAGTCTCCTCTCGAGTTCTTGAAGCTCTTCCCACATTCCTTGCTCCATTCGAATTTTGTATCTCTACGAAGTTAGCTACGTTAATGGAATAGCGATTCGAGAATATCCTTCAACGTATCTCCGATAATAACCAACTAAGCCTGAAAACTACGCATTTCGATTCTGACTTTAGGTTGTTCTCAATCGTGACTCATATCCCAACCTTGGATAAGACGTCACAATGACACCTATCGCTTTACTATCGCATCGAATATGACGTCCCTTACAGAGAGTCTCGCTTAGTGAATTCCACAAAGGAAGTCACAAGATAAAGGCTCATGTACCAAATTCTATAGTTGAATTTTTAACTCCTCGAAGTTCAATAGAGCCATTCGATATGAGATTTTAGAAATGAGTTTTGTCTGGGTTCAAAGTCGATACAAAATTTAATATCGATCTTTGGGAGTAAGCCAATAAATTCTTCAGAAATACGTCGGGAAAAATCAATAACAACAAGAATATTATTCAAATCGACGTGTCTTTATTCAAATCCATAACATGGACTAAGAAAACTCGACATCCGTAATAAAAGCGAATGACTTCATGGCTTGATATGAAAATGTTTGACTTCAATGGTTTGATTGCTCGAGTTCGAATAACAGTTGCTTAGAATATGAAAACTAACAACCTTACAAAAGCAATCAATTTTGGCATGATGAGTAGTTAACCAATCAATCCCCAAAAGCAAGTATCTTTAAAGAGATAAGGTCAACAGGTAAGGTAATGGTGCCAACTTGAATCAAACAAGATTTCTAAACAACAGATGTAATGAAAGTTTCTCCTAACGGATTCTCTATAAATAGGTCAAAGTCTAATTTCTCCGTAGTCAAGTTCAAACGTTGAGCGCAAGCAAGAGAGATAAAAGAATGGGTAGAACCGGTATCTAGTAAGGTATAAACATCGCAAGAATTTATAATTAACTAACCCGTGCTAACTTCGTTCGGGTTCCTCGCATTTTTGACCGGTCACGACAAACGCTCTTCCATGAATCGTTGACTTTGACTTTTCTTGGACATCCTTTTGAGTCACCGCCCCCGCTGCACTAGGTTTCGATATCGTACAATCTCGAGCGATATGTCCTTCTTTTCCACAATTATAGCATACCTTAAACTGTTGTGGGCGCTGAATGATATGTCCCTCTTTCCCAAGATTTGTAACATACGACCGATGGTCTTTCTCTCCTCCTTGGAACCAAGTTGCCACTGGCGTCCGACGCCTTCACATGGTCGTTGTTGAATCTCCTCTTTTAAAATCTCCTCCCAACTCGCTTCTTCTATTTTCATGGCCACGATTACCACCACGTTGGTTACCGCTTTAATCCGTATTCTTCTTTCTCCACCGGTTATCGTTATTCGATGATCGCTATCTTTGGTATGATCCTCGGTTATGGTCCCTCGGTTGAACGTATCGTTATCTCGCTTCTAACAATGAGCCCCATTTTACAACATCCGAATAGAGAGAAAATTTATGAGAAATGAGATATTGACGTATCTTGGGGTTTCAAACCTCTCGAAAACATCCGCGTCATACGTTCCTCATTCTCCACCAAATGAGGTGCAAACTCGGATAACTCCGCAAACTTCGCCTCGTCTTTGGGACACCGCCATGTTATTCTCGCTTCCAATCTAATAAACTCCACTTCCTTCATATGACGAATACTTTCGTGAAAGTACTTGTCATTGAACTGCTTTCAAACGTCTCCCACGACATGCCGAGTGCAAAATGGAATGGGTACGCCCACGATTCCCACCAATGAATCTGCCTCGCACGGAACATAAAGTAGTAGCGAATGGAACTTTCTGTTCTTCGTGCATCCCAAGACATCGAATATCTTGGTAATTTGCTTGACCCATGTTTCCGCCATGATCGGATCCGCTTTCCCCGAGTCTCGTGGTCCCAACTCTTTGAACCGCTGGGTCAATGTGACCACCCGTGAATTGCTATCATCTCCTCCTCGTATTTTGAACACGAGTCTCCCTCGTCGATTTTGCATGAACTGCAAAAGCTTCTAAACATCCCTCGTTCATCATCTCGCTCGGTGGTGTTATTCACGGGAGGTACATTGCCACTTTGTTACGCGTTCTCCTCGTTGTTAAGTCTGAGCATCTCCACGGTCTCATTTACTCCATCATTAATATTCTCGACGACATTCTCAAATCTTGCCATAAAACAAGGGTTAATTAAGGAAATCAATATATCACATAATATCCCTATATACCGACCAACTAACAAATAAGCTTAGGTAGGACACACTAGCAAAGGATTTACTCGCCTCTCCTCCTAGTTCTATTCCCCGATCTCCGCCAGAGATCATATCCCTAAGCTCTGATACCAACTGTGACGACCCCAAAATAGGTCCATTCCATCCAACCCATTCTGAGTCGCCAAATACATGGTACAGAAACAACTACAACTTTATTATCACAACAATAAAACTGTGAGTTTAAATACAAATATTATCTTCTAGACAATATTTATACTCAAATAAATCCTCAACACATTTATTGATACATTATTTTACAATAATGGTGAGGACTACTAAACAACTCTCTCTAGAACCTTCATTCCATACCCCGACTAGTACTCGCTACATTCTCGCCTCCCCGAGAAGAAAAATGGAACAACAAGGAAAAGGGTGAGCTCAACTAGCCCGAGAAAAGAATGTTATGACTAAGATAATATACAACAAATTATCGTTAGTCTCCAACAGGAAAAATCGATAGAATACAATGTATGAACAAGTTTCGGATCAATATTCGCAGCGAAATAATAATTCATAGAAGAGTTACGTAGAGAATGAATTCTACTATAATATATGAATTTAACAGATCCATCATCAATATTTTATCCTCAGTAACATCAATCAATATTCATCTTAAATCAAATATTCATCTTTGCACTACAGCCAAAGATATTCATCAATCCACATGTTCATCTCAACACTGCTCATCTTTGCACTAAAGGCCAAAGATATTCATCACCATTCATGTTCATTTAAACACCGCTCATCTTTGCACTACAGCCAAAGATATTCATCGATCGGTCATGTTCATTTAAACACCGCTTCATCTTTGACTATACAAAGCCAAAGATATTCTTCAAAATCATTCATCTTTGCACTACAAAGCCAAAGATATTCTTCAAATCATTCATCTTTTGCACTACAGCCAAAGATATTCAATAATATCATCATTTAAGACCGAGGATGATGAAAAATATTTTTAAAGAACGAATCCAAAGGAAACAAAATGACAAGGATTAAGGATTAAGGATTCGTACTTTGTTTTATCCATGTCCAATAATACCTCAAAAATAATCATAGTGGTGTAAAATTCAAGAATGATCAAAACATGGATACAATCAAAGCTAGTATCCGTAATAGATATTTTAGATTTAAAAGAAAAATTTTCATTTTTCTATGAATAAAGGCCGTATTCGTGAATAGTGGTCAGATCATGCGAATAAAGGCCGTATACGTGAATAAGAACTCTCACACCAAAAGATAGAAATTCCACAAAAAAATATCTCCACGCTTCATGAATAGTACTCGTGAATAGTAACTCATAAATAGTAACTCGTGAATAGTAACTCATAAATAGTAACCCCGACATGAAAAAGTTCCAAATTTGATAAAAAGTACCAACCAATATTTCAGCATAATGATATTGAAGAATTAATATCATTTGAGAAGAAAATAACATCCCTTACCTCAAAGAATCAAGATTTCTTGGAAGGAAAGGTCTCAAGTGATGTTTGAATGAAACTTATCTTGACAAAGAACTCTCAAAGTATCTAAATACTCACAAAATACGCTCAATAATATAGAGAGAGAAAGAGAGAAAACTTTGTTTCTGGGTGTGATTTTCAATTCTAACTTAGCCCTCTATTTATAGAAAATGTTAGCCCACCGAAGCAGACTTGACTGCTACCTGATGGCTTTACCTGCTACTATTTCCACCCACCACATTTGAAATAAAATTCAGCACATTTTTTTCACCAACCACAAGTGGGGCCCACTCAATTCTAGAATTTTCCACCAAAATCAATTATAAACCTAATTTCCTAATCACCACCTCTTAAAATTCATAACAAATCATTCGCTCATTTTAACGGTTCAAAATTTGTGGACATATACTCAACTTATGTATGTATAACATACCCAAAAATTACCACAATCCAACTCATCGGATTAAAAATTATAACCCCGCAATATATATCTCAAAACCCCGATTTGATTTTTAATACCTCAACTGACACAAAATACAATAAAACATCTCAAAGATTAATTCCTTCATTAATAACCACATAAATAAATCCATCATTTATATTCATATAAAATAAATATTTCCTTATCATATGAATTAATAATTAATTATTCACAAATAATATTACGTAATCACATTTATGACAACCAGTCGCTCCTCAGAAAGAGGGGCTTTCCAATAAGGATCTCTCCTCATCGGGCGCGCAGCAATTAGGTGACCAAACCTCTCCTTAGATGTAACTTTCTAGACATTGCCAATAATGTTATCTAATAATATTATTCAAATAATATGAATTATTGATCCGATAATGGGAAATCTTGTGCGATGACAATTATCAAACAAAGAATAATATAAAATACCAACGCAAAGAATTATTGAATCAATAAAATAAAATACCTGAATAAAGAATTATCGTAATAATTATTGAGTAGTGCCATCTTACGTGCGAATCAATAATTCAACAATACTGCAATACTGTGCTCTTCTTGCGTGCAACCACGCCAGACATCGTATTTTAACCACCGGGTATTCCAATGCTTAACTGAGAATAACTACAGCCTCTTAATTGGTAATAACTACGCCGTTATTTATAACCACCCAAACTTTGTCGTTTTCCTCATCCAATCGCTTTTAGTTATGGGGCCCACATTACGGTCGCTACTGGTCGTCGAATATTTCCGACAAAGATTTAATATTCCACGACCAAACGAATATTCCCGACAAATTTAATATTCCACGACCAAACGAATATTCCCCGCAAAAAAATGAATATTTTATAACCACTTGCTTGTTTTGAAATATTTGCGTATTTAACCCTTAACTATCCACATTAATCAAATCAACCCTTACTATTTCAAAATAATAAATAAAGAAAATTCCTTTTTATTTAAAAAAATTCGGGGTCTTACAGCATTCTTCTTCATGCGATGGGAACTTTATCGCCTTAAAGACATTAAATGTGACCTCTTGATCATGTACACGCATCGTTAGTTCTCCCTTTTATACATCGATTGAAGTCCTACCCGTGGCTAAGAATGGTCTCCCTAGTATGATTGGTATACTCATATCCTCTTCGAAATCTAGAATGATAAAGTTGACCGAAAAAATGAACTTATCCACCTTAACTAACAAATCTTCAATAATTCCCCGTGGATATGTGATGGACCTGTCAGCTAACTGTAATGATATGTTTATCGGTCTTGGAGCCGGTAATCCCAACTGGTTGAACACTGACAACGACATCAAATTTATACTTGCCCCCAGATCACATAAATACTTGCTAATGTTCATCTTCCCAATGGTGCACGAAATTGTGAAGTTGCCCGGATCTTTCAGCTTTGGAGGTAGTTTGCGTTGGAACACTGCACTGCATTCCTCTGTCAAGGCTACTGTTTCGAAGTCATCTAATCTTCTCTTCCTTGAAAATATACCTTTCATGAACTTTGCATAGCTTGGCATTTGTTCCAATGCCTCTGCGAAAGGTATGTTGATCTGCAGCTTTTTAAATACCTCCAGAAACTTGCTGAACTATTTGTCGTCTTTCTGCTTAATTAACCTCTGCGGATATGGTACTTGAGGATATAGTGGTTGTACTGGACTCTTTACCTTATCTTCTGAACCTGCCTTGTTCTTCTCTTCCTGCTGAACCTCAGATTTTTTTTAATTTTTCTTCCTCACCATCCAACTGTTCTGCCTCGTGCGGCCGCGCAATGTCCCCTCGTTCTGCCTCAGATTTTTCCTGATCGCAATGTGATTGCTTGACACTGCTCCTTTCCGTCTTTCCTAGGATTTGTCTCAGTGTTACTTGGCAATGCACCCTGGGGCCTGTTGTTGAGCATACTCGCCATTTTCCCCATTTAAGTCTACAAATTCTTGATAGCCACTGCTTGGCTTTTAATCATGACTTTAGTTTTTGTCATGTATTTCAACATCAGCTCCTCCATCTCTGATTTTTTCTCGGGCTGTGGTGTAGCGAGAGTGTGATGTTGTTGTTGTTGAGGAAATCCTGGTGGAAATGGTGGTTTTGGTGCAAACTGTGGTTGAGATATTCGTATTTGGCCGATTTTCTTTGTAGTTGTCCTTGATTATTTGACCAACTAAAGTTTGGATGATTTTGGTTGTTGGGATGGTATATGTTCTGAAATTGACCTTGGTCTTTCCTGTAGTTGCTCACATATTACACCGACTCCGAGCTGATAACACATTTATCCGTGGAGTGTGACCCCGCACAAATCTCACAAACGAAAGCAACTATTTTCACTTTACTGTCTGCCAAAGTATCTATCTTTTTAGCCATAGCTGCCATCTGTGCTGACAACTGCGTAATCTCATCTACCTCCAACACACCTGCAACCTTAGGCTGTGGCATCCGAGCTGTAGTATTCTGATAGTCATTTGCAACCATAGTCTCGATAAGCGTATAAGCCTCGTCATAGCTCTTTGCCCATAATGCCCCTCCTACGGCTGCATCCACAATCGGTCTCGACTGCCATCCTAACCCATTGTAAAAGGAATTTATCACCATCCAGTCAGGCATACCGTGATGCGGACATTTTCTGAGCATCTCTTTGTAATGCTCCCATGCCTCATATAAGGACTCGCCCTGTTGTTGCTCAAACTGAGAGATAGATGTCCTCATCTTTGCAGTCTTGGCCATTGGGAAGAACTTGGCTAAGAATTTCTGTGCTAAATCCTCCCATGTGGTTATTGACCCTGATGGCAAAGAATGTAGCCAACTCCTAGCCTTATCTCTCAATGAAATTGGAAATAGCCGTAGTCTAATGGCATTTTCCGTCACACCGTTATTTCTGAATGTGTCGCAGATCTCGATAAAGCTCAATAGATGCTCATTCGGATCATCTGTAGCAGCACTCCCAAATTGAACTGAGTTCTGTACCATTTGAATCGTGCCCGGTTTGATTTCAAAGGTGTTTGCTGTTATCACCGGTCTGACTATGCTTGACTGTAGTCCATTTATATTTGGCATAAAATACTCCCTTAGAGCCCGATGTTCTTCTCTTTACTCGATTCTCTATTCTTCTGCCATATCCGGTATAGTACTCTCTAACTGAGCTTGTAGATTTCTTCGCACGCTACCTTTCCAACCTCTCCCGTTGATGTTTTCCTGCGCTGGTGTTAATTCGGAATTAGAGGATCTTGTGTGCATAAAAATCTACAAGTACCTGCAACCAAAAGCGAAACAAAAATAGAAATAAGAAACGAATAGATTTGTCTAAGTCATACAATTTAGCTTTAAACTGATGATAATTATCTAAATTAACGCCTTTCCCCGGCAACGGCGCCAAAAACTTGTTGCCTCTTTTATAATTCTAATAAAAGAGCTCTAACTCATGCAAGCATACATGGGTCAACAAGTAATATAGAGTAAGTAGAGTATCGATCCCACAGAGAAAGTTGTTTAATTTAAACTATCCTGCATCAATTAACTCACCAAATTTATATGCCTAGACTGATGACTAAAAGTGTTGAATTAAACTAATTATGAATAACAACTGAAAATAAGAATAATAAGGAAATAAATATAATTTGGAAATAATGGGATCCTAACTTCATTTAATATTTCATTCAATAGCCACTATCATGCAAGAAGTGTTCACATATCACAGGAAAATAGCCAAGAGCACGAATAGAGTTATAACCATTTTTCAATGCACTATAACCTACTTACACAAAGATTCTACGGATGTTAGACTCATGTAATCACCAATACAACCAAAATCACTATATATCATGTGAAATTGCAATTATATTGATTTTAAGCTCAAGCCCTTATTCTAGCTCATACGGTGAAACAAAGATATGTCTATCTGGTTCACAAAATCACGCAAGCCATTATAATGACCCCATATTCGCATCTTATCATGATTACAATCCATATTTATATGTTCATTGTCAATTCCATACAAATACTGAAACGAATGGTGATCAAACATTCATACATGTAAAACAACCATGACAGATATTCCATATGACATGTAAAACATCTCTAGCATTTAAGCGTACAACCAAATTACATATTAAAATCTGTTAGAATCCCATAATGGAGTTTAGTTCATAACTGAACCAAAAGCCATTATGGGATCAACGCTAACCATGATCAATAAACAAACAATTGAAGTAAGAAAGATAAAACGATCAAACCCAATCGCTGGATAGAAACCAATGATCAACTATTAAATCCTCATAGAAATCCAATAGATAATAATCAAAATCCACGATGATAGAGAATTCCAAGAGGAAGTAGAGAAGTAGACGTTTTGGCTTCGTTCTACGTTGGAATCTCTCTCCAAGCTGTAAAACCTAGTATCTATGAAAAGAATACACTAAAAATTATCAAGTGTGTGTCTGACACTAGTTAGAATCGTTTAAAACCCATTACACATCATTTAATTTAGAATTAAAAATAAAACAAAATTACGACTTGACATCAGATTGATGGCACGCCCTCTATAACTTCTCGGTCAGCCATGAGATTTCTGAGAATGTTTGCTTTTGTCCGACCAAAGATCTCTCTCATGACCATAGCGACTTCGAGAAAGTTAGTAGTGTCGATCGAATTTTCATGGTATGCGCCTCTCCCAGTCACATTATCTTGCGCCAACTTGCACTCATGAGCTCGCTCAGTATTTATTTCGCATTCTGCTTCACCTACGCTATTTGTTCTTTCATTGCTTGATTTCCTTTCTGCATTTCACCTCCATGCTATGCACATCCTCGCTTGTGCCTCACCTTCACACATCCATTAGCTTTGGGCCACTATTACCACTAAAATTAAGCCAATTCCTGCACTTATTCACCAAAAGGAGTTTTAAGTAAATGCAATGCATAATAACGTGAAATGCAACTAAAATACAATAAAATGTACTTGAGTTGGGCACAATTCGCATGAATTGGTATGCAATAAGTAGGTAAAAATACCACTTATCAATATTCTTTAACTTATCGAGAGGCATAGGCTATGACTTTCCCATGTTGCATGAGAACACATCCTAACCCTTTGCTTAAAACATCACTGTAAATGACAAATCCCTCCGAGCCAGATGGTATTATCAGAACAGGTGCTGAAATGAGTCTCCTCTTGATTTCTTGAAAACTCTTCTCACATTCCTCGTTCCAACCATTTTTGTATCTTTCCGAGTCAGCTGAGTTAAGGGAGTAGCGATTCGAGAAAACCCTTCTACTAATCTCCGATAATAACCAAATAAGGCGAGAAAGCTACGTCACTTCTATCATCGATTTAGGTTTGCTCCCACTTGAGTACCTTCAATCTTTCTTTGGGTCAACAGATATTCCATGACTTGATACCACATGCCCAAGGAATGCTACTTCCTCAAGCCAGAACTCGTATTTCTTCAACTTGGCATAAATTTTATATTCATGAAGCTTTTGAAGTATCAGCCTCAAGTGTTGCTCATGATCTTCACGGCTTTTGGAATAAATAAGGATGCCATCAATAAAGGCGACCACAAAGTGATCCAAATATTCCTTGAATACTCGGTTTATCATATCCATGAAGGCGGCGGGGAGCATTAGTCAATCCAAAAACATGACTAGAATTCATAATGCCCGTCTCAGGGAGTTCCGCAAGCCGTCTTTGGAATGTCATCGGTTCTCTAATCTTCAATTGGTGATATCCTAACAAAGATCAATCTTTGAAAAGAATTTGGCACCTTACAACCGGGTCAAACATGTCATCAATACGTGGCAATGGGTACCTTTTTTTTTGACGGTGACATGATTCAACTCCAGATAATCGATCTAAAAGTCGCATATTCCCATCTTTCTTTTTCACGAATAGAATAGGAGCACCCCAAGGAGACGTACTAGGACGAATGAAACTGATGTCTAATAATTCCTGCAGTTGGGTCTTTAACTCCTGAAGTTCAATAGGAGTCATTCAATTTCACGCTCTGGGGGTAGGCCAGGAAGTTCTTCAGGGAATACGTCAGGAAATTCATTAACAATAGAAATATTATTCAAAACTGACGTATTTTTGTTTAATTCCGTGACATGAGCTAAGAAAGCTTGACATCCGTTTTTCAATAAACGAATAGCTTTATGACTTGAGATGACAGTGATTGATTTTAATGGTTTGGTTGCTTGAATTCGCATAATAGGTTGGTTAAGAATATGAAAGCTAACAACCTTACGAAAATAATTAATTTTTGCATGATGAGTAGTTAACCAATCAATCCCTAGAATTACGTCAAATGCAAGTATTTTCAATAAAATAAGATTGACAGGTAATGTGAGGGTACCGATTTCAACCAAACAATACTTATAAACAGTGGATGTAATGAAGGTTTCTCCCAATGGAGTTTCAACAGATAAGTCAAAGTCCAATTTCTCCGGAGTCAAATTTAAACATTGAGCGCAAGTAGGAGAAATAAAAGAATGGGTAAAACACAGATCAAATAAGGTATTTACTTATTAGAGTTTATGATAAGCTTACCCGTGATGACCTCGTTCGGGTTCCTTTCTTTCCGGGAGGGCCACGACAAATGCTCTCCTTGCATCGGCTTTGACTTTTCCGGGCGTCCTTTGGTGCCTCCATCCTAAATGAACTTGTCTTTGGTGAGCGACAAAATCGGGCTAGGTGACCATCTCTTCCACAATTATAACATGCTTTGTACGACATCGCGCAGTTTGGACTGATGTGTCCCTTTCCTCCACATTTGAAGCATATGATAGGTGGTCGTTTTCCTTCCTTAACGACAGGTGCTAATGCTGACGTCTTTCCATCATTATTGAATCTCCTTGAAATGTCTATTCTTATTATTTTGGCCATGATTACCACCGAAGTGGTTATCATTTCTGGCATGTTGATTCCCTCCACACTTATTGTCACCCCTTCGATGATCAAGTATCACCGATATTATCATTTTGTCAATTTGCTCTTCTTTTGGTTGGGTTGACTCATTATCGCTACTCCAATAATCGAGCCCTATTAACAACATCCTCGAATACAAACAAAGTTTATGAGAGATAAGATATTGACGTATCTCGGGTTTCAAACCTCCTAGAAACATTCGCGTCATTCTCTCCTCATTATCAACCAAATGAGAAGCAAACCGGGATAACTCGGCAAACATGGCTTCGTACTGCGACACGGTCATGTTGTTTTTCTCCAGCTTGATGAACTATACCTCTTTCATGTGACGAATACTTTTGGGAAAGTACTTGTCGTTGAACAGTTCTTGAAATTTCTCCCAAGACATCTTCAGTGCGGCAGGTGACAACATGAAGGTGGCAAAGGGAATCTTTTGATCCTCGGAGCATCCCAAGACATCAAATATCTTGTTGATCTGCTTTATTCACGTCTCCACCTTAAGTGGTTTTAGCTCTCCAAAAAACTCCGGTGGTCCCAGTTCCTTGAACTGCTTAGCGGTGACCGTCCGAGAGTTTCCAGTGTTTCCACCTAAATTTTGTACAGGAGCCGCTCTTGCCTGATGTTGCATGAATTGCATAAAGCCTCTGAACATTCCATCGTTCATCATCTAGTTAGTGTTGCTGTTTGCCTGAGGATTGTCGCCTTCCTGATGCACATTATCCTGATTATTGATCTGTGGAGAATTAACGATCTCCTGTGCTCCATTGATGTTCTCAACATTCTTGGATGCCATTTTCAAAAACTGCCACATAACAAGGGTTAATTAACATATCACATATTATGCCTATATTCTGACCGACCAATTAAATACCAAATAAACTTAGGTAGGTCATACTAGCGAAGGAATTCTCCGTCTCTCCCCTCCTAGTTCTTATCTCACATCTCAGCCAGGGATCATATCCTAAGCTTTGATACTAACTGTGGCGCCCCCAAAGTAGATATACATCACCCATCTTGAGTCGCCAAATACATGGTACAAAAATTCAAATACAACTTAATTATACAACGATTAAAATAAATACGACAAAACATATGCTGTGAGTTTTAATACAAATATTGTCATCTAGACAATATCCACACTCAATTGAGTCATCATTACATTTATTATCACTCTATTTAACAGAATAGTGAGGACTACTAATGCTATTATCTGGACCGTCACTCTGTACCCCGACTAGTCCCTGCTACGTTCTCATTTTCTGAAGAGAGCAATGAAAGTAAAAGGTTGAGCTCAACTAGCCCAGGAAAAAATATTATGACTAAGATAATACAGAATAAATTATTGTTAGCCTTCAACAGTGTTAAACTGATACAATATAACAAACATCAAGTTTCACTGCAGCGGAACAAGCAATCCATTAAATGAGTTAAGTAGAGAATAAAATCTACTATCTTTTATGATTTAAAAGGTTTTTCATCACTTTTATCG
This sequence comes from Panax quinquefolius, assembly GCA_020205615.1. NCBI lineage: Eukaryota > Viridiplantae > Streptophyta > Magnoliopsida > Apiales > Araliaceae > Panax > Panax quinquefolius. The sequence continues at coordinate 27,187,193 of CM035163.1, forward strand.
TTGGGACTCAGCTTAATAAATAATCCACATCATCCCTACACTACGGCCAAGGATATTCATTAATATCACAACCACAAATTATCCATGCACTACGGGCCAAGGATATTCGTGTATTCATCAATGGTCATGATCATGCCAACAACTGTCCATCAATGCACTACGGGCCAATGAGGACTTTTACCACATCATTTGTAACATTACGGTCATGATTATACCGATTAATCCTGGTTATAATCATACCAAGTCCATCATACTACTGAGCCACGAGATGACTTTCAACATAATATAAACATGAGGAGGATGACAATGATATAAGAATTCAATAAAACAAGTTCAAGAATTAATTTATCCAGGAACTAATAACGTCCAAATTGTCAACATGATACTTCTTTGTAGAGTAAAATTTAAGAATGCTCAGAAGAATATTTCCTTGAAAAGATACTGGATGAAGCGTAAATATCAAGGATATTCAACTAATTTCATGGAGTATAGAAGTCAAAACTTTAACCAACTGAGTATAATAAAGAATGAAATAACAAAAGAAATCACCAAGCATGCGATAGACCGCACAGACAGGTTATTCTAAGAGAATAATAAATAACGGAACCAGGTCATGCATAAACGCACAAACAGGATATTCTAACAGAATAATAAATAACGGAACCAAGTCAGGCAAAATTCGCACCGACAAGATATTCCAACAAAATAATAAATAACGGAATCAGGTCATGTGTAAACGCACAGACAAGATGTTCCAACAAAATAATAAAGAATGGAATAACAGAAAAATTTCACCATGTATGCGGTACTTTGCATAGACAGGTTATTCCAACATAATGATAAAGAATGGAATAACAGAAGAATTTCACCAAGTATAGGGTGATCACAGATATCACGGTTATTCCAACGAGAATAAAAAATGGAATAATGTAAGTTCTCTTCATGAATACGAAAAGAAATAATACCCACTTACCTTAGAACAACTGGATATAGGAGTAGTGAAAGTAACGAGAATACTTTTTCTCTTCTCTATATAGTTTCTCTCTCTAGAGTTTCGATTGAATTCGTAGAAATAATGAAGGAATGAGCTTTTATTTATAGGAGAATGGACCTAATAGTAACTAATTCCTAAACCTTGATTGATTTACTTTTAAGCGGAGACGGTCCATTGGTTTAGTATAAAATATTCTAATAAAACAAAATCTTTTAAATAAAATATAATATATTCTATTTATAATCTAATAAAACGAATAACTTTATAAAAGTATTACATTTTATATAAAAAAGATTTTACTATGCAAAATACTATCAGAACAATTATGCAAACACTATGCATAATAAAATATAATATATTCTATTTATAGTCTAATAAAACGAATAATTTTATAAAAGTATTACATTTTTATATAAAAAGATTTTACTATGCAAAATACTTATGCATAATAGAATATAATATATTCTATTTATAGTCTAATAAAATGAATAACTTTATAAAAGTATTACATTTTATATAAAAAGTTTTTCTACATTTTATTACATTAATAATACTAATAAAACAAAACTTCATCATCATTATTATAATTCACACTATTAATCGACCGTGTCGTTCCTCGTGAAAGAGGAGCTTTTCAATTAGGATTTTTCCTATTAGGCGCACCATTAGGTGACCAAACCTCTCCTTGGCGTAACTTACAGACATCGTTAATATTGCAAATAATAATATTAATAACTTCTTCGTCTCAATTATTGATTTAATAATATATAAAATATCGACAATAATTTAATCAATTAACGTGAGATACGATGCAACAATTACTGAAGCAATAATTGAACAAAACTGAGTGACTTCTCACGTAAGCATCAATAATTAATACCGGTGTCTTCTTATGTACTGACCACAGTATTCTGTGCATTTCTTTAACACCGGGTGTTTCAACAGTTAATGATAAATCTTCCGCCGTTATTTTCATAAAATATTTTTGTCATTTCTCAATCCGACAATAATTCTATTGTGGGGTCCACCAATAATTGTGCCGTCGTACGAATATTCCCTTTTAAAACGAATATTCCCCGACCAATCGTGTGAGACCCCAAATTTTATGAATAAAGATTTAAATTTCTCGAAATATTTTTTTAATATTATGGTGTGGATTTAATATAATGTTATAGTTGTGGGTAAAAATTATAAATTTTGCAAAGTATGCGAAGTTGTTATATAATATTCAATTGTGTTGCCGCATTTAATATTCCCCTCATTAAAACGAATATATCTCCGGCCAATAGAATATTATATAACAACTTACGATTTTACAAAATTTATAACTATTACCCACAACTATAACATTATATCAAATTAATTTCATAATATTCAAAAAATGATAATTATAGAAAATTCATCTTTATTCATAAAAGTTGGGGTCTTACATTATTAATTCATTTGTTTCCTCATGTCCTTCCATGCACCTATAATAAATTAACAATATTACTATAAGATAAAATAATGTTAAATAATTTTGATAATTAATTAATTAATATTGCACTCATTTGTCTTACTGATTAAATCATACCTTGGTATAAATTTTTTGTAAATAAGAATAACTTAATTCATTTTCTTGCTTTGAGTGGCTCCTCTCAGTTGTCTTCAAGGAAGATGATTAGAACCAAAATATAAGGTTTTGAATATATAATCTTATAATTTGTAATTTATCCATAAAAGTAGTTAATCAGTTTACTAAAAATTTTAAAATCTGATTAATAATTCCATAGTTCGAATGAAGTTAATATATGTGTGTGTGTGTGTGTGTGTGTATTTAAAGTCATTAAACTCACAACTCAAAGGTTGACAAGGGTTGAAATAGGATGATGTGAAATACTATAATTAGACAAAATGAATTTGAAATCAGCACTCCAAGCGTCAATAAATAAATTTTTTTACTGATGTATTTTCATCTCCTTTCTAAAAATGTCCTGATTCCGCCACTGCTTGTAACCCGAGCGAATTATGTATTAAATTTTTTATACATATTTTTTGTGTGATGTGAAATGTGTTTTTTACCTGGTAATTGGGAATCATTTCAATTTAAAATTTTATGATCAATTATATATATATATATATATATATATATATATATGTACACAGCTGTGTATTACATAGTAGGTTATGACGACGATTTTTTGGGCTATAGCGATGATTTCACCCGTCGTCATAGCTATTCTGAGCTATGGCGATAATTTACCATCGCTATAGTCCAAAAAATCTATCGTTATAGCATACTGTGTAATAAACAGTTATGTATATACATATAGCCTATATATATATATAGTTTATATATATATATATATATATATATATATATATTTTTTGAATGATAAAATAGTAGTATACACAAATAAGTAATATAGTAAATTTTGAATCAGTCTAGTCTGATGCGTATTTTAATTTAATCCAACATTGATGCGGAACATTCAGCCCACAAGATAGATATTGTTGATCAACTAACTTAATTCAAATTTAATATCATCTCTTGAATTATTATATATAGTTATTGATTATTGATGAAGTACCTATATTTTTATTTATTAATGCATACAAGAAATACTTATTTACTAGATATATAATTGTTAAGTATGTGTGCGGAACAAAAATTTTTTGACAAATACAATTCTTTGTTTGTTGAATAAAGAGAGTAATTTAAGATAATGGGAAAAAAAAATCTATTTTGTAATTTTAAACCTTTTAGAAACCTAAATAAATGTTCGTTTGGTACAGCACTTAGTACTTTCAAAAATTAGTGTTTAGTAGTTAAACTGTAATAGTATTTTCAAAAAATAAAATATATAAAACAAGTGATATGAACTTTTAATTATCTAGAAGAAAAGTACTTATTAACATAATATAATAATTTTTTTTTAAATGGTAATTTTAGACAAAATCTTTTACTAAAAGTAATTTTAATAGGTAATTATCAAACATTAACATATTTTAAATTTTAAAAAATTAATTCATTGCACCGCTTTATTAAAAGGAATATAAATCCTCCATTATACATTCCTCCAATTACTTCTAATATACCATATTCTTATCCTGTAGATAGTATAATTAAATTAAGTCAACGCTGTTCGATTAATTTATTATATTGAACAACATAATTTTTCCAAAAATTAAATTAAATCGACATTTTTCATCATTTGATGAATATGTGGGTTTTTCATCAAAATTTCAATGGAGAATTTTTTTTTAAACTTTTAACGGTGAAAATATTTTTATTATTTTAATTTTTAGTATGATTGATCAACTATTTATTAACATATTTTAATCATTACTAACAAAATTATTAAGATCAAATAATTGGCGTACTGAACGGAATTGGAGGGAATGTGCATTGGATGGGAGCACACATTTCTTGCTGAAGAATGACCCCTGAAAGCAAATTGTGCCCACCTTGTAATTTTTCACGTCCTTTAGTACTTCTCCCTATCCCGCAGTAACATCATATATGCGTTCAGGACATACTCGAAAATCCATGAACCAAAGTGCATTTGAATTCATCGTGGTGTAACATATAACATTTATGCGGTTGTGATACAAGAAATATTTCTGAATCCATCACCACGTGTGACACCCCAAAAATAAGTCTGCACACCCTATTTTAAGTCGTCAAAATACATACTACATAATTCAAATACTATTTTTCTATTTACATGTGACGCTCCCAAAATAGGTATACAACACCCATTCCGAGTCGCCAAATACATGGTACAGAAATAACTACAACTTTATTAATACAATTGTCGTACAAAATACGACAACACATAAACTGTGTGACACCCCCAAAATAAGTCTACACACCCTATTTTGAGTCGTCAAAATACATACTACATAATTCAAATACTAATTTTTCTATTTACATGTGACGCCCCCAAAATAGGTATACAACACCCATTCTGAGTCGCCAAATACATGGTACAGAAACAACTACAACTTTATTAATACAATTGTCGTACAAAATACGACAATACATAAACTTTGAGTTTGAAAACAAATATTGTCTTCTAGATAATATCGACACTAAAATAAGTCCTCTAATTATTGATACACTATTTTACAAAATAGTGAGGACTACTAAAACGACATTCTAGAACCTTCATTCCATACCCCGACTAGTACTCGCTACATTCTCGCCTCTTGAGAAGAAAAATGGAATAAAAAGGAAAAGGGTGAGCTCAACTAGCCCAGTAAAGAATATTATGACTAAGTTAATATAGAACAAATTATCGTTAGTCCTCAACAGGGAAAAATCTCATAGAATACAATAGACAACAAATTTTAAATCAATATTCGCAGCAGAATTAATAATTCATAGAAGAGTTACGTAGAGAATGAAATCTACTATTATCTATAAATTTAAAAGTCCATCATCAATAATTTATCTCTGTAACATCAATTAATATACATCTTGAATCAAATATTCATCTTTGCACTACATGCCAAAGATATTCATCGATTAATTAAGTGTTCATCTCAACACCATACATCTTTGCACTACTGGGCAAAGATATTCGGAAGAAAATCAACCATCTTTGCACTACATGCCAAATATATTCTGTAATATCATAATTTAGGACTGAGGATGATGAAAAATATTTTAAAGAAAATGAATCCAGTGAAACAAAAAAACAAATATTAAGGATTAAATACTTTAAACAATCTCAATTCAAAAATACTTCATAAATAACCATAGTGAAGTAAAATTCAAGAATGATCAAAACATGGATCTGATCAAAGCTAGTATCCATAATAGATATTTTGGACAAAAAATGAAAATTTAATTTTTACGTGAATAGTCTTAGTAATCGTGAATAGTCAGACATCGTGAATAAGAACCCCGATACTAAAAGACAAGAATTTCACAAGAAAATTTTTACCAATATTCCGGCATAATGATATTAGAAAAAATAATATCATTTTAAAAAAAAATAACATCCCTTACCTCAAAAACACAGTACTTCTGACTGGAATACCGAATATAGTGCTGAAGGAACTTGCACCGTATAACAACACTCAAAGTATCAAAATGCTCATAAGAATACGCTCGATAATATAGAGAGAGAAATCTTTAGTTTCTAGTGTAATTTTCAATTATAACCTAAGCGCACCCTATTTATAGGAAATTGCTTAGAACACCAAGACAGAAAATTTTAAAAAATATTAATATAATTATAAAATTTTCCTACACCCACTTTGAAAAACTAAACTCAACACATTTACAATACTAATGGGGCCCACCAACTTGTTAAAAATGTTTTTCTTAAAAAAAATATTTTAAACTCCAAAAATTAATTATTCCGAAACTTCAGAACTTCAATAATTCATAATAAATAGCACTTTAATTAGAAAAATTCAAATCTTATGTCCATTCTATAGGAAATTTAATTCTCTACAACTTTTCAGAAGAAAGTTTTTCTAAATTCCAAACAAAAATTGACCGAAATCCACATACGGACGATTTTGCAAGCTATAATCAAATTTCAGTCAAGAAATGGGGTCCACAAACATGAAAAACATATTTTAAATATTTTTAGTAACAAAAATACTCTTCGTCCTCGTATACTCATATATCCTACATTCATTGTAAACATATCACCATTAATATATTATTATAATATAATAATATATTTAAATAAATTATTTTATCAGAAAAAGATAAAATATTAATTTTTCAACAATTGTCACTTTAAAATTTTCTCCATCTATATCCACATAAAATGAATATTTTTCTTATCATATAAATCAATAATTAATTATTCACATATAATATTACGTAATCACAATACTGCATGACGAGTAGTTCCTGAAAGAGGGGCTTTCCGATAAGGATTTCTCCTTCTTGGCAAGCAATTAGGTGACCAAACCTCTCCTTAGATGAACTTTCTAGACATTGCCAATAATACTATCTAATAATATTATTTAAATAATATGAATTATTAATTCGATAAAGGAAAATACTGTGTAATGACAATTATTGAAACAACAATAATATAAAATATCAACGCAGCAATTATTGAATCAATAAAATAAAATATTGAATAGTAATTACTGTAACAATTATTGAGTAGTGCCTTCTTTACGTAAGAATCAATAATTGGTGCAATCTGGTGTCTTCTTGTGTTTTAACCAAGAATTCTAACGATATAATTGTAACAATTTTCGTAGATTATTTATAAACAACTTATACTTGTCATTTTCTTCATCCAATCGCTTTTCGTTATGGGGCCCATTACAAGTTCTGGCCGTCGCATGCGAATATTAAAGTGTGATGTAAAGAAATATTCAACGACCAAACGAATATTTCAAACGATAATGAATATTTTATAACCACTTGCTTATTTGAAATATTTGCGCATTTTACCCATAACTAACCACATTAATCAAATCAACCCTTACTATTTTCAAAATAATAAATAAAGAAAATTCAATTTCATTTATAATAAGTTGGGGTCTTACATTACAACTATTAAACTGTCGTGTAAAATACGACAATACACATACTGTGAGTTTTAATACAAATATTATAACGTATCTAGTACGACAATATCCACACTCAACTTAAATTCTCAATACAATTATTGTCACACTATTTTATAATGTATTGAGATACTTCTACAGTTTCGGACAATCTGTGATGCCCCCAAAATAAGTCTACACAACCCATTTTGATTCGCCAAATACAAGATACAGAATCTGTTGGAAGAAGAATGCATATCTTGATTTGATGTTTAAAGTAAATGATCATGATTATATGTAAAGTCCTTAAAAGAATATATGTACAATGACTTAGTGATAAATCAAATTTTTAGGCTGATCTTAGCTTTTAAGTGTTCATTATTCTATAAACAAATGTATAGATAAAGAGATCAAAAATGTTAGGTTGATCTATCGTGAAATTTATAGATAAACTTCAACAGGAATCGTAGTCTATCAAGCTGATCAACAAATTGCAAAAGCCAAGGCAAGATCGTAGAGCTTAAAAGATCGTAGTGTATTTGCCTTGAAAGACCTCTTCAGAAATCGTAGAGTGTTCCAGACGTTTGTCGAAGCTAACTCAGAGATCGTAGTTTTCTCTCGGAAATGTTGAGTCTGCAAGACGAGCAAGTGATGATCGTCGTGTGAAAAGATCGTAGTGTGCAAATTCTTGCGAGAAATCGTAGTGTTCTCTTAAGAGCAAGCACTAATATGACAAGACACTACGATAATTATAGTAGAGTGTCATCTGTCTTGTGTCAGAAGCATCCAGCCCTAACTTTTGTTTGAAGACAAATTCCAACAAATGAGGAATGGGTTTTGAACGTTGAAGCACTCACCACCGAGCGGTGCAAAAAGATATCCTTAGTATTGATCGAAAGGAACGTATTCAAGAAGCTAAGAAAAGGACCATTGGCGGAGAAAAAAACACCTTTTCGGTGTTAGGTGAGAAAGCGATCGATGTGTCGGATGGGCGAGTGAAATTACGAAGATGTGCGAAAAAAGTCTCCATCAAAGTTCGAGAAGGTCAAACGCATTTAATGCTTCTTCAAAAGGCTTCAACGGATAGATTTCAAGATCACATATATACAGAACACAGAAGAATGAGAAAGATAAGCAAGTATTAAAAGCAAAAACGTTAAAAGCACACTCAACGCTCAACTCAACGATCCGAGAAAGATAGAAAGCTTTCTCAGCTACTCAGTTCTTTCGAACAAGTACTTAATAACAACTGAGTAGCACTAATCACGATCTCAACAGCAACCCATCAACTGAAGTGAGAAGTTCCAAATCTGAAGAACTTGAAGAGTTCTAATTGAACTGTAAAGAACCAAGTCTGCTGGACTTGAAGTGTTCAAAAGTGAACTAAGAAGTGCCTAGACTACTGGTCTAGAAGGAATCTGTCAGATTCAAGAAGTGTAACAGACATCCTTAGTGGATTCCCTACTCAAGGAGTAGAAGAGTGGATTAGGAGCTTTAAGTGCTCTGAACCACTTAAAACAGCTCTGTCTTTTATAAATGCTATAACTGTCATAGCTGTCTTACTCTCATTAACAAAAGATATCTAAAAGAAGGTTTACTATATACTCATTCCGCTGTGCATTAATCACAATCATTCTAAACCGTTTAAAAAGAAAAATTTTTAAATATCTATTCAACCCCCCCTTCTAGATATCTATTGTGCCTCCGCGAACTAACAATTGGTATCAAAGAAGGTTCTATAATACAGCCTACAAAGCTTGAGTAGATCCAATGGCACACTTACCAAGCGAATCAAAGACTGGAAGATCTAAATTCGCTAACTGGAAGGTTATGATGCAAGCTTACATGGATTCAATAGATGAAGATCTATTTGAAACTGTTCAAAATGGGCCCTACGTTCCTACAAAGCTTGCACCAACTACAGATGATCCAAACAGAGTATAGATCAAGGTCAAAGGAGAATGGACAGAGAACGAGAAGAGAGCTATCCAGCTTGACAAAAAGGCCAAGAACATCCTATTTCAATCATTAGAAGATGATCTATTTGAAAATGTGGTCAACTGCAAAACAACAAAAGAGGTTTAGGAAGCACTACTCATTATGCATGAAGGAACAGAAGAAGTCAGAGAAAACAAACAATCACTCCTGACTCAACATTATGAGATGTTTGCTCATGCTCAAGGAGAGAACGTCACTGCCACATACGAGAAATTCAATATTTTGCTCAACTCTCTACGATCCTATGGAAAGATCTATCCAAACGAAGATCTGATCATAAAGTTCATGAGAGCTTTACTAAGCAAATAGAATGCCAAAACCACTGCTATAAGAGAATCAAAGAATCTACATGAAATGACTGTTCAACAGTTATATGGTAACCTCCTCACGTACGAACTAGAGTGACCTGACAACGAAGCGATTATGCGAAGGAAGAAAGAAGGATAAAGGTATTGCTCTCAAAGTAACAGAAAACACCTCCAAAGTCAACACTGAAGTTGATTCTTACTACGATGAAGATGATGATGAGGACTTTGCAATGCTGGTTAAAAGACTACGAAGATTCATGCGATAAAGGCAAAACCATCGAAGCGAAAGAAAGTTAAGAACTTCTGACGACCGAGGGAGCAAATGAATGACTTATCTCTTTCTGTTGCAAAAACACAGTCACTTCATTGCCAATCGCAACAAACCTCTTAGAAAGAACTCGAAGAAATCACATACGAAGAAGGAATCTGAAAGGCAACAAAAGGCCGGTAAAAGAAAGACAAAAGCCTTGTAGGCGGAGGAGGATCGTGGAGTGACTCGATAATGACTCAACTTGAGAATCAGGAGACGATGAAGATCCCGAAATGGCTAATCTACTTTGATGGCCAAAAATGCAAGGACAAACAGAACTCCAACATACGTGAAGTAAGTGTCGATGAGGTATTTGACTTGACTCTCCCGATGTAAATATTGATGACCTTAGAAGCGCATTATATGGCATAACATCGATCTGCATCAATACATGAAGTGGTTTAGAGTTACATCTAAAGACTATTCACTTCTACAAAAGGAGAAAGAAAAAGTTCAAGAGGCTGAAGCAACCCTTCTCGATCTTGATTCTCTCTCTCCAAGTTTGAAGGCGAGAATAAGCTCTTGAGACGAGCAAATGAGCTCGATGCACAAAAGAGGGTCTAGTCCCAACCTCTAAGATTGAGGATCTAGAAAAGATAGGTCTCTACATGGAATAAATCCTCTTCATCTATGGACTCCTTAATCTCTAACTTGAAGTGTCTACGATAGAAACGGGGTTAGGCTTTGGGGAATCTACCTCGAGTCATGTGTGGAAAAAGCAAAGGAAACTAGCACTGGTAATGCTTCAGGTTTTAGTAGAGACATTATATTTGTGAAATCCTCACAGAAGGATGAGCCTGTCAAACCTTGCCCAGCTGATTCAATTCATAATCCCGGAAGTAAGGGATCTCATCACAGTCTAGGTTTGAGAAAGAGAAGAGTAATCTAGCTACTACTCATCAACCTCGAAGGATCGTGAGAGTCCAATAAAATCAACTCTACGAACCAACCAGGAAGATACAGTAGAAGTAAGATACACTCCTCACAAATAATGAAACAAGAGAACACATGGAAAAGGAAATATCAGCCTAGCAGGAGGATGACCAATAATCCACAAAAGTCTAAATGGAGGAAGAACTTTCACACACACACAAACATTCTTCATATCAAATGTTTTGTGTGCTACAGAGTTGGCCACAAGGCTGCAAAGTGTTATTATAATTCCATGCATGTGAAACCCAAAATCAAGCAGATTTGGGTCCCCAAGGGTACTAATATAGTAGGACCCATGCAAGTATGGGTACCAAAATAAAGGTTTAATGTTACCTCAGGAAAAGAGCTTCACGAACTCAACCTAGTATCTGGATAGTGGATGTTCAAGACACATGACTTGGGAACAAAGCCCTTCTATCTAACTACATAGAGAAGGAGGGTTCCTTGGTCATCTTTGGAGATAATGGCTCTGGCAAGACAAAAGGCTATGGCTCAGCTGGAAATGGTATGGTATCCATCAGCAAAGTGGCCTATGTGGAAGGACTACAACATAATCTTCTAAGCATTAGCCAACTCTGCGACAAGGGTCATCAAGTAACATTTTTCAACAATCAATGTTATGTTCGAGACTTGAAGATATCTGTAGTAAAGCTAACCGGAATAAGAGAAGGAAATGTCTACATAGTATATCTTGGAAAACTGAGCTTAGACGAGACAATATGCTTTCTGGCTAAAGCATCTGAAGAAATGAGCTGGCTATGGCATTGAAGACTGTCTCATCTCAACTTCAAAAACATGTCTAAATTAGCTTCAAAAGATCTAGTTGCAGGCCTACCCAAGTTCAACTTCATTAAAGAAAAGTCGTGCAATGCTTGTCAATTTGGAAAACAGACCAGAAGCACTTTCAAAAGCAAAACTGTCAATTCATTTGACAAGCCTTTGCAGCTACTACACATGGATTTTTTTGGGCCAATTCCAACTACGAGCCTTGGAGGAAAGAGATACTCTTTGGTCGTAGTCGATGACTTCACCAGATTTACATGGGTGTTCTTTCTAACCTCAAAAGATAAGACAAGTTCCCAGCTGAAGAAAATGTTCAATCTTGTGATGAACGAGAAAGGAGAGAAAATCAAGGCTATAAGGAGTGATAATGGTAGAGAATTCAATTTCTCAGAAATGGACCAATTCTGCACAGAAAATGGCATTAGTCACAACTTCTCAGCTCCATGAACTCCTCAACAAAATGGAGTTGCTGAGAGAAAGAACATGACATTAATAGAGGCTGGAAGGACTCTACTAGCAGCAGCTCATCTGCTTGAGTACTTCTGGGTAGAAGCGGTCAACACTACATGTTATACTCAAAATAGATCACTCATACACTCTACGATTAAGAAGACTCCTTATGAACTTTGGAAAGGAAGAAATCCAAGTGTCAGTTACTTTCATGTGTTCGGCTGTGCATGTTACATACTCAACAATGGAAAGCAGTACTTGACAAAGTTTCAACCAAAATCAGACGAAGGAATCTTTCTTGGATATGCCACAGACAGCAAGGCCTACAGAGTGTTCAACAAAAAGACACTGAGTGTTGAAGTCTCGATTCACATCATCTTTGATGAAACAGACTTAGACAAAATAATGCCTCAAGATACTGCGACTAACAGTTCAGACACTACGAACGAGGGCATCGAGCTCAACACTACGATTGTAGTACCAGATAGTGAAATCGTTGAACAAGGGAATGAGATCGTAGAGAGGCTTATGCCAGACAACGAACCTCCACATCAAGAAGAAGAAATAGATCTTGAAGATCTAAGACAAGAAGGCATAAGAACTGATGTCCCAACAGGAAGAAGATGGGCAAGATATCACACTCAAGATTTAATCATTGGAGATCCAAATGCAAGAGCCAAAACAAGAGCTGCTACTCAAAATGAATGCTTCTATTTAAGCTTCCTATCTCAAATAGAACCAAAGAAGATAGAGGATTCTATGGAAGACTCCAGCTGGATAGAGGCTATGCAAGAAGAGCATAATCAGTTCGAGAGAAGCAAAGTGTGGAGATTGGTTCCAAGACCAAAGAACCATTCTATAATTGGAACCAAGTGGGTTTACAGAAACAAGATGGATGAAGATGGAGTCATCATCAGGAATAAGGCAAGACTAGTGGCCAAGGGCTACTCTCAAGAATGACTACGATGAGACATTTGCACCTGTTGCCAGACTAGAAGCCATCAGAATATTTCTTGCCTTTGTTGCTCACATGAAGTTCAAGGTCTTTCAGATGGATGTCGAGAGTGCATTTTTGAATGGAGAACTTCAAGAAGAAGTTTATGTAGAGCAACCTCCAGGTTTCATCAATACATCTCTTTCTAATTATTTCTTTAGATTAGACAAAGCCTTATATGGTCTTAAACAAGCACCTAGAGCATGGTATGAAACACTGACTAACTTTCTTATTGAAAATGGATTCACTAGAGGTAGAGTAGATACCACACTATTTCGTAGAAAGCATAAAGATAAAGTCTATTAGTTCAAATATATGTTGATGATATTATCTTTGGGTTTCTTGATGAAAAGTTATGCAAGAGATTCTCCAAGCTTATCTGAGCAAGTTTGAAATGGCGTGATGGGTGGTGAACTTTTTCCTTGAATTTATAAGTAAAGCGGTGATGAAGGAATCTTTATTAACGAAGCCAAGTACATTAAAGACTTACTTAAGAAGTATGGCATGGAATCGACCTCTCCATGAAAACCCCCAATTGCTCCTGTAACTAAAGCTTGACAAAGATGAAAAAGGTAAAAGTATTGATATAACTTTCAATACAGAGGTATGATAGGCTCTCTTTTATATCTAACCGCCATGAGACGGATATAATGTTTGCAACATGCATTTGTGCTAGATTTCAGGCTAGTCCTAAAGAATCTCATTTAACTGTTGTAAAGAGGATTTTCAGGTATCTCAAGGATACACCCCACTTGGGGCTTTGGAATCCTAAGGAGTCCTAATTTGAGCTAACAGGATACACAGATGCCGATTTTACAGGTTGCAAAATTGATAGAAAGAGTACCAGTGGCACCTGTCAATTGCTAGAAAACAGACTTGTGTCCTGGTTTAGCAAAAAGCAAAATTCAGTGTCTACTTCAACTGCAGAAGCTGAATACATTACTGCAGGCAGTTGCTATGCTCAGATCTTATGGATGAAAAATCAACTAGCAGATTATGGGTTTGAATTTAAATCTATTCCTATTCACTATGATAACACAAGTGCAATTGCTATAACTCATAATCTTGTCATGCATTCTAGAACTAAGCATATAGAAATAAGGTATCACTTCATTAGGGATCATGTGCAAAATGGAACTATATCTTTACAATATATCCCTACTGAAAATCAACTTGCTGATGTCTTTACAAAGCCTCTAGATGAATCCAGATTTAACAAGTTAATAAGTGAGCTAGGCATGCTTAACTTACGACCATGAAAAATATGCTCTAGTATGTACTTAACCATACGGGTTTAAAGGCTATGTTTGAAATCATAGACATGATCAAAGGAAGACCACGATCGTAGAACCAAAGTGTCATACAAAGACAACGATCGCAGTGAAGACTCCACGATCGCGGTGCAGACTCAACGATAGCAGAATTACATCAAAACCAAAGGAGCACCCTATGATGATCAAGTATCAAACAAGGAAAACCCTCTGATAAGTACCTCATGGACAAACCTAACCCTTGATTCATTTAAAGAGGTTGGCCCTTCCTGAGCTACCTTAAACTGAGAAGAATGCTAATTCAAAAAGGTTCATCGCGAGAACTTGATCAGACTCAAAGATTGCAGTTCAAACTCTACGATTGCAGCTCAGACACGACGACTGCTATACAGACTCAATGATGGTAGAACAGACTCGACGATTCCAAGGACCATCTCAACGATCGTAGTCCTACTGAAGAATACATTAGCTCAGAAGGGGTTAAGGGCAATTCAGTACAATCCTTCTCTGTCAGATTCGTAGAGCCAAGCAAAATTCGACACCTGTCCCACTAAGCAAAATATAGAGAGGGAAGTTACAAGTACAAATTACAATCGTCTTTTTGAAATTTAAAAAAGATCATCTCTCTCTTCCTCTCTCAAGCAGAAACCCTAAATCAGTAGCAAGCTCAACAATTCTCACTTTCGCGAAGAAATCGATGGCGACTTCGGTGTTATCTCCATTCTGAGACTTCTGTTTTGATGAGTTTAAATCAGCTGAACCTCAATTTCACAAGACGTTATCGCTACTGAAGAAGGCAGGTCTCGAAAAAGCCTTGCGATAACGGGGTATTTGAAAACAACACCATCACTGCGAAAGTCAGGAACATCCAAATCAGATTAAAGGTTGAGGACATCAATCTAGCCCTAGGCCTCAAATCTGAAGGGTATCCATCCTTAGATGGCATAGACTTCCATAAGGGTCTCAAGAAGATGCATCACAAGAAATCACCCTCTGTCGAAGGATCTGAAGAAGGAGTTTCCACGGAGGTATGAGTTTAGGCGATATTGTTGGAAAATGTATATGTTGTAAGAGCTCAGGTCATGACTTTGTGAATGAGGTACAACTCAAACTCATGACTGCCATATGTTATAAAATACAACTTAACTATGGGGCTCTATTACTTGAATGGATTGGGAAGTGGTTAATCAGCGCAAAGAAAAAAAAGAGTTCACAGAAGATGCTCTACGGACGATTTATAAGCATTATCCTACAGGCTGCTTTTGGTGACCTAATTGAGGATGATGAAGGAGAAGCTATCAATCCAAATCGACGAATGACCCAGCAATTATTTGAAAACTGGAAAAAGAATCCAGCTGAAAATGTGAAGATGATGTCTGAATCCAGTGGAAGAACTGGTGAAATAAAGGAATCAGGAGTGCCAGGGAACATGTCAGTTGTCAAAGAAACTGAAGAAGAAGAAGAAGAAGAAGAAGAAGCTAACCAGGAAGAACCCATTTCTTTAATCAGAAAAAGCAAAGGGAAAAGGAAGGCGAAAGCGAACTACGAGAAGAACCTCGAGGATCCACTACTGAAATAAGCCCGTAGAGTCCTCGGACATTTGAGACTCTAAGGATTCTAAGAAGGAAGCAAAAAGCGGTGGAGAGGCGAAGAAGATAGAAACAACCATACCTCAATTTAGCGAAAAAGAATAAAATCGACCCACAAGACCAAAAGGCCATCAATCTCTTGATCATAGAGTCTTTGCTGATCGTAGAGACCAGACCAAACAAGGAAATAGCTGCAACAAACATTTTGGTTGATAAGAAGGATAAAATTGAAGAAAGTCCTAAGGCTGTGGCTCAGCCTAAAAAGCCAAGAAGAAAATGGTCAAGAAATATATTCTTGTCAATGAGAAAGCATTAAAGAGGCAAGAAAAAGAATTGACTGCTGAAAAAGAACCAACAAATGAAAGCGAAATAGTCAAAGCTCAAACCGAGGGAGACACACCAAGATCGATGATAGAGATACTCCTCTTGAGGGGAGATGGTGAAAATCCCATTATAGAAAGTGCCCCAGTTGAGGGGAGTTCTTGATAAGTACAAGAAAATGATCCGCGGTGAGGGAGGCTCATGACATCTATAATGAAGAAGAAGAGGTTCCGGGAAGAAATTAAGAAGAACCTGTGCAAGAACATTATGAGGCCATTGAATTAATGGAATCCTCTAACGAAAGCAGAAAAGAGGATGAAGGTGATGAGGTAGAGATTATAGATGTGGGCATTAATGGGCACAGAAGAGCCAACTATGAACAACTGTTTGCATATCTACCTATGATGCCTTTCCACCAAGGTCAAATTCTGAACTCTTGGGATCACATGTTCTGGAGTTTCAAAGAGTATCCGACCCATCTCGGTCTTGTGATGGATTCCCAAGGAGATTCAATTTTGCCAAGAAGCTTCTCACCAACATTTCTTCCTCAAAGAACACACTTGAGGTACTATCTATCCCAACTCTTTTTAGAGTTAATCACTTGCCATCATCCTCATTTATGGTGCGAATTTATTGTTTGTTTCCATAGCCTTATTATTAAATGGTGAAAACCCTTGAAATTAGTTGAATATTCTTAATAGTTTGTGTTTCATCTAGTATCATTCCACTATTGGTCTGAACTTTGTTATTAAATGGCGAGATACTATTTATGTCGGGGTACTATTTATTTGGAATACTATTCATTCGGTGTATTATTCATTCGGGATACTATTCATTCGGGGTACTTTTCATTCGAGTACTATTCACGACAAAAAATAATTTCTTTTATGTCCAAATTATTTTGATACATGAATATCATTCTTGAATTTTACTCCACAATTAATTATCATGTTAACAATTTGGACATTCTTAAACTCTGGATAAATTAAATTATAAATATCTAATATCCTTGATCTCACTTGATTGATTCTTTATATCATTATCATCATCCTCATGTTTATATTATGGTGAAAGTCATCTTTGGCCCGTAGTGCATAGATGAAATGTTGATTGGTATGATTATGACTAAGAATTGTGTATTGGTATAATCATGACCTGTAATGTTACAGACAAATGATGTGGTAAAAGTCTTCTTTAGCCCGTAGTGCATAGATGGACAGATGTTTGGCATGATCATGACCACTGGTGATACTAACGAATATATTTGGCCCGTAGTGCATGGATAATTCGTTGATGTGAAATATTTATTGAGTTGTGTTACAGAGATAAAATATTGATGATAAACTTTTAAATCATAGAAGATAGTAGACATCACGCTCTACTTGACTCTTTTAATGAATTGTTTGTTCCGCTGCAATTGTTGATTTAAACTTATTTTCTATTGTATTTTATCAGTTTTTACACTGTTGAGGACTAAGAATAATTTATTCTACATTATCTTAGTCATAATATTCTTTACTGGGCTAGTTGTGCTCACCCTTTTCTTTCATTGTTCTCTTTAGGAAATGAGAATATATCTAGAATTAGTCGGGGAATAGAGTGATGATCCAAGATGGTGGCTATAGTAGTCCTCACTATTCTATAAAATAGTGTGATAATAATTATAATGAGAACTTATTTTGAGTTTGGATATTTTCTACGAGACAATATTTGTATTAAAACTCATAGTTTATGTTTGTCGTATTTTGCACGACAGTTTAATAGTTGTATAAATGAAGTGTGTATTTAAATTATATATCATATATTTGGCGACTCAGAATGGGTTGTGTAGACCTATTCTA
Source organism: Panax quinquefolius (assembly GCA_020205615.1). Taxonomy (NCBI): domain Eukaryota; kingdom Viridiplantae; phylum Streptophyta; class Magnoliopsida; order Apiales; family Araliaceae; genus Panax; species Panax quinquefolius. The sequence goes on from CM035163.1 coordinate 27,205,495, forward strand.
GGGGCGTCACAACTTTTACCACAAACCTTTATCTATAACATTAAAGGTCATAATTATACCAATACACAATTCTTGATTATAATCATATCAATCAACAGTTTATCTTTGCACTACGGGCCAAAGATGACTTTCAACACAATATAAGCATGAGGATGCTGACAATAATATAAAGAATCAATCAAGTGAAATCAAAGATAAATATTAAAGATTTATAATTTAATTTATTCAAAGTTCAAGAATGTCCAAATTGTCAACATGATCACCAATTGTGGAGTAATATTCAAAAATGATATTCATGTATCAAAAATAATTTGGACATAAAAGAAACCAATTTTATCGTGAATAGTACCCCGTGAATAATACCTTGAATGAATAGTACCCCGAATAAAAAAAATAAAATTTAATAAAAAAGTTCAGACCAATATTCTAATGAAATAATATTAGATAAAACGCAAACTATTAAGGATATTCTACTAATTTCAAAGATTTTCACCATTTAATAATAAGGTTATGAAAATAAATAATAAATTTATACCATAAAAGGAAAAAAAATATGAAAGAAAACGATATCTTTTGACGAGTACAAAAGAAATGATATCTCATACGAGTATGAAGGAATATACGAAACTGCAAATGGATTTTCACCCGTTATGCGGTAATCTGCGTAGACAGGTCATTTTTCGTAAATTAATAAAGAATGAATACGAAGGGTTATTCACCAGGCATGCGGTAATTCGCGTAGATATGTTATTTTCACATATTAATAAAGAATGAATACGAAGGGTTATTCACCAAGCATGTGGTAATCCACGTAGACTTGTTATTTCCACAGATTAATAAGGAATGGATACAAAGGGTTATTCACCAGGCATGCGGTAATCCACGTAGACAAGTTATTCCCATAGATTAATAAGGAATGTAATGACAACCCTTATGAGTATGAATAAAATAACATCCTTTACCTTAATAAAAGACTAGAAACTGCACTATTGTAGTAACAGAACTTTGTGTTGGTGGTGTGTGCTTGCTTCTCGAATACTCTTCTTCTTTCTCTCTTACTCTCCCTCTATAGTTTCTCTATCTATAACTTTAGTGAATTAGTGAAAATGAAGGAAGAAATGAGCTTCTATTTATGTGACGCCCCCAAAATTAGGTATACATCACCCATCTTTGGGTGCGACACTTACGTAGTGCAAATTTAAATACAACTTATTAACATAAGCGCCGTGTACAATCGACATAAAGCGTGAGTTTAAATACAAATATCGTCTACTAGATATTATACAAACTCAAACAAAAAGTCCTCATTCTGATTATTATCACACTATTTTTCACGAATAGTGAGGACTACTAATCTTATCTTGGGACCATCACTCGTTTCCCAGACTAAGTCCAATTATATTATCATTTCACGAAGAGAGCGGTGAAAGAAAGGGTGAGCTCAACTAGCCCGATGAAAAATATTATGACTAAGATAATGCGAGAATAAATTATCAATAGTCTTGATAATGTTAAAGCGATAAAATACAATAGACAACCGGTTTAAGCTGCGGTAAATATCTGATCCATTAAAAGAGTCAGTAGAAAATAAAGTCTACTATCTTTTAGGTTTTAAAGGTTTTTCATCATTTGTTTATAAATTTGAGACTCGAACTTTAATAAATATTCACATCATCGAATCACCCACACTTTTACTGACGAGGATATTCTTTAGTATCGCGACCACAATTATTCATGCACTACTTCGGGCGAGAATATTTGTGTATTCATTAATGGTCGTGATCATGCCAACAATCATCCATCAATGCACTACTGACCAATCGAGGATTTTTTATCACATCATTTGTAACATTACGGTCATGATTACACGAATAATAGTCTCTGGTCATAATCATACCAAGTCCATCTATGCACTTCGGGCCACGATGACTTTCAAAAAATATAAACATGAGGATGATGACAATGATATAAGAATTCAATAAAACAAGTTCAAGAATTATTTTATCCGGGAATTATTAACGTCCAAATTGTCGACATGATCTTTGTTTTGTAGAGTAAAATTCAAGAATGATCGGAAGAATATTTCTATGAAAGATCTTTGGATGAAACGCAAATATCGAGGATATTCTACTAATTTCATGGAGTATAGAAGTCAAAGTTTTAACTTATTTGGGTATAATAAGGAATGGAATAACAAAAGAAATCACCATGCATGCGATAGATCACTTGCAGACGAGTTATTCCAACGAATAATAAATAACGGAACGAGTCGGTGAAATTCACAAAAGCGGGATGTTCCAACGAGAATAATAAAGATGGAACCCGGATCCGGTGTAAAACACACGATAGGATATTCCAACGAGAATAATAAAAGACGGAACCGAGTCCGGTGTAAAACACGACATGGATGTTCCAACGGAATAATAATAAAGCGGAACCGGTCGGTGTAAAACACACCGAGACGGGGATGTTCAGCGAGAATAATAATAAAAACGGAACCGAATTCCGTAAAAACACATGAGACAGGATGTTCCAATGAATAATAGAAGAATGTCACCAAGTATAGGGTAAACCACTTATACGAGTTATTCCAATGAGAATAATAAGCAATGGAATAACAACAGTTCTCTTCGTGAATAAGAAGAATAACACCCCTTACATTTGGTAGGAGATTGAATCTTTGCGGCGGTGTAGTAACAAAATACTCTTCTTCTTTCTCTCTTATTCTCTCTATACTTTCTCTCTATAAGCTTGAATGAATTAAGTGAAAATAATGAAGCCCTAGGCCTCTATTTATAGAAGATTTCTAGCTTAGCACTTTTTAGTATGAAAAATGAGTGGCTTGACGAATGGTTTGGCCTTTGTGTGTGTGAAGCGACAAGTGGTTCGGCGCTGTAATGTGAAGCGACAAGTGGTTCGACGTCTGGTAAAGGTAATTACTATTAACGAAGGTAAATACTATTGACGAAGGTAAATACTATTCACAAGGGTAATTCTTATTGACGAAGGTAAATACTATTCACAAGGGTAATTACTTATTGATGAAGGTAAATACTATTCACAAGGGTAATTACTATTATTATTGAAGGTAAATACTATTCACAAGGGTAATTACTATTGATGAAGGTAAATACTATTGATGAAGAGACTCTTAGATGATGACATATGAGCCCCCCATAAAAATAATCAAACTTACCACAAATCATAACACGTATTTAATCTTTCAATAATTATTAATCATTTATAACTTGTCGTCTAAATTATTGATTTAATACTATAACATATTATCTGAGATGATCTTTGTGACAATAATTGAATCAATAATATAAGAGATATGATCAATGAATTCTTTATAGTAATAATTGAGCATAGTGAGTGACTTCTCACGTAAGCATCGATAATCAATCTGGTGTCTTCTTATACGCAACCCATGCCATTCTTATGTATTTTACCACCGGGTAGTTCAACGGTTTTAACGGTAACACCTCATAGTTATTTTTATAAAATATTTTTTGTCGTTTTCTCGATCCAAGAATGAATAATGTTGTGGGGTCCACCAATGATTGAGCCATTGTGCGAATATTCCTAACAAAAGAATATTCCCAGAGCCAAAAACGTAATATTTTATAACAACTTGCATACTTTGCAAAATTTATAAATATTACCCACAACTATAACATTATATCAAATTTATTCCATAATATTCAAAATAATATTTATAGAAAAATTCATCTTTATTTATAAAAGTTGGGTCTTCTGACAACCTCCCTTCTTATGAAATTTAGCCCTCGAAATTAGAGTGCGTATACTGGTATATGTCGAAGAGGTAAGGATACCTTGATTTCATTTGATTCTAACTCCCAAGTCATTTCCTCGATATAATGGTTCCTCCATAAAACTTTGACTTGAGGTATAACCTTGGGCGTAGAATATGTTCTTTCTTATCAAAATTTGAGCAGGAACCTCTTAAATACGTCAAATCTTCCGCTATTTCGTCCGGTTCTAACTTCAATAATATGGTTCGGGTCTTTCACATATTTACGTAACATAGATATGTGAAAAAGCGTTATGAACACGAGACATATTTGGCGATAAAAGCGAGTCTATAGGCCCACAGTTCCTACTCGATCGAGGATTAAAAATGGACCAGATGAATCGAGGGTTAAGTTTTCCTCTCTTTCCAAATCTTGTAACTCCTTTCCATGGAGCAACTCTTAACAACACATGATCTCTCTATATCGAATTCCACGTTCTTTCGATGAAGATCGGCATATAACTCTTTTATCGATTTTGTGAGGTTTTTATCGTTGTCGGATCGTCTGAATCTTTTAAAGTAGTCATACGTACCAACTCCGGTCCCAACAACGTTGCTTCACCCACCTCATCCCGGCATCTTGGAGAACGACACTTTCTTCCATACTGGCGCTTGAATGGAGCCATGCCAATACTTGCTTGATAAGCTGTTGTTGTAGGAAAACTCCACCAATGGTAAGAACTTGTCCCAACTCCTTGAAATCAAGGACACATAGTCTTAATAGATCTTCAAGAGTTTGAATAGTCCTCTCCGATTGTCCGTCCGTCTCGAGGATGATATCTTAGAAACTAAATCGTGAAATCTGTGCCCATAGCTTTTTGCAAACTAACCCAAAATCGTGAAGTGAATCTTGGGTCTCGATCGAAACTATGGATCTTAGGCATACCATGCGATCTTACAATCTCGTTTATGTCTGTACTGAGCAAGGCGTTCAAGTGTATAAGTTTCTCGTATCGGTAAGAAATGAAACAGACTTGGTCAACTATCAACAATGACCCAAATCGCATCAATGCCTTGAGAAACCTTAGGAAGGCCGTGAACGAAATCCATGGTAATGTGCTCCCACTTCCATTCTGGAATTTCAAGTGGTTGCAATGGACCTTTTGGTACTTGATGCTCCGCTTTAACTTCGTTGACAAGTTAGACACCTTGAGATAAACAGTATTTATCTCTCTTCGTATTGCTCCACCAAAATGTATGGCGAATATCATGATACATTTTGGTACTCCCGAGATGGATTGCAAATGGTGTGTTGTGTGCCTCCATCATGATATTATACTTTAAATCGAAATCGTTAGGAACACAAAGTGCAGAGTTGACTCAAGTATTCCTTCTTCATCGATTCTTGCTTCCGGCGTAGACACCTTCTTGCTTTCTTCCTCATACGCATCGGCTCCAGTCCATAGCTTGAAGCGACTTTAACTTTATCAATTAAAAGTCGGTTCTACTCGTATACTCGCTATCATCACATGCGTCCTGAGTCTTTAATTCTATCTCCATCCTTTGCAAGTCACACAAAATGGGCCTTTGCGTTGACAATATCGCACTTTTCGTGCTTGCATATGATTTTCTACTTTCGATCGTTAGCTTTACCACGTTCGCTTTTCGAGGATGGTATTGGATGGTATGATCATAATCTTTCAATGATTCAAGCCAACGTCGTTGTCGCATGTTGAGTTCCTTTTGAGTGAAGAAATATTTGAGGCTTTTATGATCCGTAAAGATCTCCACTTTCTCCCCATACAAGTAATGCCTCCAATTTTTAAGTCTGAAAACAACGGTTGACTCTCTAGATCATGAGTAGGATAATTCCTCTCATATTCTTTGAGTTGTCGCGAGGCATAAACTATTACTTTTCCATGTTGCATGAGAACACATCCCAACCCTTTGCGAAGCATCACTTTGTAGATGACAAATCCCTCCGAGCGGATGGTATTGTCGAGCAGTCTTTGAAATAAGTCTCCTCTTGAGTTCTTGAAAACTCTTCTCACATTCTTCGCTCCAACCGAACTTTGTATCTTTCCGAGTCAAATTTGAGTCGATGGAATAGCGATTCGAGAAAATCCTTCCACGAATCTCCGATAATAACCAATTAAACCGAGAAAGCTACGTACATCGGTCATCGATTTAGGTTGTTCCCGACTTTGAATAGCTTGATCTTTCTTTGGGTCACGGATATTCCATGACTTGATACCACGTGCCCAAGGAATGCTACTTCTTCAAGACGAACTCGCATTTCTTCAACTTGGCATAAAGCTTATATTCACGAAGCTTTTGGAGTGTCGACCTCAAGTGTTGCTCATGATCTTCACGGCTTTTGGAATAAATAAGGATGTCATCAATAAAGACGACCACAAAGTGATCTAAATATTCCTTGAATACTCGGTTCATCATATCCATGAAGGCGGCGGGAGCATTAGTCAATCCAAAGGACATGACTAGGAATTCATAATGCCCGTCTGCAGAGTTACGGCCGTCTTTGGAATGTCGTGGTTCTAATCTTCAATTGGTGATATCCTAGCGAAGATCGATCTTTGAAAAGAATTTGGCTCCTTACAATTGGTCAAACAGTCATCAATACGTGGCAATGGATACCTATTTTTGATGGTGGCGTGATTCAACTCCCGATAATCAATACAAAAATCGCATACTCCCATCTTTCTTCTTCACGAATAGAGCAGGGAGCACCCCAAGGAGAATACTTAGGGCCGAATAAAGCCATGTCTAACAATTCCTGCGGTTGGGTCTTTAACTCACGAAGTTCAATAGGAGCCATTCGATATGGGGCTTTGGAAATAGGTTTTGTCTGCAGGGTTCAAGGTCGATACAAAATTCAATTTCACACTCTGGGGTAGGCCGGAAGTTCTTGAGGAATACGTCGAAATTTATTAACAATAGGAATATCGTTTAAAAGCGTATTTTTATTTAAATCATGACATGAGCTAAGAAAGCTTGACATCCGTTTTCAATAAGCGAATAGCTTTATGGCTTGAGATGACCGTGATTGATTTTAATGGTTTGGTCGTTTGAATTCGCATAATAGGTTGATTAGGAATATGAAAGCTAACAACTTACGAAAACAATCAATTTTTGCATGATAAGTAGTTAACCAATCAATCCACAGAATCACGTCAAATCAAGTATTTTTAATGAAATAAGATCGACGGGTAATGTGAGGGGACCGATTTGAACCAAACAAGACTTATAAGCAGTGGATGTAATGAAGGTTTCTCCCAACGGAGTTTCCACAGATAAGTCAAAGTCTAATTTCTCCTGAGTCAAATTTAATCGATGAGCGCAAGTAGGAGAAATAAAAGAATGGGTAGAACCGGTATCAAATAAAGTATAGACTTCATTAGAGTTTATGATAAGCTTACCCGTGATGACCTCATTCGGTTCCTTGCTCTTTGGGAGGTCACAACAAATGCTCTCCTCACTTGCTACTGGGTTTTGAATTTTACGGGATGGCCTTTGGTGCCTCCATCCTAGTTTGAATTTGTCTTGATGGCGACAAAATCGAGCTAAGTGACCTTCTCTTCCACAATTATAACATGCTTTGGACGGCGTGGCGCAGCTTGATTTGGGTGATGTGTCCTCTCCTCCGCATTTGAAGCATATGATAGGTGGTCTTTCTCCTTCCTTAACAATGGGTCTTTGGTCTTTGACGTCTTTCCATCATTGTTGAATCTCCTTTTCTTGAAATGTCCATTCTTATTGTTTTGGCCTCGATTACCACCGGAAGTGGTTACCATATCTGGCTTTGTTGATTCCCTCTACGCTTGTTGTCACCGCCCTCGATGACTATTCTCATTTGGTATTATAATTTTGCAATTTGCTCTCTTTTAGTTGCGTTGACTCATTATCGCGCTCCACTAATCGAGCCCTATTTACAACATCCGAATACAAACCACGGTTTATGAGAAATAAGATGTTGGCGTATCTCGACTTCAAACCTCTTAAAAACATTCGCGCCATTCTCTCTTCATTATCCACCAGTGGGGCGCAAACCGTGATAACTCATGAATTTTGCCTCGTGTTGCGACACGGTCATATTGTTTTGTTCCAACTTGATAAACTCCACCTCCTTTATGTGGCGAATACTTTCGGAAAGTATTTGTCGTTGAAACGACTCTGGAACTTCTCCCAAGATATCTTGATGCAATTTGGTTGAGTACGTTTCTGGAATTCCCACCATGTCACCGCCTCTCGCAAGAACATAAAAGCGTGAAAGGGAACCTTTTGCTCCTCGGAGCATCCCAAGACATCAAATATCTTGGTAATCTGCTTTATCCATGCTTCCGCCAAGTGGTTTTGGCTCTCCCTTAAACTCCGGTGGTCCCAGCTCCTTAAATTGTTTAGCGGTGACCTTGAGAGTTTCCGTGTTTCCACCTACGTTTTGGGCGGAGTCGCTCTGCTTTCTTTGTTGCATAAATTGCATAAAGCCTCCGAACATTTGATCATTCGTCATTTGGTCGGTGTTGTTGTTTTGCGTGAGGATTGTCGCCTTCTCGATGCACATTATCCTCGATTATTGATATGTGGTGAATCAACAATACGCATGCGCTCCATTCTTATTCTCAACATTCTCGGATGTCATTTTCGAGATCTTGCCACAAAACAAAAGGTTAATTGACGTGTAACAAATTATCCCATCTTCCGACCAACCAATAAAATATCACATAAACTTAGGTAGGTCAATACTAGCGAAGGTATTCCCCGTCTCTCCCTCTCTAGTACTATTCTCACATCTTAGCGGGATCATATCCTAAGCTCGATACTAAATGTGGCGCCCCCAAAATTAGGTATACATCACCCATCTTGGGTCGACACTTACATGGTACGAATTTAAATACAACTTATTAACATAAGCGTAGTATACAATACGACATAAAGCGTGAGTTTAAATACAAATATCGTCTACTAGATATTATACAAACTCAAACAAAAAAGTCCTCATTACGATTATTATCACACTATTTTACGAATAGTGAGGACTACTAATCTATCTTGAGGACCATCACTGCGTTTCCCAGGCTAAGTCCCGGTATATTATCATTTCACGAAGAGAATAAAGGTGAAAGAAAGGGTGAGCTCAACTAGCCCAAGAAGAAATATTATGACTAAGATAATGCGCGAATAAATTATCAATAGTCTTGATAATGTTAAACCGATAAAATACAATAGACAACCGGTTTAATCATGCGGCGAATATCTGATCCATTAAAAGAGTCAAGTAGAAAATAAAATCTACTATCTTTTAGGTTTTAAAAGGGTTTTCATCATTTTTTTATAAATGAGACTCGACTTTAATAAATATTTCACATCATCGAATCACCCCGCACTTACTGCCAAGGATATTCTTTAAGATATCACGACCCACAATTATTCATGCACTTCGGGCGAGAATATTTGTGTATTCATTAATGGTCATGATCATGCCAACAATCGTCCATCAATGCACTACTACCATTGAGGATTTTTATCACATCATTTGTAACATTACGGTTATGTGATTACAAGAATAGTCTCTCGGTCATAATCATACCAAGTCCATCTATGCACTTCAGAATACGTATGACTTTCAAAAAATATAAACATGAGGATGATGACAATGATATAAGAATTGATAAAACAAGTTCAAGAATTATTTTATCCGGGAATTATTAACGTCCCAAATTGTCAACATGAATCTTTGTTTTGTAGAGTAAAATTCAAGAATGATCGGAAGAATATTTCTATGAAAGATCTTTGGATGAAACGCAAATATCGAGGATATTCTACTAATTTCATGGAGTATAGAAGTCAAAGTTTTAACCAATTTGGGTATAATAAGAATGGAATAACAAAAGAAATCACCATGCATGCGATAGGCCGCATGCAGACGGAGTTATTCCAATGTAATAATAAATAACGGAACCGAGTCGGTGAAATTCACCAAGCGGATGTTCCAACAGATAATAAAGATGGAACCAGATCCGGTGTAAAACACGAGATAGGATATTCCAATGAGAATAATAAAAAGCGGAACCGAATCCGGTGTAAAACACACGAGCGTGATGTTCCAACGAGAATAATAAAGATTTTAACCGGAGTCCTGTAAAACACATGCATGGATGTTCAATGAATAATAATAAAAAAGACGGAACCCGAATCCGGTGTAAAACACACGCATGGGATGTTCCAATGAGAATAATAGAAGAATGTCACCAAGTATAGGGTAAACCACTTATACGAGTTATTCCAATGAATAATAAGCAATGGAATAACAACAGTTCTCTTCATGAATAAGAAAGAATAACACCCCTTACATTTGGTAGGAGATTGAATCTTTGCGAAGGTGTAGTAACAAAATACTCTTCTTCTTTCTCTCTTATTCTCTCTATACTTTCTCTCTACATAAGCTTGAATGAATTAAGTGAAAAATAATGAAGCCTAGGCCTCTATTTATAGAAGATTTCTAGCTTAACACTTTTCTTAGTATGAAAAAGGCAAGTGGCTTGACGATTTGGTTTAGCGCTGTAATGTGAAACGATGAGTGGTTCGGCGCTTTTGTAATGTGAAACGACAAGTGGTTCGACGTCTGGTAAAGGTAATTACTATTAACGAAGGTAAATACTATTGATTGAAGGTAAATACTATTCACAAGGGTAATTACTATTATTGAAGGTAAATACTATTCACAAGGGTAATTCTTATTGACGAAGGTAAATACTATTCACAAGGGTAATTACTATTGATTGAAGGTAAATACTATTCACAAGGGTAATTACTATTGATGAAGGTAAATACTTATTGATGAAGAGACTCTTAGATGATGACATATAGAGCCCCCATAAAAATAATCAAACTTACCACAAATCATAACACATATTTAATCTTTCAATAATTATTAATCATTTATAACTTATCGTCTCCGATTATTGATTTAATCTTATAACATATTATCTGAGATAATCTTTGTGACAATAATTGAATCAATAATATAAGAGATATGATCAAGCAATTCTTTATAGCAATAATTGAGCATATATGGTGACTTCTCACGTAAGCATCGATAATCAATCTGTAGTGTACTACTTATGCGACCATGCAGCGTATTCTTTACTTTTACCACCTAGGGTAGTTCAACGGTTTTAACGGTAACACCTCCGTAGTTATTTTTATAAAAATATTTTTGTCGTTTTCTCAATCCGACAATAATGTTGTGAGGTCCACCAATGATTGAGCCATTATGCGAATATTCCCTAACAAAAGAATATTCCCCAATGAAACGAATATTTTATAACAACTTGCATACTTTTGCAAAATTTATAAATATTACCCACAACTATAACATTATATCAAATTTATTCCATAATATTCAAAAATAATATTTATAGAAAAATTCATCTTTATTTATAAAAGCTGGGGTCTTACAATTTATAGTAAAATTCTAGCTTTGCCCTTGCAATATGAAGAGGCAAGTGGCTTAACGCCTGTTAATGGCAAGTACTATTGGCGAAAGTGACTCTTAGATGATGACCTATGGGTCCCATAGAATAAACCAAAATTACAACAAACGTCTCATTACAAACCCCTCTATTTATATCAAAAATTGAATAAATATTTACAACAATTCACTTATCTTCAATCAACACATTTTTAACCTTTTAACAATTATTCATTATTAATATTATAACTCATAATATTGACAACCAGATCGTTCCCATAAAAGAGGGGGCTTTTCGATAAGGATTTCTCCTTATTGGAGCACAATTAAATAACTTAACCCTTTCCTTGACAAAACTTTTTAGACATTATCAATAATGCAAATAATAATATGAACAACTGTGTCGTGTCAATTATTGATTTAATAATATAAAATATTGTGCAAATGATACTGTGACAATAATTGAATCAATAATATGAGATACTATGCAGCAACTACTGTGACAATTATTGAATAAAATTGAGTGACTTCTTACGTAAGCATCAATAATCAGAGATATTGTGCAATATCGTTTGTTACTGTGCAACAACGCGTATTACTGTACTTTTATCACCGGGTATTTCAATAGTTTAACAATAAAAGTTTTGCCACTATTTTTATAAAAAAAGTAATTTTTTGTCGCTTTCTATATCCGACAGTTATTCCGTTGTGGGATCCACCAATAATTGCGTCGTCGTACGAATATTCCCCGATAAAATGAATATTTTGTGACAACTTGCTTACTTTATAAAATTTGCACATATCACCCATAACTATAGCATTTATTAAATTATCACCTTACTATTTAGAATAATATTTAGAGAAAATTAAATCTTTATTCTTAAAAAATTAGGGTTTTACATTAGCCCAAAGTAACTATAACTCTGATTGTGGTGGGGGTTTGGTCTTCCAACAATTAGATGCTCATAGACCCAAATTTATAATAGTGTTACACAACTATTAATATAGTTTACTCTTTTCTACTTGTAGTATATAAAGCCATATATGTTGGAATTTGAGCCTAAATTAATGTGGGTGTCATTAATTATTTTTAATGATTCCATATATTAATGTGTTCTACTCAAATAGTAGATTAAATTAAGTATTTGAAAGCTCAAATTCATGGAGTAATGAATGAGATATTAACTCCCAAAGATCACACTTAGAAATGATAAAAGATAATAAATACATGTGAGAAAAACAAAGTCCCACATATGTTAGAAATTAAATTTTTAATATCTTTATATACAAGAAAAGTGTTCTTGGGTTTGGGACCCAAGGGACACCCCACTTTTGTGGAAGAGAGAGGACCTAGCCAAGGATAAGTTCGAACCCATACAGCAGCGTCTTGCCAAGCCGTCGTAATTCCCAAATGGCTTTGGCTTTGGCTTCGGGCTTGTGGCGTGGGTCGTGGATCCGGGTTACATATATAATTTTTTAGATAAAATTTATTTAAAATTTATTTATTTAATTCTACTATCAAAACTTTGTCATTTTGATATTATTATCAAAACTGTGTTGTTTTTTAGAAGTGTTATCTGCTGAAAGGGTATAAGTCTGAACGGACGACCCAAAACTACGTCATTTTTGTCGCGCCTTTTCTATTAAACCTACAACTATGTAGTTTCGGTTCTGCTAATGCATAAGCTACGTCATTTTATAGGTCCAAATAGACGCGTCTATACTGCATATAATCAAAATTGTATCGTTTTAACCAAAGGATGTCATATATGCCTTTTCAGTAGCATCTCATGCCCTTGCAAAGGGCTAAGCACCCATCCGAAGGGTCACCAACCCTCCTATAAATAGATAGGAGGGGGCAGCCTTCTAAATCATTCAATTCACAAACAATTAGTCATTTCAGTCTTTAGTTTTTCATTAGTTTCATAGTTAAAAAGAGAGAGAGTTAGAGCACTTATATTTGGTTCGTTGAGTATACCTTTTGTAGTGCTGCTAAGGAATACAGAGTCATTGTATCCTGGGAGACAAGTGCTATCAACTTTGAGCATCATACGAAGGGCATAATTGTCTTAAAGACATAGTACCAAGTACTAGCCTTGACAAATTATTTTCTACAAGATAAGTTCATATATATATATATATATATATATATAAAATTTCCTTTATGGTGCCTAACAATATACAAATACCCTAACACAGTCGCCCCTAAGAATACGTCACACAATCTCTTTTGCGTTAACAATAAATTATATATACTTTGAGTGAACAATATTCTTAGACTTAGTAAGGAGCGATATTACCCCACACAGTTAGAAAATGTAGGCTTTTCTATATCGACATGCAATTTCCTTACTCGCTCTAGCAAGATAATTATTAAAATGTTCGTGCAACCACATTAATAAAATAGAACATCATTTTTTTGATTGATTATATTCAGTAGCTAGTTCATCCCCAAAACATTCCCTAAAATGAGCCAATGGGGTGTTAAATAAGGAAGAAGTTGGTTTACTCACCACTGACAACCTAAAAATAAAGTGGACATCCTTTAAGATTATTGTTATTTTCCCACAGTTTAGATGAAAGCTATTAACCTTCCGCCGTCATCTCTCTATCAGGGCGGACATGAGACAAATGTCAGTTTGGTGTACAACTGTTGGGTGTTTAAAAACTCGAAACCCAAATTTAACTGGAAGATTTTTTTGCGCTTTTGTTAAGTTCCATTGATTGTATTTTTGTTATTTTTCCCCTATCTTTTTCCATACATCATCTGACACATGATTTTATTGATCATAAAAGACACTTTTGACCAATTGATCCATAATTTAAGTTGTCCATCTTTTACCTAAAAAAAACATAAGACCATTTTTTACCAATTTAGCAACTATGTAATACAATTATATCTCAATCTATCAGAAAAAAACCATTTAACAATAATTTAAAATATGTTATTTTATAAAAATTTATTGTTATTATTAATCCTATTAAATCATCATATGCATATATTGTTACCAAAAAATAACTCAACAAGTTGTCAATAATAAAATACTACTACTTCCGATTATTGTGCACAACCATTTAACTATAAATTAAGAAAAATAATTTATAACATTAATATAATCATTAGTTCACCACATAATAACATGCATATATTTTTCAAACTCATAACTCACTAATTTTCATCAAAATTCACATGCATATATGTATACATATACATAGTTGTTGTTTTTTTCTCAAAAAATTCATATGAATACATTTGCATAAAATAAAATTTTCAAAAACAATCACAATATTTATTTATTTTTAAAAGAAAAGCGGTATAAGAAATCTTACAAATGTTTTGTTTGGATCTGAAACCTTGTTGCTGAAATTGGTAGGAAAATGGTAGCGACAAGGTGTTCTCTCTTATTTCTCTCGTGTTGATTGGTAGCGACAAGATTGTTGGCAAGGACGAGCAAGCGAATTGTTTAGGGTTCTTAGGCTGAGGTAGGCGAGCAAAAGGGAGGCTGAATTTGGTTGAGGGCTGCCGCTAGAAACTCTAGCGGCAAGAAATTATTTTAATGGGAAACAACTTAATAAGTTCACATGCATAAAGGAGGGGCAATGAGGTAAAAAAGCTATACTGCGGTCAAAACTTGTAGCGACAGACAATGTAACACTTGAGTCTGAGGTATAAATGAGTAACTTGGCTTGTCACGCTATAAGTGATAGTATCGTCCTGTAACGATATGAGACTAATTTACTTTAATTTATATCATTCAATCTCAAGATCAACAACATAAATTATAATTATTGAAATAATAATCGTGACAATCGGTTGATACTATATATAAAATGGCTCTTTAATGAAAAATCAAATAAGAGAAAAAGTTCAAGGGTAAGTATATTTTGACCGAATTGAGAGGAATTTGGTCAAAGATGCAAGGACAACCTTTCGTTTGGAATCTTGTATGTCAGTATCTGGTTGAGGATCCTTACCTCCATCCCCCCCACCGCACATCACTTCAAAGTAATCCTGAATTATTAATTAATACTCTATTTTTTGATTTAAAAATATAAAATAATTAATATTTTTAAATTAATTTGAATATTTTTTAATTTAAAATTGATATATATTTATTTAAATTTGGTCACTATTATTATAAAAATAGTAAAATATTTAGGACATACTATCAGTTATATGATTTATTGATTCGTAATTTTTAATTTATTTTTTTTTTAATTTTATGTTTAAAAATATTTTCAATTAACTTTCAAAAATGTATAATTTAGAGTAGAGAAAGTACTTCTCATATGATGAGAGATATTTATACATCTTAATATGTGATACTCGCTCCGTTTTTAAAAACATGAAAGTATAAATTTTTATGTTCGCAATAAAAAAATTATTGGTGTAGAATTGAATATTTCTGTCCCAAATTCCTGTCTTTCTAGAAGAACTCAATATACAGAGTTGGGTTTCTTCCTATATGGCATGATTTTCGCCAAATCTCGTACATGTTGCGGGGTTAATTGCACGTGTTTAGCCATTTGTTTGGTTGCAATAGAAATGGATCCAAGATTTGAGGTCTGTTTAAGCTGTTAAGTCCTATCTAAATTATTCCATATATAGTGAATTTAAGACGGTTAGAGATAAGGGTTAAATCACTTTCAGTACATCCATAGTCTGACTGACTTATTGCCGACTCCATTCCATGTCGCACGCAGGCACCTTGTTTGATACTTAAATTATTGAATTCTATAAAAATTTCGATTCTAATAAATTTTATAAATTATTTAAAAATTATTAAAAATAAATTATACGGTCACTACCCCTATCCCCCAGGAGGACTGTTGAAAATTACCCCATTTTATTTTGTCAAATTTGTTGTTTCCATTATTTTATTTTATTTTCTTGAGAGCCATTCGAAAAACTGAGAATTTTATTGAATCAATTAGAGGAATAACACTAAAATTAATTTTATCCATCCAAAAAGTAGATAGCTACTTGGAACTAAGGTTGAAAAATAAACAAAAAGTTAATTCGGGCTCGATTAAAAGTTCAATTTAAGTTTGACTCGAAATATAAATAATTCAAATACGAATAAATTTTAAAGTTTAATAAATTACTCGAATCTTTTCAAATTGTATTTTCTATTTATACTTGGATCATATTCGTTCGAAAAATTCAAACTGTCCGGACTCGATTTGAAATCGTGCTCGACTTGATAGTTAAACGAGACTCGATCAAAAGTTATTTTATACTCGATAAATTTTATGAATCACACTATTTTCAAGTTTATAATTGTATGTAATTTTATTATTATAGTATTACTACTAAACTAAATATTCAACAAATTTTAGATTAAATGTATCCTCAAAATATTCATTTTAGTAGTAATATTTTGGTGATAATTAAAGACCCCATTGTGGGTTTAGTGGAGGCGTGGAGAACATCAATTGGGTAGTTGATGCATCATTTTCGAACATGCATATATCAATTAATTAATTAATTACTCTAGTATGAGGTTAAGTGAAATTCTATACACATTATTTTATGAGTATATTTATTCACGAACCAAAAATAAAAGAGAGAGAAAGTGCTATTTTATTACTACTATTTTATTTTTAGGTGTGTCTTTACTTATATAAGTAGTACATAGATATATTCTTATTTTAATCACAATTCGCAATTGAAGTTTTTTATATTCATTTCACAAAAAAAAAAAGAGTCTAATTTATTATTTTATTTTTGTTTTATAGAAAAAGGTTAACATTATTGAAGAAAAATATATTATAAGAGTAATAAGTGTCTTTAAAAATAATTACAAAATTGTTGTTAATTGGCAGAATTATTTTTACTCGTGATAATATCAACGGTCTGCAAAATCTTATTTATTTTGATGAAAGTATAAAATTACAGTAAGTATTTTTATCATAAATTTATTATCATTTTGTCATTATTAAACTAAATACTCAACAAATTTAATGATAAACAAAAACAAATTATTCAAATCCATAAATTTTGCATGAGATATATTATGAAGGAAAAAATGTATCTACACAACTCGTAAGTTATACAATTGGTATAATGACAGTTTTTTGGTTATAACGATGATTTCACCTTTAATATCGTAGTCCTACTTATATAATACTGTAATTGTGATATATATATAAATTTTATTATGAAAAGATGGCTAATATTTTTATAGTAAAAATGATACTATTACATATAGACAAATATATCTATCAGTTAAAATTGGTACGTATCGTTAATTTATACTACTACCAATTACACTTATTAAAATATAACTAAATTAAATGTATTATTTATTTTAACATTTGCTCTCTCTGATAATATCATGGTGTTGAAATAAGGAGAATGGACGTTGCCTCCAAAGAAAAACATAGGGTTGGTGTAAAGCATGGTAAGAGCTGATGTGGCAGCGACGCATGATCGACATGTGTCGATCGACTACGTATTCGGAGATATCCACAAAGCAGCTTAATTAATTAGAAATTACTACTAGTAATAATGGATCAAAGTACGGGGTACACTAATTAAATTAGCATAACCCTAATCGACACGATGACGATTACATCGAAGCGGCGCCTGCCGCGGCGGAGATGAAGGCTGTGGCATAGAGTCAGCACCACGTGTCACAGTGGTTGGCCATGGATCTAGGAATTTCAGTCTAACCATGATCCATTCATCTCCTAATTAATTAATTAGTATAAGCTTAGCTACTAAGAAAAAAATAAATATCATGCGACACAAATTTGTTTTATTCATTTCTCATTGACTATGTTTCATTTTTCTTGTTTTGTTTTTATCCCTTAATCCATATTTAATTCTCTGTTTCTCTCTCTTCTCGTTAATTATTTGTCTATTAATTTCCCTAAGATCATGAGAAAAAAACTTTTTCTTGGATAATAATTAATATAGGTAGAATTAGCTAATTAAGTGAAAGATTAGGCGGGTCAAAGTTCATAGGATTATTTTATTTTAATCTTTGTTCGAGCCTTATCTAGATTATATATCTACATCTCACATTTTTTTATAATTAATTAACCAACTGCAGTTTTTTTTAAAATTTTTTTGAATAACTGTTTAATTAAATAGCTCCTCCAACCTAATCTTCCTGTTTTCTTCTTGTAGTGTCCCAAATCTTCCTATATATATATATATATATATATATATATATATATATATATATATATATATCTGTCCCGAATCTTAAGTCATTATTCTTATTCAATTTGACAGCTCACCTTATTTAGCGACGGACTTTCGGCGGTTCGATCATCTGGCCAAATCGTCTATACTTTTTTAACGACGAGCAACATATAGCGTCGTTAAAAGTATAGACGACATTGTATAACGAACCGTCACGCAATCATCTAAATAAATAGGTAAGCTTCAGTGAGTTGAATAAAGGAAGTGAGTTTAAGATCCGGACTATATATATATATAAGGAAAAATGTATATACACAGTCGCCAATGACGACGATTTTTTTGAACTATAGCGACGGTTCATCTGTCGCTATAGCTATTATGTTCTATAACGACAGTTCACCCGTCGTCATAGTCCAAAAAAATCATCGTCATAGGCGACTGTGTACTACACAACTGTGTATATACATATAGCTCATATATATATGTGGTTCTAATCCATGATAACCGTTTGCTATAAGAACTATTTCAACAATCATCATCTTCATCGTTGATCAATATAATAAATGACTAAAATTGAAAAAAGATAATGCCCTGTCGCTACAACTTGAGCGGCTTTAAAATCACTTGTACCGGCACATTGCAATTACTAAAGATTAAAAAATGTACACACACGTAACCTAAAGGTTAAAATTGTTATTATATTTATTTTAAAAAATTAATGATTGTCTCATATTTATCTTTTTTTGTTTAAAAAATTAATTAAATAAATTTTAAAATGAGACTCAATATTACACATACACATTTTTAGTCACCTATCGCTACCATGTCATCAATTTCTAACGTGGTACTATCAATTAGACGTATTCAGAAAGAATTAAAAGTTTAATCTCTTAATTGAAAAAATTGAAAAGACAATCTCCAAAGTGGGAAAAAGTAAGAGTTTAATCTCTTAATTGAAAAAATTGAAAAGTCAATCTCCATAGTGAAAAAAAACCCTAAAAGTTCAGGGTATTAATTTATTTTTAGGACTAGTTTATTTATTTATTTTTTGGTAGAAATTTATATTTTTAGACCCACTTGCGACCTTTCTTAAAGACGATAAAATCTATTTATATTTAAATTAACAAAATAATAATAACCAAATAATTAATAATGCAACAAATAGGAGTGACAAAAAGAAGTGAGTAAAATAATAGAAATTGGAAGTTTGCATTTTATCCAAACTCGAGAGCTGTTGACTAAATGATTTTAAAGGTGGCGTGGATATGGAGAATTAATGGATGGGACCCTGTGAATATTCTAAGTACTAATTATTTAACATCCATTGTTATTTATTTGGCATGCCATATAATAAATATAGTAAATATTATAGTGCAACAATTACTTTATAATAAACAAATTAAACTTTGTGACTAACAATTTCCTCATGCAAACCTTTTAAATTATTGTGTAGAACTCTTTTTTTTTTTTTTTTTCCTTACCCACTAATATATATTACATCTGTTTAAAGAAAAACTTTTGAAGTTAATTTATGATATTTTAATTAAAAATAATTTAAATTAACATAACTTTAATCAATACAACGTGAATATTATAAACTATATATATATATATATGTTCTTTCTTAAATTAACTAAATTAAGATCAATAAATTTTAATTTTTTTATAAAATTAACTTCTTAAATTAAAAAAAACTATTTGTAAAAGGGAGGGAGTAATATTTTGTAGGATTCATGTTTTCACTAAATCAATTGTTGAATTGATTACTAATTATTCCACTTTTGTCAATAATATTTTCTGTTGTGGATTTAACAATTTCTTAAATAATAATGTAACTTAATTCAACTCAAAACATTAATAAAGAGATCGATTTCAGAAGCAATATTTTGATGCTATTTGATTATAATTTTGAGCACTTAATTATTCGATGGAAGTCTCTTAATTTTCTAATATAATGTAGAAAAGCTGAAAATCCAATATTTTTAAAAAAATTACTAAATACTTTTAATTTACACTAATTATAATTCGTAGTGTAACTTAAATATCACACATGAGATTAAGATAGTATAAATATATAATCCAATTTTATCCACAATTATTGCAAATGAATATGACCAAAAATTATGAAAAGAGTATAGATATATAGTCTCGAATATATATATAGAGCCTAACTTCATATAAATTAGCTGACACAAAAGTTAACCCTATTTGTTTTAGTTTCCAGTTACCAGAATATTAATTTATATTTTATTAAGATAGTATTAAGAGTTTTAAATTTTTAGATATTAAATATGTCTCAAGCACATTTGCCTCTATAACATAATATTATAATTTAATTTATGATGTATAATAGGGACGAGATTTTATTTATTTTGGGTTCCTTGAAATACAAGTATTCTTCTTCTTCTTCACCTTTTAAATGGTTAGTTTATCCCTTCTTTATTTTACTTTCAGAAAGTGGATGAAGGAAAAAAAAACTTTATCTTCTTTGTAGGAAATTGGAATATCCTTTACTTCAGGACTAGACTGGCATTGACTGTAAATTTAGCAATGTCCTTTTTGATTAGTGGATGGCCATAACACCAAAAAATGGAAGTCTTTTTTTTTTATATATATTATAATTATTATTATTATTTATTAAAAAAAATAATTTTACAAACTAAAAGTGATTAATGAATTAGATTTTCTATTTTTTTTTAGGTTTATCTATTTTGATGATAAAAGAAAATGCTAGTAGGTTAATTTTCTTCTTATAATCAATTGTTTGAAGGAGGACAATTTATACCCACTACCTTTCTTAATTAAATATTCCATTAACTTTGTTTGCCGTAAATTTTAAATCTCTAATCCAACTTAATTATCATATTAATTAAGACTTTGGAATAAGCATATGTACTTTAAATGATGGAATCCTCATCTTTTTTATTTTGTTTTTTATGGGGCTGAATATTGCTAGTTATTTCATGTGATTTGAGAACTGATCAGGTAAATTGTGTATGAAAAGAATCTCTCTCTCATTTCCAAAAATAAATCTTCTCATGGACGTCTTTACTTTTATAAAATGATTATATATATATATACAAAATCGTGTATTACATAATAGGGCTATGACGACGGATTTTTGGGCTATGGTGATGGATGACCTGTCGCCATAGCCCTGAATAACTATAGCGACGAGTGAAACTGTCGTTATAGCTCAAAAAATCGTCGCTATAACCAACTGTGGAATAACGACGATTTTTTGAGCTATAACGACAGTTTCACTCGTCGCCATAGTTATTCTGGGCTATGGCGACAGGTCATCCATCACCATAGCCCAAAAATCCGTCGTCATAGCCCTATTATGTAATACACGATTTTGTAATGTCTAACAAATGGAGGATGTAATGTCTAGTGTATTGAGAGAGATAATAATTCTCAGTTGTGTGTGTATGTGAATATGAATATGTATGAGAGCGTCACATTTGTGAATACTTGGTTGATAGGTGATACTCTCTCTTTGCTCGGTTTCTGCAGTACCACCCGCGACCTCGACCACGGCCCCGTGATCGATGGTTCTGCAGGGTGTGTCTGAGTTCACCCACTACTTGACTTACATTTTCTCTGGCCGTAATCACCGGATCCCATCCACATTAATGCGTGGCGATAATAGCGATCAATCATCATACTTTTTCATCATTCTGAGTCAAAGTAATAGATATTAAATGATCCGATGGATTAGTCCATGAAACAGACCCGGTGCTTATAGGGTTAAATAAAGTAATATAGTGATTAAATCCAATGACTTTCGAGGTTCGATAATGAAGGCGATGGATTAATTTAATAAGTAAATATTTCTACTACTTAAAAGAAAAGAAATATCGTGGCCCAACATATATATATTTATATATATATATATATATATATATATGTACACATTCTCTTTTATCTTTACGTGTGAATATGCACGTAGGTATACTTTATATGATTCCTCGTGAAAATACAAAATTATTATTGAATTCTTGAAATCAATGTAAAACATTTTTGAATTTAAAATTAGTACGATTTTCCTTTTATTTTAACCAATAGTACCTAATAAATATTAAAATCATTTAAAAAGTATCACTCATAGTAAGGTTTTTATTATTTTAATTTTAACATGAATTATCTTAATTTTAAATTTGAAAATATCTCAGATTCAAATTTCAAAATTTAATAGTAATAATTTAGAATTTAGAATGGAGGTAGTATATATCATTTTATTAGGTAGATTCAATATATATATATATATATATATATATATATATATATATGAGAAAGGTAATCTAAAGCCCAATTTTGGTTAAATCTACCTAATAAAATGATATATTGAAACTCAAAGACATTAGTGGTCGAAATATGCTAAACGTGTAAACCTGTTTAAAAATATGTGTTCAAGTCATTTGAATTTTATGTTAAATACGTATATTTGGTAACCACAAAAAATCGTTTCCACACATAATTTTAATCATTTATTCATTTATTATGTGTCGTGTATTGTTTAATTAAAAATATACTACCTCCATTCTAAATTCTAAATTATTACTATTAAATTTTGAAATTTAAATTGAGATATTTTAAATTTAAAATTAAGATGATTCATGTTAAAAATTAAAAATAATAAAAACCTTACTATGGGTGATACTTTTTAAATAATTTTAATATTTATTAGGTACTATTGGTTAAAATAAAAGGAAATCGTACTAATTTTAAATTCAAAATGTTTTACATTGATTTCAAGAATTCAATAATAATTTTGTATTTTCACGAGGAATCATATAAAGTATATCTACGTGCATATTCACACGTAAAGATAAAAGAATGTGTGTATATATATATATATATATATATATATATATATATATATATATATATATATATATATATATATATATATAAATTGAATTTACTTATTAAATTAATTCATCGGCCTTCATTATCAACCTCGAAAGTCATCGGGTTTAGTCACCATATTACTTCTATTTAACCCTATAAGACCGGCCTGCTCATCGACTAACCCATCGGATCATTTAATATCTATTACTTTGACTTTGAATGATGAAAAGCATGATGGTCGATCGCTATTATCGCCACGCATTAATGTGGATGGGATCCGGTGACGGCTACAGTAGAAAAATGTAAGTCGGCGTATGGTGAACTGACACACATTCGACGATGTGAACCATCGATCACGGATCGTGGTCGAGGTCGTGGGTGGTACTAGAAACCGAGCAAAGTCACCTATCAACCAAGTATTCACAAATGTGCACGCTCTCATACATATTCATATTCACATACACACACAATCGAGAATTATTATCTCTATTAATACACTAGATATTACATCCTCCATTTGTTAACCTTGTGAACACGTGATAATCGACTCTCACACGTCGAAAGCCATCCTCAAATGGCCCCGGCCGCCAAGCTCAGTGTGTGTTTATCGTGTTTATCGTGCAGATCGTGGTGTTTTACGGATCGGGACGCCTAATAGATCTTTCGCTAACATCAAGCGCTGAGGAGAGGGTCGAGTTCTAGTGTCCTGAGTATTTTTCAATCACGCATCGTGTTTGTTCTACGTCGAGATTCATGGTGAAGAGTAGAACACCTACACTCAAGGCGTGGTAGATGGTCGTCGGTGAATCGACACCACGAGTGTCTGCCAAAGATCATTTGGGACCTACAATAAGTGTTCACGCCAGCACAGCGTCCAAACGTTCACTTGAAGATTCTCGGTCGAAGGAGGTGGGCAAAGCTAAGCGTAAGCTAGTTTTCACGATAAAGAAGGGGTCTGGTCATGGTCGGAAACGAGTAGAAGGCACCTCGCCTAGAACTCGATACCGAGATGACCAAGACGCAAAGGCCTCCCGATTGGCTAAGATGGCAGATGAAGCAAATAGAGCTATGGAAGTACTTATGAAGCAGCGACAGGATATAGCTGAGCAGATGGCTCGAATGGCAAAGTTAAGGGACGAAGAGTTCAGTTATGTTCAGTCGGAAGAGCGAGGGCAACGGAGTGGGAAGGAACCTGCTCATTCAGGACGAGAGTATCGGGGCCAAACTCGAGAAAGAAGAAGATCCCGAAGCCCTACTCCTCAAAGATCGAAGAGGGCATATCACCCTGTCGATTCTAAGGAACAGGGTCGAAGCGGACGAAGAGGTCGATCCAGAGATCGCACTCCTGAGAGTAAAAAGAAGGCACTTGTTGTTGCGCATTCTCACCATAGCGCCCGAGTTCAGAGACGAAGTATATCTAGAGGTCATACTCCCGAGAGAGTCTACCGAGGTACACCACCTATAGACGCCAGAATCGTAATCGAAAATCCTCTAAAGTTGGAGGTTACATTGTAAAAACCCGGTCATTTCGTAAGGAGTCATGGGAAAAAAAGTATCATCTCAACCAGAAGGTGTGGAGTATCTGGTTAAAGAATTAAAGGAACTTCGAAAGAAGCTTGCGGAAGTACAAAAAACGAAAGATACTTCGGGAAGGAAGGCATCCCCTTTTTCCGCGGAGATTCTAAAAGAGAAAGCTGACCCCACCAAGAAGTTGCCCCACATTGAAAGTTATGATGGATCGGGGGATCCCTACGACCACAGTCAGGCGTTCGACCGACTGATGGATTACTATGACTTTAGCGATGCTGGTGTCATACTTTTGTCACAACGCTCAGAAAGGATGCATGCCCGACAGTGGATGGGGACTTTGCCCTCGGATTCAATTTCATATTGGGCAGACATGTGCAGTAAATTTCATGCTCGCTTCGGGAGCAACAAAAGAAGGGGAAAACCAACTGGTTCGTTGGCTCAGGTTCGACAGTATTCAAATTAATATTTAGGCCAATATGTGAAGCGGTTCCGGTGAAAGCGATCGGCAAAGTGATGAACTGAAACGATCTACAAGTTGTTGGACTGTTTCAGAATGGATTAGATTTGGTTAAATCAGAGAAGTTGGTGAAGAAGTTAATGTTTCACCACCCGAAGAGTCTCGCTGAAGCCTTTGACAAAGCTGAAGGCTATATCGTGGTGGAGGAAGCCATGAACAGCCTCAAACGTCCTTCTTCAGATCGGCTTAAGGAGACAGATCGGGACAAAACCGATGGGGACTAGAAGAAGAATGAAGGGAATAAAAACCGCTATGAAGGCGGGTCGAAGAAATACAACAATTGGAGACAGGGTGGAGGACGTTCTTCCGCTCCCACCCAAATGAGTGAATAGGACGACATCGCACTCAACACGCATGTATCGCTTTTCTTGGATCGATTAAGAATCAACCTATCTTCGAGCCACCTCGAGATAACATTAAGCCTGGAAAAGGGAATTCTCGTAAGTATTGTGATTACCATCAAGCTTCGGGTCACGATATGAACGACTGTGCTAGTTTGAAAGATTTCATTGAAAGAAAGGTACAAGGTGAGGCTCTAGTTCAGTATGTGGCTACCAGAACTAATCAACAAAGGAGACGGAGGACCTATTCCTATGACTCAACCAGATTCAAAGAAGCGTTGCCGGCCGGACGGACTGCGAGGCATGTGATAGATGTCATCACCGGGGGTACTTTCGCAAACTTGTTGGAAAAAGCCAAAGTCACTTGGATTCTGGCGTATGTCGATGGCGGGGTACCTCCCCAAGACCGATAGACCTTATCCGAAAGACGGCCTTTTATTGACGAGGATTACCCTTGAAATCATCGAACCGCATGAGGATCATTGTTCTTGATCGCGCAAGTGGGTTCGGTGGATATGGGCGAATGATGGTAGATAATGGGTCTTCTGTAGATATTCTGTATGCCCACGCTTATCAGAGGATGCACCTATACGGACGGAAGATGGAGATAGGGCAGGAGGCTCCTTTGTACAGTTTTAGTAACGATCCGGTCCAGGTGGTCGGAACCATTGAACTACCTAATCATCTTCTGAACTCTACCCTCAACAGTAGAAATTATTTGCAAATTTTATGTTGTGCATGTAGATTCTGCTTATAATGCTATTTTGGGAAGGCCTACTTTAATTGCTTTGTAAGTTGTGACCTCAATTCCTCATTTCAAAATCAAATTTCCTACCGCTCATGGGGTTGGTGAGGTGAAAGGAGATTTGGATCCGCCGAAAGGTGTTATAGAAATGTTGTGATCACTTGGAGTGGGAGTATCGAGTAAAAGCGCATCTACGGGCGATAGAGATCGAACCCTTCACGGAGAGTAGTTCCGAACCATCGGTCATGCCAAATTTGAAAAAGCGAGAGAGATAGAGCTCATCCCGCAAAGTGAACAAGACAAAGAAAATAGGTTCGGTCTGTTTGGATCCTCTCCGGACGAACCTCATGGAGCTCCTGCGATGCTATGTTGATATCTTCGCATGGGAATCTCAGGATATGCCGGGAGTAAGCAGGGATATTGTTGAGCATCTGTTGGAAGTGGACCCGTCAAAGAAACCAGTTTGACAGAAGAGGAGGATCTTTGCACCTAAACGTCAGCGGATCATCGATGAAGAGATTGCAAAACTATTGGCAGCTGACTTCATTTTTGAGATCGACTACCCGCAGTGGATGGCAAATGTGGTGCTGGTCCAGAAACAGAACAGTAAATGTAAGACCCCAACTTATTATTAATGAAATTTAATTTTCTCTATTTATTATTTTGAAATAGTAAGGGTTGATTTGATTAATGTGGATAGTTATGGGTAAAATACGTAAATATTTCAAAATAAGCAAGTGGTTATAAAATATTCATTGTTGTCGGGGAATATTCGTTTGGTCGTGGAATGTTCGTCTTGTCGGGGAATATTCGCAAATGCGACGGTAAATGACCATGTGTGGGCCCCATAACTTGAAAGCGATTGGATGAAGAAAACGAAAATATAAGTTGTTTAAAAATAACTAGGAGTAGTTATTGCAGATTATCTTGTTAAAATACTCGGTGGTTAAAACACAAGAAGACACGGTATTGCGCCAATTATTGATTCTTACGTAAAAGGCACTACTCAATAATGGTTACGATAATTCTTATTCGATTATTTTATTTTATTGATTTAATAATTCTTCAAGTTGATATTTTATATTCTTTTGTTTCAATAATTGTCATTACACAAGATTTTTTCATTATCGAAGCAATAATTCATATTATCCTAATAATATTATTAGATAACATTATTGGCAATGTCTAGAAAGTTCTGTCTAAGGAGATGTTTGGTCACCTAATTGCACGCCAGTAAGGAGAAATTCTTATTGGAAAGCTCCCTCTTTCCTAGGAACTACCTGGTTGTCAATATTGTGATTCTGTAATATTATTTGTGAATAATTAATTATTGATTCATATGATGAGGAAAATATTGATTTTATGTGGATATAGATGGAGAAAATTTTTAATGTGACAATTGTTGAAAATTGAAATTTTATCTTTTTCTGATAAAATAATTCATTTAAATATAATATTATATTTTAATAATATAATAATGGTGATATTCTTACAATGAATGTGGGATATATGAGTATACGAGGAGGAAGAGTATTTTTGTTGCAATAAATGTTTAAAACATGTTAAACATGTCTGGTGGACCCCATTTCTTGATTTGATTTGATTATAAACAGAAAATCGCTTTATTTGTGGATTTCGGTCAATTTCTGTTTGGAATTTGGAAAAACTTTCTTCTGAAAAGTTGTAGAGAATTGAATTTCCTATAAAAAAATCGCGAGATTCGAATTTTCTGATAAAAGGGCTATTTATTATGAATTATTGAAGTTCCGAAGCTCCGAAATAATTGATTTTTAGAAGTTTTAATTATTTTATAAAAGAAAAACGTTTTTTAGATGTGTGAGCCTCATTTTACACGTGTTAGGTTGCTGATTTCAGATTCTCAAAGGTTGGCGTAGACAAATTTTTATAAATATATTATTATATTAAATTTTCTGCTTTGGTGTTCTAAGCGTTTTCCTATAAATAGGTCTTGGGTTAGAATTGAAAATCATACCGTAAACTCAAGTTTTCTCTCTCTATCTTATCGGCGTATTCTTGTGAGTATTTTGAGTATACTTTGAGTATTGCTATCTGGTGCAAGTTCAAGTCATAAATTTATATCCCATTTCAACTAAAGTCTTGTCTTTTCGAGGTAAGGGATATTTTTTTTTCGTAATGATATTATTTTTTCAATATCATTATCTTTGAAATATTGATCTGAAGTTTTTATCAAATTTGGAACTTTTGGTGTCGAGTTACTTATTCACGATACTCGGACTATTCACGATATCTGACACTTATTCACGAATCGGCATTATTCATCGAAAATGAAAATTTTCCTTTTCGTCCAAAATATCTATTCTGGATACTAACTTTGATTGTATCCATGTTTTGATCATTCTTGAATTTTACACCACTATGATTATTTTTGAGGTATTTTTGGACGTGGATAAAACAAAGTACGAATCCTTAATCCTTAATCCTTGTCATTTTGTTTCACCGGATTCGTTTTTTTAAAAATATTTTCATCATCCTCGGTCTTAAATGATGATATTATTGAATATCTTTGGCTTGTAGTGTCAAAGATGAATGATTTCGATGAATATCTTTGGTAGTAGTGCAAAGATGAACATGTGTTTAGATGAAACACGACCCGGTGATGAATATCTTTGGCACGTAGTACAAAGATGAATATTTGATTCCGGATGTATATTGATTGATGTTACGGGGATAAAAGATAGAGCGATGAACTTTTAATTTCATACATGTAAGATAGTAGTTTGCATTCTCTACTTAACTCTTCTAATGAATTATTATTTCATGCGAATATTGATTTAAAACTTGTTGTCTATTGTATTCTATTAGTTTTTTCCTCGTTGAAGACTAATGATAATTTGTTGTAAGACCCCAAATTTTATAAATAAAGATGAATTTTTCTATAAATATTATTTTTGAATATTATGGAATAAATTTGATATAATGTTATAGTTATGGGTAATATTTATAAATTTTGCAAAGTATGCAAGTTGTTATAAAATATTCGTTTGGTGGGAATATTCTTTTTTGTTAGGAATATTCGTCTAATGGCTCAATCATTGGTGGACCCCACAACATTATTGTCGGATTGAGAAAAACGACAAAAATATTTTTATAAAAATAACGGCGGAGGTGTTACCGTTAAAACCGTTGAACTACCCTTGGTAAAAATACGATGTCTGGCGTGGTTGCGTAGTAGCACACTCAGGTATTGATTATTGATGCTTACGTGAGAAGTCACTCAAATTTATGCTCAATTATTACTCACGATAATTCTTTGCATCATATCTCTTATATTATTGATTCAATTATTGTCACAAGATCATCCGTATAATATGTTATAGTATTAAATCAATAATTGAGACGACAAGTTATAAATGATTAATAATTATTGAAAGATTAAATATGTGTTATGATTTGTGGTAAGTTTGATTATTTTATGGGGGCTCTATATGTCATCATCTAAGAGTCTCTTCATCATATAGTATTTACCTTCGTCGATAGTAATTACCCTTGTGAATAGTATTTACCTTCAATCGATAAGTAATTACCCTTGTGAATAGTATTTACCTTCGTCGATAGTAATTACCCTTGTGAATAGTATTTACCTTCGTCAATAGTATTTACCTTCGTTAATAGTAATTACCTTTACCGCACGTCGAACCACTTGTCGTTTCACATTACAAAGCGTCGAACCACTTGTCGTTTCACATTACAAAGCGTCAAACCAACATTCGAAGCCACTTGCCTTTTCATACTGGCGGTGCTTTAAGCTAGAAATCTTCTATAAATAGAGGCCTAGGGCTTCATTATTTTTAGACGAATTCATTCAAGCTATAGAGAGAAAGTATAGAGAGAATAAGAGAGAAAGAAGAAGAGTATTTTGTTACTACACCGTCAGCAAAGATTCAATCTCCTACCAAATGTAAGGGGTGTTATTCTTTCTTATTCATGAAGAGAACTGTTGTTATTCCATTGCTTATTATTACATTGGAATAACTTTTGTATAAGTGGTTTACCCTATACTTGGTGACATTCTTCTATTATTCATTGGAACATCCTCATGCATGTGTTTTACACCTGACTGGTTCCGTCTTTTTATTATTCTGTTGGAACATCCATGCATGTGTTTTACACCCACTGGTTCCGCTTTTTATTATTCTCATTGGAATATCCTATCTGTGTGTTTTACACCGGATCCGGTTCCATCTTTATTATTCTGTTGGAACTTTGACTCGTTCCGTTATTTATTATTACATTGGAATAACACATGCATGCGATGTCTATCGCGTGCATGGTGATTTCTTTTGTTATTCCATTCCTTATTATACCCAAATGGTTAAAACTTTGACTTCTATACTCCATGAAATTAGTAGAATATCCTTGATATTTGCGTTTCATCCAAATCTTTTCATAGAAATATTCTTCTCGATCATTCTTGAATTTTACTCTACAAAACAATGATCGTGTTGACAATTTGGACGTTAATAATTCTGGATAAAATAATTCTTGAACTTGTTTTATTGAATTCTTATATCATTGTCATCATCCTCATGTTTATATTTTTTTGAAAGTCATCTACGTGGCTTCAGTGGTGCATAGATGGACTTGGTATGATTATGACCAGAGACTATTCGGTGTAATCATGGCCGTAATGTTACAAATGATGTGATAAAAATCCTCGATTAGTAGTAGTGCATTGATGGACGATTGTTGGCATGATCATGACCATTAATGAATACACAAATATTCTTGGCCCGTAGTGCATGAATAATTGTGGTCGTGATACTAAAGAATATCCTCGCCGTAGTGCGGGGTGATTCGATGATGTGAAATATTTATTAAAGTGAGTCTCAATTTATAAACGATGATGAAAAACCTTTAAAACCTAAAAGATAGTAGACTTTATTTTCTACTTGACTCTTTTAATGGATTAGATATTCACTGCAGTTAAAACCGGTTGTCTATTGTATTTTATCGGTTTAACATTATTGAAGACTATTGATAATTTATTCTGCATTATCTTAGTCATAATATTTCTTCTTGGGCTAGTTGAGCTCACCCTTTCTTTCACCGTTTCTCTTCGTGAAATGATAATATATTTTTGGGACGAGTCGGGAAGCGAGTGATGGTCCTGAAGATAGCATTAGTAGTCCTCACTATTCGTAAAATAGTGTGATAATAAGCTGTAATGAGGACTTTTTGTTTGAGTTTGTATAATATCTAGTAGAGCGATATTTGTATTTAAACTCACGCTTTATGTCGTATTGTATACGGCACAGCTTATGTTAATAAGTTGTATTTAAATTACATTACCATGTAAGTGTCGACCCAAGATGGGTGATGTATACCTAATTTTGGGGGCGTCGCGGTTGGTATCGAGCTTAGGATATGATCCTGGCTAAGATGTGAGAATAGTACTAGGAGGGGAGAGACGAATACCTTCGCTAGTATGACCTACCTAAGTTTATGTGATATTTTATTGGTTGGTGGTCAAGATAGGGATAATTTGTTACATGTCAATTAACCTTTTGTTTTGTGGCGATGATCTCGAAAATGACATCCGAGAATGTTGAGAATAGCAATGGAGCGCAGCGATTGTTGATTCACCACATATCAATAATCGAGATAATGTGCATCGAAGGCGACAATCCTCATGCAAACAACAACACCGACCAAATGACGAATGATCAAATGTTCGAGGCTTTATCTGATTTATCTGCACAATGAAAGAGAGCGACTCACATCAAAACGTGGGGTGGAAACACGGAAAACTCTCGGCGGTCACCGCTAAACAATTTAAGGAGCTGGGACCACCGGGAGTTTAAGGGAGAGCCAAAACCACTTCGGCGGAAGCATGGATAAAGCAGATTACCAAGATATTTGATGTCTTGGGATGCTCAGAAGCAAAGGTTCCTTTACGCCTTTATGTTCTTGGAGAGCGGATTCTTCGGTGGGAATCGGTAAAACGTACTCAACCAATTTGTCTTGAAGATATCTTGGGAGAAGTTCCGGAGTCATTCAACGACAAATACTTTCACGAAAGTATTCGCCACACGAAGGAGGTGGAGTTTATCAAGTTGGAACAAAACAATATGGCCGTATCGCAATACGAGGCAAAATTTGCGGAGTTATCACGGTTCGTCCCACTTGGTGGATAATGAAGAGAGAATGGCGCGAATGTTTTTAAGAGGTTTGAAGCGAGATACGTCAACATCTTATTTCTCATAAACCGTGTGTTTGTATTCGGATGTTGTAAATAGGGCTCGAGTTAGTGGAGTCGCGATAATGAGTCAACCTGAACTAAAAGAGAGCGTACGGCAAAATTATAATACCAAATGAGAATAGTCATCGGTGGTGACAACAAGCGTGGAGGGAATCAACGAAGCGGAGGATATGGTAACCACTTGGTGGTAATCGGGCCCAAACAATAAGAATGGACATTTCAAGAAAAGGAGATTCAACAATGATGGAAAGACGTCGACACCAAAGCACCCGTTGTTAAGGAAGGAGAAAGACCACTATCATATGCTTCAAATGCGGAGGAGAGGGACACATCGATCAAATCTGCGTAAATGCCAGTCAAAGCATGTTATAATTGTGGAAGAGAAGGTCACTTAGCTCGATTTTGTCGTTCATCAAGACAAATTCGACTAGGATGGAGGCACCAAAGGCCATCCCGGAAAATTCAAAACCGGTGGTCTGAGGAGAGCATTTGTTGTGACCTCCCAAAGAGCGAGGAATCCGAATGAGGTCATCACGGGTAAGCTTATCATAAACTCTAATGAAGTCTATACTTTATTTGATACCGTTCTACCCATTCTTTTATTTCTCCTACTTGCGCTCATCGATTAAATTTGACTCAGGAGAAATTAGACTTTGACTTATCTGTGGAAACTCCGTTGGGAGAAACCTTCATTACATCCACTTGTTTATAAGTCTTGTTTGGTTCAAATCGGTCCCCTCACATTACACGTCGATCTTATTTCATTAAAAATACTTGCATTTGACGTGATTCTGTGGATTGATTGGTTAACTACTTATCATGCAAAAATTGATTGTTTTAAATAAGGTTGTTAGCTTTCATATTCCTAATCAACCTATTATGCGAATTCAAACGACCAAACCATTAAAATCAATCACGGTCGTCTCAAGCCATAAAAGCTATTCGTTTATTGAAAAACGGATGTCAAGCTTTCTTAGCTCATATCACGATTTAAATAAAAATACGCCGGTTTTTAAACGATATTCCTATTGTTAATAAATTTCTGACGTATTCCCAAGAACTTCTGGCCTACCCCAGGCGTGAAATTGAATTTTGTATCGACCTTGAACCCGTCTGAAAACCTATTTCCAAAGCCCCATATCGAATAGCTCTATTGAACTTCGAGTTAAAGACCCAATGCAGGAATTGTTAGACATTGGCTTTATTCGTCCCTAGTACTTCTCCTTGGGGTGCTCTGTTACTATTCGTGAAGAAGAAAGATGGGAGTATCGACTTTGTATTGATTATCGGGAGTTGAATCACGTCACCATCAAAAATAGGTATCCATTGCCACGTATTGATGACCTGTTTGACCAACCAAGGAGCCAAATTCTTTTCAAAGATTGATCTTACGTTCCGGATATCACCAATTGAAGATTAGAACCGTGACATTCCAAAGACGGCTTTTCGAACTCGATGCGGGCATTATGAATTCCTAGTCATGTCCTTTGGATTGACTAATGCTCCTACTTTGCCTTCATGGATATGATGAACCAAGAGTATTCAAGGAATATTTAGATCACTTTGTGGTCGTCTTTATTGATGACATCCTTATTTATTCCAAAAGCCGTGAAGATCATGAAAGCAACACTTGAGGTGACACTCCAAAAGCTTCGTGAATATAAGCTTTATGCCAAGTTGAAGAAATGCGAGTTACGGCTTGAAGAAGTAGCATTCCTTGGGCACGTGGTATCAAGTCATGGAATATCTGTTGACCAAAGAAAGATTGAAGCTATTCAAAGTCGAACAACCTAAATCGATGACCAAGAAATCGTAGCTTTCTCGGTTTAAATGGTTATTATCGGAGATTCGTGGAAGGATTTTCTCGAATCGCTATTCCATCGACTCAAATGACTCGGAAGATACAAAGTTCGGGTTGGAGCGAAGAATGTGAGAAGAGTTTTCAAGAACTCAAGAGGAGACTTATTTCAAAGACCTGCTACGACAATACCATCCTGCTCGGAGGGATTTGTCATCTACAAATGATGCTTGAGCAAAGGGTTGGGATGTGTTCTCATGCAACATGGAAAAGTAATAGCCTATGCCTCGCGACAACTCAAAGAATATGAGAAGAATTATCCTACTCATGATCTAGAGTTGGCATTTATTATCTTCTGCACTTAAAATTTGGAGGCATTACTTGTATGGGGAGAAAGTGGAGATCTTTACGGATCATAAAAGCCTCAAATATTTCTTCACTCAAAAGGAACTCAACATGCGACAACGACGTTGGCTTGAACTGCTTGAAAGATTATGATCATACCATCCAATACCATCCCGAAAAGCGAACGTGGTAGGTGACGCGTTGAGTAGAAAATCATATCAAATCTGAAAAGCGATATTGTCAACGCAGGCCCATTTTGTGTGACTTGCAAAGGATGGAGATAGAATTAAAGACTCAGGGACGACGTGTGATGATAGCGAGTATCTGAGTAGAACCGACTTTAATTGATAAAGTTAAAGTCGCCAAGCTACGGACACGGAGTGATGCGTATGAGGAAGAAAGTGCAAGAAGGTGCTTTATCTTAGGAAGCAAAATCGATGAAGAAGGAATACTTGAGTCAACTCCGGACTTTGTGTTCTAACGACCACGATTTAAAGTATAATATCATGATGGAGGCACACAACACACCATTTGCAATCCATCACAGGAGTACCAAAATGTATCATGATATTAATCATATACATTTTGGTGGAGCAATATGAAGAGAGAGATAGCATTGCTTATCTCAAGGTGTCTAACTTGTCAACGAGTTAAAGCGGAGCATCAAGTACCAAAAGGTCCATTCAACCACTTGAAATTCCGGAATGGAAGTGGGAGCACATTACCATGGATTTCGTTCTGGGCCTTCCTAAGGTTTCTCAAGGCGTTGATGCGATTTGGGTCATTGTTGATAGGTTGACCAAGTCTCGCTCATTTCTTCACCGATCGAGAAACTTATACACTTGAACGTCTTGCTCAGTATATACATAAACGAGATTGTAAGATCGCATGGTATCTTAGGTATCCATAGTTTCGATCGAGACCCAAGATTCACTTCACGATTTTGGGTTAGTTTGCAAAAAGCTATGGGCACGGACTTACGATTTAGCTCGGCATATCATCCTCGAATTTGACGGACAATCGGAGAGGACTATTCAAACTCTTGAAGATCTATTAAGACTCGTGTCCTTGATTTCAAGGAGTTGGGACAAGTTCTTACCATTGGTGGAGTTTTCCTACAACAACAGTTATCAAGCAAGTATTGGCATGGCTCCATTCGAGCGTTGTATGGAAGAAAGTGTCGTTCTCCGGTATCTTTGGGATGAGGTGGGTGAAGCAACGTTGTTGGGGCCGGAGTTGAATGCGTATGACTACGGAAAAGATTGAGACGATCCGACAACGTAAAAAACCTCACAAAATCGATGAAAGAGTTATCTTGATCTTCATCGAAAGAGCGTGGAATTCGATATAGGAGATCATGTGTTTATTAAGAGTCACTCCATGGAAAGGAGTTACAAGATTTGGAAAGAGAGGAAAACTTAACCCTCGATTCATCGGTCCATTTTAATCCTCGATCGAGTAGGAATCTGTGGCCTATAGACTCGCTTTTCTGCCAAATATGTCTCGTGTTCATAACGTTTTTCACATATCTATGTTACGTAAATATGTGAAAGACCAACCATATTATTGAGTTAGAACCGGACGAAATAGCGGAAGATTTGACGTATGAAGAGGTTCCTGTTCAAATTTTGGATAAGAAAGAACATATTCTACGCTCCAAGGTTATACCTCAAGTCAAAGTTTTATGGAGGAACCACGATATTGAGGAAATGACTTGGGAGTTAGAATCAAATGAAATCAAGGTATCCTTACCTCTTCGACATACCAGTATCGTACTCCCTAATTTCGAGGGCTAAATTTCATAAGAAGGGGAGGTTGTAAGACCCTGACTTTTATAAATAAAGATGAATTTTCTATAAATATTATTTTTGAATATTATGGAATAAATTTGATATAATGTTATAGTTGTGGGTAATATTTATAAATTTTGCAAAAGTATGCAAGTTGTTATAAAATATTCGTTTGGTCGGGGATATTCTTTTTGTTAGGGAATATTCGTAAAATGGCTCAATCATTGGTGGACCCCCACAACATTATTGTCGGATTGAGAAAACGACAAAAATATTTTTATAAAAATAACGGCGGAGGTGTTACCGTTAAAACCGTTGAACTACCCCGTGGTAAAAATACGAATACTGCTGTTGTTGCGTAGTAGCACACGGTATTGATTATTGATGCTTACGTGAGAAGTCACTCATTTATGCTTTCAATTATTACTACAAAGAATTCTTGATCATATCTCTTATATTATTGATTCAATTATTGTCACAAAGATTATCATCATATAATATGTTATAGTATTAAATCAATAATTGAGACGACAAGTTATAAATGATTAATAATTATTGAAAGATTAAATATGTTATGATTTGTGGTAAGTTTGATTATTTTATGGGGGCTCATATATAAATCATCTAAGAGTCTCTTCATCATGATAGTATTTACCTTCGCCGATAGTAATTACCCTTGTGAATAGTATTTACCTTCGTCAATAGTAATTACCCTTGTGAATAGTATTTACCTTCGTCGATAGTAATTACCCTTGTGAATAGTATTTACCTTCGCCAATAGTATTTACCTTCGTTAATAGTAATTACCTTTACCGCACGTCGAACCACTTGTCGTTTCACATTACAAAAGATCGTCGAACCACTTGTCGTTTCACATTACAAAAGCGTCGAAACAATTCGTCGAAGCCACTTTTTGCCTTTTCATACGGCGGGTTTAAGCTAGAAATCTTCTATAAATAGAGGCCTAGGGCTTCATTATTTTTGACTTAATTCATTCAAGCTATAGAGAGAAAAGTATAGAGAATAAGAGAGAAAGAAGAAGAGTTTTTTGTTACTACTGTCGTCATGCAAAGATTCAATCTCCTACCAAATGTAAGGGGTGTTATTCTTTCTTATTCATGAAGAGAAGCTGTTGTTATTCCATTGCTTATTATTACGCTGGAATAACTTTTGTATAAGTGGTTTACCCTATACTTGGTGACATTCTTCTATTATTCTCATTGGAACATCCTGTCGTGTGTTTTACACCGACTGGTTCCGCTCTTTATTATTCTCATTGGAACATCCATGCGTGTGTTTTACACCTGACTGGTTCCGCCTTTATTATTATTCATTGGAATATCCTATACGTGTGTTTAACACCGATCTGGTTCCATCTTTATTATTCCATTTGAACTGACACGGTTCCGTTATTTATTATTCATTGGAATAACTCGTCATGCGATCTATCGTGCGCATGGTGATTTCTTTTGTTATTCCATTCCTTATTATACCCAAATTGGTTAAAACTTTGACTTCTATACTCCATGAAATTAGTAGAATATCCTTGATATTTGCGTTTTCATCCAAAGATCTTTCATAGAAATATTCTTCCGATCATTCTTGAATTTTACTCTACAAAAAACAATGATCATGTTGACAATTTGGACGTTAATAATTCCCGGATAAAATAATTCTTGAACTTGTTTTATTGAATTCTTATATCATTGTCATCATCCTCATGTTTATATTTTTTTGAAAGTCATCTCGTGGCTCATGAAGGCATAGATGGACTTGGTATGATTATGACTGAGAGACTATTCGGTGTAATCATGGTAGTAATGTTACAAATGATGTGATAAAAATCCTCGGTAGTAGTAGTGCATTGATGGACAGATTGTTGGCATGATCATGACCATTAATGAATACACAAATATTCTCGGCCAGTAGTGCATGAATAATTGTGGTCGTGATACTAAAGAATATCCTTGGCGAAGTAGTGCGGGGTGATTCGATGATGTGAAATATTTATTAAAGTTTGAGTCTCACTATAAACAATGATGAAAAACCTTTTAAAACCTAAAAGATAGTAGACTTTATTTTCTACTTGACTCTTTTAATGGATTAGATATTCCGGCTGCGAGCTTAAACTGGTTGTTTATTGTATTTTATCGGTTTAACATTATTGAAGACTATTGATAATTTATTCGCATTATCTTAGTCATAATATTTTCTTCTTGGGCTAGTTGAGCTCACCTTTTCTTTCACTTTTTTCTTGAGAAATGATAATATAAATTTGGGACGAGTCTGGGAAACGAGTGATGGTCCTGAAGATAGCATTAGTAGTCCTCACTATTACGTAAAATAGTGTGATAATAATCTGTAATGAGGACTTTTTGTTTGAGTTTGTATAATATCTAGTAGATTTATATTTGTATTTAAACTCACGCTTTATGTCGTATTGTACACTTACAGCTTATGTTAATAAGTTGTATTTAAATTACATACCATGTAAAGTATCGACCCAAGATGGGTGATGTATACCTAATTTTGGGGCGCCACATTTGTTATATATTATCTTAGTCATAATATTCTTTCTTTGGGCTAGTTGAGCTCACCCTTTTCCTTTTTGTTCCATTTTTCTTCTCGTGAAGCGAGAATATAAGCGAGTGCGAAGTCGAGGTATGGAATGAAGGTTCTAGAGAGAGTTGTTTAGTAGTCCTCACCATTTTGTAAAATAATGTATCAATAAATGTGATGAGGATTTATTTGAGTATAGATATTGTCTAGAAGATAATATTTGTATTCAAACTCACAGCTTTCTTGTTGTAATAATAAAGTTGTAGTTGTTTACGCATCATGTAATGACAACTCAGAATGGGTGATGTATACCTATTTTGGGGGCATCACAGTAAATGGCGAGTCTGCATCGACTATACCGATCTAAATAAAGCTTGTCCAAAGGATTTCTACCCGCTGCCCCACATCGACCAACTCATCGATGCCACTTCGGGGTATGCTTTGTTAAGTTTCATGGACGCATTCTCTGGGTATCATCAGATTTCCATGAGTAAAGACGAAGACGATGGAACTCGGAGCTCATCGGCAGTCAAAGGGGTAATCTTTGTCCTTATCTTCTTAGCACGGAGAACCTTCTCCCGATCGTGGAGAGGTATATCAAGCAGGCTTCTCTTAATCGGGACAGATTCGGAAGGTGCAGAGCTAGGGTTGGACGAGGGGGTTGCCTGTGGAATTGCTTCAGGAATTGTTTCCGGATCACTTTCAAGATTTATTTCCGGCTGTGTGGATTTTGATTTCTTGGCGGCTCTCTTCCTTCTCCGAGGTCTGAGAGATTCTTCAGGAATGATGGGTTCATCAATTTGGGGTTCGTCGTTCTAAAAAGAGACATTGGGTGGATCGGTGACGGGAGGATTAGCTCGGAAAGATTCTTCAGTCGGAGGCTCTTCACTCGCATCCGCAATCTTCCCTGCCAAAAAGTCTTCCAATTCTTTTACTTTCGAAGAAGTTGGTTTGATCAGAGACACTGCAAATAACCATGTATCAGAACCCATATCACTTAAATATCTTAAAAAACTGTGTTACAAAGTTGTTCAAAACTTACATTTATGGTCATATAGCCAGGCTTGCTTAGTCAGAAGTGCAAAACTCCATTCCTTCGGAGGAATCTTCTTTAAAAAATCTGCCATTTCCTTCACACGCTTTCTTGAGGATATCTCCAAAGTCGTGAGAGATCCGATCGAGATAGTCCAACTGGAAGAGAAAAGATTTCGGTCCCAGAATAAAAAACCATTTTTCGTACCAACCCTTGTTGCTTGAAGGGGTATCCATCGTGGGTCTTCTCAAATCGGTGTTGGTCGTGGAGACTGTTGCTCAACATTTTGAAAGAAATCAACATTTCGACAGAGGAGGAATCCTCAATTAAGTGGCGAAAGCAATGAATGCGAAATATGGATGTAGAATTAGGCACTAATCGGCTGGCGAAACCCACCCTCCTATGAATCCTGGGAGGGTAGCAACGAAGGCACGGAGGGGGGTAGTATTTAATCCCTTCTCAAGAAAAGTAATCGGCATAATGCGACCCAACCATCCTGGCCGATGGTACACGCGTTCTTCGGGAGCGGGGAGCCCTTATAAGCGTACATATCCTAATCGATAATGATGAGTCCGGAGGATACGTATCTCAGATTCCGTAACAGTGGAGGGAGTATTGGTATGAGGAAACTGTTCCCCATCCTTGAAGAAGTCGGAAGGAGGCAGAGAAGGGATCAGGGGCGGATTCTTCCCCATGGTTGCTGTGGATTGGGGATTGGAACTCGAAGCCTCTTGGTTAGGGTTTGGATTGGGGGAAACGGTGCTAACAGGAGTCACGCGAAGGGGAGAATCTTGGTTAGAGTTCACAGTCACCATTGTTGAGATTTCGTAGAACAGAGAAGGAAGTTCTGGGAAGGAGAAGAAAGCTCAAAGGTTCAAAGTTCAAATTGGCAGGTAAAACTGTCAAAAGTGGTAAAGTTTATCTTATATACTGACGGTTGCACAAGTTACGAAGGCGGAATATTAAATGTTAGTAATGATGAGAATTCGAATGGGAAGCGTCCGGATCAATTCTTAGACATTTTATCAGATTGGGCTTCTCGGTTGGATTTCCGATTTTTAGACCGTCTTGTTCAATTTCAATCCTTTACTGACTGGGCCTTTTACTCTGGACATTCAGCCATTCCCTGTCTCATCTTATGGACCAAATTGGGTATGTCTCAATTACTTCCTGTTTTGGGGCTTTAGTAAATTCTAATATCATGGACCACTTATAATTTTCTATTAAACATTCTGTTCAACAAAAAACTAGGGGGCAATGTTGGGTCATGATATTTTCCCTCTTTGGGCCGTGTAAGTTGGGCTTACTTATTAAATTAATCCATTGGGCCTTCATTATTGAACCTTGAAAGTCATTGGATTTAGTCACCATATTACTTCTATTTAACCCTATAAGACCGGGTCGGTTCATTGGACTAACCCATTGGATCATTTAATATCTATTACTTTGACTTGTAATGATGAAAAAAGCATGATGGTTGATCGCTATTATCGCCATGCATTAATGTGGATGGGATCCGTGATTTGATCGACCAGAGAAAATGTAAGTCGAAGTAATGGGTGAACCGCATACACCGACAGAATCATCGATCACGGGTCATGTCGAGGTTGTGGGTGTACCAGAATAAATCAAGCAAAGAGTATCACCTATCAACCAAGTCTTCACAAACAGTGCGTTCTCATACATATTCATATTTACATACACACACAATCGAGAATTATTATCTCTCTCAATACACTAGACATTACATCCTCCATTTGTTAACCTTGTGAACACGTGATATCGACTCTCACGCTTTGAGCTATCCCCTGGTCCGTACCGCGAAGCTTGTGGTGTTTATCGTGTTTTTGTCAAGCGAGGATCGAGCGTTTTTACGTGATTGGGACGTCGGAATAGATCTTGGCATTAACAATATATATATAGAGCAAGGATCTTAGGCTCACCCTTATTGAGCTCATCCCGAGCTCACTTTGCGTTTTTTTTTTTTTTTTTATAAAAAAAAAACATAACTAATAAAAAATGTATAATAATTTTTGGAATTGAAAGTTTTTTTAAAAAGTGTTTTTGGGTGTGATTTGAAGATATATATAACAAAAGCAGGTGTTGCATGCATCGTATAACACTATTTTGTTATATGTACCCAAATCACACCTAAAATATTTTTTTTTTAAAACTGTATATATATATATCTTCCATGTGATACTACTGATGAGGAGAGGAGACCATGCAAATTGAAAGCAGTTCATAAAACCTCTGTTGCTTGCTGTTAACAGTTTTGAGTAATAAATAACCGACCTGGTCGACCATCCAGGGTAGCCAATACTAACATATATGCATTGTTTTTTGGGCAATTTAAAGCAACTAACTGATCTAATAAATGCCCAAAACATTATTTTAATTTAACTCAATATTTGTAGTTATAAAAATATTTGAAGGTACTGCAACAATAAATGAAAGAAAATATATAATTTTTTTATTTATTAAAAATTACAAAAATGATGTGTCAAAGTTTAATTAGCAAATAATTCGTCGTTCATGCATGTTAGTCCAATAGTTGTACAATCTTACACGTTATTTTGTATATTTTTTTCTAACAATTCTTTAATCACCATAGTTTTGTTGTAGAAATAGAGTGTAGAGTTTCTTCTTGAAATTGGCTGTAATAACCCTTTCAGTTCTTGTATTTTTTCTTTAATTTTATTTTATTATTCTGTATGTGAATAATGTTGTCGTTAGTAGGTTAATGACATACTTATAAAAATAAAAATTAATTAAATGTCAATGTAAAATTGTGAGTTGTTCATAGCAATCAATGAAGTCTTATTTAGTCTTTTTCGTTTATTCATTCTTATCAATAGCATACTTCAAAATAAAATTCTCATAATTATTTTCATCCAATCCTTGTCTCTATGTTTAAAAATTTCTAATTAATAAAATAAAATAAAAATTAAAACATCAAAACCCTAGTTGATACTCAAAAACATCAAAAATTTCATAACTAATTTTTAAATGAAAATAAAAAAATAAAATCTAATATTGTTCACTTGAAATATTGTTATTTTTTTAATTTGAATTTACTCGAAGTAATAAGTCCTTTCTAAAAATAAATATGAAACAATGACTATTCTTATAAAGTCATTCTATATATATAGAATAACATCCGCTTCCTTAAGACTATGTATAGGCAGTAGGATTTATCCCAAACTTTATTTTATGAGATAATTTATTAGGATAAGTGAGAAATTTAAAATTATTTATATTTTGTTAGATAGATTTCTCACATATGCTTTAGATATTTTTAATTTAGTAAATAATATATTCTCTTACCCCAATAATAGTAACAACTAACAAGTTAATTTAATTACGTTCCTTTTATAAAAAGTGTTAATATTCAATTAGAAAAAGAAAAATAAAGAAGTGAGAACCAAGACAAATGGATATAAAGGAGTGGAAAAAGTGAAAAAGGGAGAAAATCGAGAATACTTTGGAGTC
Source organism: Panax quinquefolius (assembly GCA_020205615.1). Lineage (NCBI taxonomy): Eukaryota > Viridiplantae > Streptophyta > Magnoliopsida > Apiales > Araliaceae > Panax > Panax quinquefolius. Next base: position 27,249,136 of record CM035163.1, read on the forward strand.
GTTCTTTTTACTTTTCTACCATTTATTTATTTAAATAAACTAATCACTTTAAATAGAAATTTAGAATTAGATTTTTTTTTTTAATTATGGGGGTTTATTTGGTCATATGAATATGAAAGGGGACAAAAAATGGCGCTCTGTATATTGTTTGATGTTGGGGTTTACAGAGATTTTATATAAAGCCGCCTCTCTTCTTCTTTCCTTCATCATCCATCAATCTCATACCCTCCTTTTCCTTTCTATCCTGTTTTCCTTTCCATTTACCAAACATTGCATTGCATTTTCTCTCTCCAAATTCCATTCCCACATTCTTTCTTTCTCTCTCCCTACTTTCTGTGCTGCTTACTTCTCTTTAGTCACATCTACTGGTGTGAACCGAGCAAGTTTGGTTGAGTTATAAAAGGCTTCTTCGTGGGTTACAGAAGTCTCACTGTGTAGAACAAGAAATACCCATTTTGTAGATTATAACAAGGTAACACCATTATTTGTGAAAAACTCACTTCAATTTTGCTATATTTATGTTTGTATCTGTAATTTACAAGTTGGGTTATGTAAAAAGATGAAACCTTTACAGTTTTGGACATTTTTTCTGATATGGGTATTAATTAATTATCATCAACAGGGAATTTGGATAATAATTAGGCAGCATCAAAAGGGTTTCTCTTGTTTGGAAAAGAAGAAAATTAAGAGAAAGAAAGATGAAGTATGTTTTGGTGACAGGTGGAGTGGTGAGCGGTTTGGGGAAAGGAGTCACTGCTAGCAGTATTGGCCTTATTCTCAAATCCTGCGGTCTTCGTATTACTTCCATTAAAATTGGTCTCTATTTTTTCTCTGGCTCTGGTTTCATCTACTTTTACAGTCTATTAGTCATTTGGAATTTTGATTTTCTTGGCATTTGCCTTGTATGTTCTTCTAATCCATTTCCCTAGCTATAGGAGTAGCTTGAATCGCCTTATGTTAGCTTTCTCTGTTTTGGGTCTTTTGGGTTTTACTTCCAATAGAATAAAAGATGAAGAAAGGTGTTACCTTTTTGTGTCTTGAAATCTAATTATTTCCATTTCTTCTGAAGGAATTATTAACATTTGGCAAAATATGGCCTGATGTTACTCTTAAAAGTTTGTCCAAAAGTAAAGTAATTTTTCTTCAGTAGACTTTTAAAAATCAGCTTCATTTTAATCATATTCTTTATTTTTGATTGACAAGGTTGCTAACCAGCTGCTTTTATTTGACTTATTGATAAATTTTGTTGTAGAGAACTGATAGGTATGGATTTTTCGAGAAGGGTTCTTTAAAAAGTGCATAAATTTCTTAATTCTTTATTTTTCCCCCCTTCTTCCTTTTGTCTTTCGTTTTTATAAGATTTTTTTGTTGTTTGTCTCTGCATCTCCTTATTTGTATTTATCATTAAGTTCGATGCTGTTTGCCTTATGGATTTTGTATATGTCTGTGTGCTGTGACCTCTCTTTGCTTTTCTTTCTTCTTCTACTCTTTTTTTCTTGGGTTTTATTCCCAATCCATTTAGGAGCTAAAGGGAATTTCTGATGTAATTGATTATGAAAAGAGTTTACTTTGGGATATGTTTAAAAGCAAGACAACCCTGTGGAATATGTGCCTGTTAAAATTCCTCTGAAAGAGCTCCCCTCTTTCTTTTATTTTATTATGCAATTGTTCTAGTTCTTTTCTAGGATGTATCGCCAATTTCCCTTTAATTACAGTCCTAATGCAATTTTTCATGTTATATTGTTATCATGTTTTGCTTATTATGCTCTTTTCCCTCATACTCAGATCCTTACTTAAATACTGATGCCGGAACAATGTCCCCTTTCGAGCATGGAGAAGTATTCGTTTTGGATGATGGTGGAGAGGTAAAAGAAACACACTTCTTTCTAACCCACTCATTTCTTCTCTTGCCTGCATTGACCTTGCTACCAGTTTTCAGAGGTGAGGTGGTCTATTTTGGGCTATGACTGTGTTCAACATTTGTCAATTTCACACGGCAAAGCATTTTTTGTTTTCTCATTAGTATAGGACCCACATTGTACTGTGTCAATTTCATCTCAGTTAACCATTAGCAAAATAAGCTATGGACTTTTCTTCTTATTCAATATATAGTAATTCAGTTAGTTACGTCTTGATCCTAAAAATACTAATAACATGTTCATCGGGTTATGTCGTTATCTAGTAAGCTAGGAAGTTTTTGTGGGAGAGTGGGGAAGGTGGCTTGTTAGCAACACTGCTATAACTAGGATAGTTTATTTTCCAGTTGGTGTTCGAAGTGAGCCAAAACAAATGGGTTTCACAATTATATAGAGAATTGATCACTTTAGATCATGTAACATTTTAGATGTGTATGCGTCCTGCTTTCTATGTATCTTGGCTTGCATCTGAAAACTGGTTTTAAACATCGACTCTGAAGTGGGCATTTGCTTAGTACTAGAATACCAACAAAAAGATATTTATTTTTATGTTTGAAGGTGGACTTGGACCTCGGAAACTACGAGCGATTTCTAGATATCAAGTTGACACGTGATAACAATATCACTACCGGAAAGATTTACCAGGTAAGTGATTATGTTGAACACTTAATTATGCTCGTCTTATTACGCGTGATAATTTGGCTTGCATTAATTAATGGATTAATTATCTTTTCTTCTTTGAATAGTCCGTCATTGACAAGGAGAGAAGGGGTGATTACCTGGGAACAACTGTTCAGGTCTTCCACGTTTTGTACAGCATCTGTTACTTTGTAACATATCTGATATGAGCTGTTCTAATATTTATTTTCCTCAATCAGGTTGTCCCTCATATCACAGATGCCATTCAAGAGTGGATTGAACGTGTAGCCGCTGTACCAGTTGATGGAGAAGATGGTCCAGCCGATGTTTGTGTCATAGAACTTGGTGGTACTATAGGTTTGTTAACAACATTGTCCTGATTTTGTTAGCATTTGTTACTTTTCCTGTATTACTTGTATTTAAACTGGAGCTCATGCACGCAGGGGACATTGAATCAATGCCATTTATTGAGGCTCTTGGACAATTCTCTTACCGTGTTGGTAAATTATGCATGCGACTTAGTTCACTTTATATTTCAGGTTAAAAGAAAGCTAAGGTAATCTCATTATGCAACTAATTTTGTGCATCAATATCCCATTTCAGGTGCTGGCAACTTTTGCTTGATACATGTCAGCCTTGTACCTGTTTTGAATGTTGTTGGTGAACAGGTGAATATAACAATGCGCTTGAATTACATGTCTCTATGGGTCTTTATCATTTATAAGGAGACTTGTAATGCAAATGTAATAGCTTCACAAATTTTGTTTGCATGTTCAGAAAACGAAGCCAACCCAGCACAGTGTTAGGGGACTAAGAAGCCTGGGATTGATGCCACATATTCTAGCTTGCCGCAGCACAACGGTCTGTCTCATCTTTCATTATATAGATGTACATGCACTTATGTGCATGTATGGTTGGCTGGTTGCATATATTCAATTGTGCCCTTATCCGAGTCAGCATGTGTACTTTCTTATCATCAGCCTAAGCTTTTTAAATTTCAATTTAATTGCAGGAACTTGATAAAAATGTCATAGAGAAACTCTCCCGATTTTGCCATGTTCCGGTAAAATAATAGGAATGATTTATATACATTCATATATACACATAGTCTAAACACATTAATAGAAACATGTATCTATCAGCTTTGCAAGTTTATTCTTAGAATCACCAAGTAAGTTTTCTTTTTCATTTTTCAGGAAGAAAACATCATAACGCTCTATGATGTTTCCAACATTTGGCGTGTTCCTTTGCTCTTAAAAGTACATGATTCTGTTATATTTTTCTAGTTAATCTCATTTTCTGTTACCATCCTTTTTTTTGGCAATTAGAATGTTAAATGTGTTTTTTCCTCTTAAATAGGAGCAGAAGGCTCATGAAGCAATCTTGAAAGTGCTGAACCTTTCAGGGTATGTCCAATGAGCTCCACTCTAGTTGTTCTGTTCCATTACTCGGATTATTTGCATTGCTAGTCTCCTTAGATCTTTGGTATTTTGTGGTATAGCACTGACACTAAGTCCATTGTGTGCAGTGTTGCTCGGAAACCTGCGTTGGGGGAGTGGATATCTAGGGCTCAACTTTGTGACATGTTATATCTACCAGTATGCTCTAAAGATTTATCAAAATCTAATATCAAGTTTTGTGTTGGTTTCTCTCAATTTTCCTTCGGTTTTTGTTCCATTTATATTTCAGGTTAGAATTGCCATGGTTGGCAAGTATACAGGACTTTCAGATTCTTATTTGTCTGTATTGAAGGTGAACTTATTTTTTTCCACAGTTCTCCACTTAAATCCTTGCTTTAGCATTTTTTTTCAAATAATTGACTATCTTCTAATTTTCCTGTTATAGACTTCTGTTTGGTCTGATACATGAATAGGACTGTCGTCTTTATATGTCTAGGTTAGGATCATTTCATGGAACTTCTGTCTCATTACATATTCTTCGGTAGTTTATGTTGTCTATGTAATTCATTCTCGATGACTTTGAAAATGTTAACAGGAAATTTGTAGAGGCTTCACTCTCTCTATTACATCCACATAATTTCAGTCAATGTATAGATTTAGACAAATGTGTTAAGTCATTAATCAATGTAGAAGTATGATTTGCTTCTACAGTGACTAGAAAGCATACACAGTTTAAACTTTTCTGCTGACTTATCAAAGGCATTTCCATGTTTCAGGCTTTGTTGCATGCTTCTGTGGCTTGCCACAGGAAACTGGTTGTAGATTGGGTCCCAGCCAGCGACCTTGAAGAAGCAACAGCAAAAGAGGTTATTTTCAGGTTCCCCTTCTCATAAAAAATCTAAAAGTCTAATGCCTTGTATTACAATTTGACTAGTATTTTCTCCTTGCAGAATCCTGATGGCTACAAAACTGCTTGGAACTTCTTGAAGGTTGGTGTAGTTTACAGTTTCATCTTATTGCACTAGACGACTAAAATTACCGTGTTCAATTTTGTGTAAGCCTTCTGACAACCCTTCAAATTTAGGGTGCAGATGGTATACTCGTTCCTGGAGGATTTGGTGACAGAGGCGTGGAAGGAAAAATTCTTTCCGCAAAGTATGCCCGAGAAAACAGGATTCCTTTTCTCGGAATATGTCTAGGAATGCAAATCGCTGTTATTGAGTTTACCAGATCTGTTGTTGGACTGCAAGATGCAAACAGCACTGAGTTTGACCCTAACACTCCGAATCCTTGTGTTATATTTATGCCAGAGGTTCGTCTTCATACTTTTGAGTTCTGAAGCTAGATATGATTCGCATTTCCTTAAAGTTATCTTTTCTTGCATTGGGCTTATTATATTTGTTCTTTGTTAACAGGGTTCAAAGACCCATATGGGAGGTACTATGCGTCTCGGATCAAGGAGAACATACTTTCAGGTTAAAGACTGCAAATCTGCAAAACTGTAAGCAAAATTTGACTACTAGATTAGTGCATTCCCATAAATGAGCATATGCAATCTAACATCTCTTCACGTCTTGTGAGTAGATAATATATCTTAAAGATTGTGATTTACTTACATTCATGCTGATTGCTGAACATGCTCCAACTTTGCTGACTGTGTGGTGAAAATTATTTTTAGATATGGCAACAAAAGCTTCATTGATGAGAGACACCGGCACAGATATGAGGTCTGTGGCACTAATATGAACTCCTCATGTTTTTTGTTGTTGCTTATCGTACTTCATTTGAATTTTGTGGTACATGTTCATCTCATGTAATAGTTTCATCAGTAGGTACATTGGGTTGAGAACTGAGTTTTATCCTATGTAGGTAAATCCTGATATGGTAGCACAACTTGAAAAGGCAGGTCTCTCTTTTACTGGAAAAGATGAAAGTGGCCAGCGCATGGAGGTAGGTCTTTCCATCTTTTATATTATCGGTGCCTTTTGTTGTGTGTGCCGCAATGCTTTTGTACTTTTCAGGTGTTGAGATTTGTTTTCTTCTTGCAGATTGTTGAGTTGTCTACTCATCAATATTATGTGGGTGTCCAATTCCATCCCGAGTTTAAATCAAGGCCTGGAAAGCCTTCTGCTCTTTTCTTAGGTACTTGTCCTCATCTCTTTTCGTGACCATCATTCTTCTTTTTTGTTATAAAGATAAGAGCCAAGAATATGGTGCTGTGGCTTTGATTGTTTTCAAAATATACAAGTATTGGTGTAATCCACCTCTTGTAACTTTTCTTCATTTACTGATTTCCATACATGTGCTTATTAAATTCTTTGCTGGTCTAAAACTAAAGCTAGGTTTAAAGGCTATTAGTGATTGAGTATATAGTTAAATCCTCACTTTTCCTTATTTCCAGCAGTGCCTAAGTCGCATTGCCACCTCCTTGATACTAGCTTTCTGACAGTGGCGGAACCAGAACATTTTTAGAGGGGGGTCAAAATACATCAGTAAAAAAATTATTTATTAACCCTTGTCAACTTTTAAGTTGCGAGTCTAATGGCTTTAAATACATACATATATATATATATATATTTTTTTTTTTTAATTTTTTCCGAACTATGAGACTATTAATCAGACTTTGAAATTTTTAGTCAACTGATTAGTTACTTTTATAGATAAATTACAAATTATAATATTATATATTCAAAACCTTATATTGTGGTTCGTGAGATTAATTAGCTTGAAAGAATGAATTCCAACAAAAAAAAAAAAATAGAAGAGAGATTTAATAATCTTGATAGGATAGAACTATGGTGAACTTATGGTCACTATAATAGGATCCAAAAAAAATTATTTTATTTCTTTAGCTTTTTATATTAGTCTACAGAGAATTGTTATCACTTTTTTTACCTCACTTTGATGATAAAGCAAAAAAAAAAAGAAAAGGAGAAGGAAATATATAAAAAAAAAAAGGAAGGAAAAGAAAAACAAATAACCCCTGAAAATTCCAGGGTGGGGGGTCATATGACCCCCCCTAATTCCGCCTATGCTTTCTGATGGCCTAATTAGATTTGCAATTCCATCCATAAATTAAGCCTGATAATATTGATGTTTCCATAATTTACTAGAGAGCTCATACTTTGACTGTCTACACTCTACAACTAGAATATTGTTTTCTGTTCTTCTGTTCATGATGTGGAGTTCATGTCATTAGAATTATTTCCCTTGTAGTTAATGTGCGTAGCTTGTCAAATATTTTTGTCCTAATTTCCTGACAAATTACACGCCTTGCTTAAAACAGGGCTTATAGCAGCAGCATGTGGGCAACTGGATCCTCTCTTAAACAAAGGAGTGACAAAGATGACCGGGTTAAGCAATGTAAATGGTATCTCAGTAATAGCAACCCACCAAAACGGATATTCAATAAAGCATGCAAATGGATCATTAGACGGCATTTATAGCAACGGGAATGGTCTGCACGCCTAAAGGGAGAAGCTTTTTGTGCCGTTTTGTCCATTTGGTGTGTATGGCAATGCTAGTGTGTGTGTTTATTAGCTTCTGGGATGAATCATGCATAGGACAGGAGCTGGATTCCGGTCTTTTAAACGGAACAGCCTGTTGTATTTACAGCATGTTGCAAGGGAAACTGGGGAGAGGGTCTTATTATCTTTGTACTTTTGGGGTTTTTCAATGCATCCTTACTATGTTAGTAGCTCTTGCTAGATATGTACATTAATGAACTATTTGGCATAACTTGGCTGACCAATTTTAAAAATTTTCTTCATAGTTTTGAGCCGGCTGGATCTTGTGGATATGGTCCTTAAAATATCTAAGGGTCCTGCTATGTATTGTGACAAATTTGTGTACAATAACATCTCTCCAAAAGAGTTATTATTAATACTTTTTTATATATTTGACAACCAAAAAATTGACATAAATATTTATAATATATTTCATTTTCCAATATCTAAATTAAAGATTAATGTCATTGTTGCTAATTAGACTTGACAACGGGGTAGGTATAGTTTGGGTGACTCTTTTCCATAGTTGTCCGGTCAATAAATACAATCTTCCGACTAGACCCCAAAACAATCGAGATCAGATCCTCTCTCTCTATTTTTTATGTTTTCTTTGTGTTCCGCACTTAAATTTTGACACGACCTCTTATTTAATTTTAGAGTTAATTGGTGTTAAGTAAGAAGTCAGGTATCAAAATTTAAGTGGAAGACATAAAGGGAGCATGGAAAATGGGGACAGAAGATCTGCTCTCAAAAAAATCTCCCCATATTCGTCTGCTCCATCCCGTTGTATTGTCAGTCTAAATTTTGTAATGCGGTCTATAAGGGTTAAATATACTTTTGTCTGTCAAAGTATCACCCTTTTTACACAAGTGACCCTAATATAAAAAAAATTAATAAAGTATCCTCCAAGTATACTTAAGTAAATAAAAGCGACCATAAATTCATTTTTGGCCAAAAAATTCGTCTGAATGCTGATGTGTCACCGAAAAGCCTGGTGTATACGATTTGAATGTATATGACTATTACATTATATGATTTATTTACTAAATACATTTGCAATACAAGCTAGGGCAGTTTACTCCACTAAAAGCATTTACTGAAGCAAAATTTGAAAAATTGAGAACGATCGGTAGTGTGTAAAATTGTAGAAAATTTGTGAGTTTCTAGGTCTGAACTAGCTAATCGGTTTGAAATCAAGCTGCAATAGCAGGGTGGTGAGAATTTGAGATTTGGAAGAAAATCGAACTCTAGAGGTAAAATATTTTTTTGACATGACTACTTTCACCTTTGTGGTAGTTCAGAAAGTTATGATACGCGTGCTTATATATATATATATATATATATATATATATATATCATTTAGTAATGATAGTTGAGAAAGTGATTGTGCAATTCTCCTCTTCGATTCTTTATTCTTTAACAATTTTGTGATCCCATCTTTGAATTTCAAAATATTCTTTATGTCCTTTGTTTTTTAACTGATTATACTTGAAAGTAGTGAAATAATAGTCTTTTTTGTTGGTGGTGTATTTTTTATTTTTTTGTTGATTGCAGATTTGCATGATGATATCTTATTTAGTATAAGATTGCACTATGCTAGTGAATTTATAGATGGGGGTATGAAGGGTGTCAATGTCAGTATTTTGACTATTGTAAGCTTAGTAAGTTAACTCCATGAGAGTTGAGTATCATGACAATGGAGGTTGGACTTTGTGAGTTATTATCATACTACTACTTTGATCCACTAAAGGGATACATGGAACTTATATCACTTGATGATATTAAGAACTTGAAGCATTTTATTCTGAAGTCCAGATAAGTGGATATAGTAGTTATAAGTCATCAGCCCTTACAAATGTCATCTCTATTGAAGATTTTTGATGATAATGAGGAAGACAACTAGTTTACTGGTAATGAAGAAGGAATCACTTTGATATTAAAGAGGAATACATCCAGTCTGGTGGTCATGAAGAAGACATCCACCTTGATGATGATGACAGTGAAGAACCCTCTTTCAATGAACAATTTTATGATCGTTCATATGAGGAAGATGACATTGATTTTAAGTAAATGTGGACAGTGGTATAGAAGTCATAGATGGTAGAGATGATATAGAACAAGAGAAGGAGACTGCAAAAGAGAAGGAGAATGTGACTGCCAAAGACAATGAGAATGTCACTGAATTTGATGATGAGGAATATCTTATGCAGGAAAGAATTCATAAAATGACTATAAATGAATATGAAGATGGACCAAAATGGCCAGAGTTTGATCCTGAAACTATGATGGATGATTCACAATTTGAAAAGGGTCTGTTGTTCAAGGACAATAAACAATTCAAGAAAGATATATGCTAGTAAGTTGTTGCAGCATGGAAGGAATTCATCCAATAATATACAAGAATGAAGCTTTCAAGGTTGGTTATAAATGCAATCCTCTTTGTCCATGAAAGATATATGCTAGTAAGTTGTTGCAGAGGGAGAATACAATGCAAGTAAAGAAGTTCTATGGTCCCCATACTTGTTCAAAAGATGCTAGAAATAAGCATATTAACTCTAGGTGGCTTGTAGAGAAGTATATAAATAAATTAAAAAAAATTCAAATACAAGTGTTACTACCTTTGTAGAAATTGTTTGTAATGAAGATATTGTGAAGATATCAGAGACTCAAACTTATAGAGTAAGGATCAAAGCAGTGAAGATGATCCAGGGTAACATTAATGAACAATATGTGAAACTCTAGCAGTATGTTGAATAGTTGAAGAGGCTAAATCTAGGTAGTACAATTGATTTGGTTACCGAAGAGGGTACAATAGCAATAGGAAAACTCGTAAGAACTCAACTTTTATGAAATAAAAGTATTTAATTTTCTTTGTAATTATTATTCCAATCAGTAAATGGTTAGATTGATAAAACGTTAAAGTTAAGGGTGATATGTGTAAATTATAAAAGTATGGCGAGGAATAATCATTTTATCGGAGAATATTCGTTCTGTCGAAAATATTAAGTAAGAGTATGACGTCACCGAAATAGCCAATCATTGGTGGGCCCAATAACAAAATATTGTTGGATGCAGAAAATAACATAAATGACCTTTTTTAATAAAAAAATTGTCAACAGTACTATCACTTTCAACTTGTTTAAATACCCAGTTACAAAAGTATAGAAGCACGCGATATTCTACAATGACACACGACATTACACAGTATCACATGGTTTTTCACAGTACTTCATATTATTGATTCAATAATTGTTACAGTAACAATTGCATATTATTTCATATTATTGAACTCAATAATTGTCACAGTAGTAAATGCACAGTATTTCATATTATTATATTAATAATTGACACAAAAAAATAACTCATACTATTTGATATGATATTATTAGGCTAGTAAATATTATTGACAATGTCTAGAAAGTTTTGTCAATGAAATGAGTTATTTAAGTGCGCGACGTTTATACAGAAGGCCCCCTCTTTCCTGAGAACGATCTGGTTGTCAATTTTGTAAGTCTATAATAATTATACTCGGAAGAAATTAGTGAGCACCAGTCCACTGTAGCAAGCACATGGATTTAGGGATGTTACAATAATTGTCACAACATCTCATATTATTAAACCAATAATTGACATCGTAGCAAGGGTAGTAATGAAAAGTTGCATAAATGGAAATCACGAGTTTTAAATATTTAGGCCAACCCATTATTTTATAAACAATAATATCCGTGATATTAATATATTAAGTCAATAATGTAGAAAACGAATAATATAATGATAATGGAATAATCTTTTGAATAAATAACGATAATGGAATAATCTTTTAATAATGAATTTATCTTTTAAATAAATATTGATAATTGATTATTCTTTTTGAATAAATATTGATAATGGATTATTCTTTTAAATAAATATTGATAATGGAATATTATTTTTGAATAAATAAAGATAATTGATGAAAAATGGGTAATCATTATGTTTAAAGTAAAGATAATGGATGAAAATGGGTAATCATTATGTTTAAAGATAATGATATTGGATGAATAATATATTTATAAAATGTGGGATATTTTGGCTATAAATAGGAAGGCTTAACATAAGAAAATTCATAACTTCCTTGTTTATACTTCCTTTCACTCTCGATCTAAAATTTTCTTAGTGTAAGTTCTCTCTAAGTATGGTAGGCTATCTTGAGTATTTGTGAAGATTAATAAGAGTACAAGTATTGTTCAAGTAAGTATTTTCTATAAAAGTTGGTCAAGCACTCGCACACATCACACTGTGTTTAATTCTTCCTTTAGAAGAGTTATTTTGAAAAAAAAACTTCATTTGGAAGATTTTATGTTGACATATTATTTTGAAAGCTTATTCTGTACACTACACAAATTTATACTATATAGTCACATAATATACGAGTTAGTGTACACCACATGTGATAGATACTAATTAAATTATACATATATTTAGGTTGATAAACTTCAAAGAAAGCAGCATCCAATCACTTGTTAATTGAGTTAAGTGATATCATTTTTTTTCATACTCTTAAATCCAAACTTACTACGATAAGTATTGCTTCTATAATTTCTGAAATGATTAGAAGTTCCTTTGAGGTTTGCACTTCATCTAATTATATCATTTCATTTGAACTTTTTATTTACCTGAACCTTCTTATTAATTTTAATCATTATCTTTGAAATATGAATCTTGAATTTGACTCCACATTTTGGTCATCATGTTGGCAATTTTGACATTATTGGACTCTTGACAAATTAAATATCAAATCTCAAATTTTTTATCTTATTATTCTTACAAGTTCCGTTCATCCTTTATATTATTGTTATTGAAATCAAACTATAATATTGCGAATATCTTTGGCCTGAGCGCAAAGGTAATATGATTTGTGAATGTCTTTGGCCTGGGTGCGAAGACGATATATTTATTGAGTGTCTTTGGTCTGTATGGCAAGGACACATGGTGAAAAGTTGGATTGTTGATTGACATGATCATGACCATTGGTGTTACAATTGAATATATTTGGCTCGTAGTGTAAAGATGAACTGTTGATTTGCATGATTATGATCAAGACTATTATTTGGTGTTATAGAGATAAAATATTGATGGTAAAACTTTTAAATTGAAGAAGATTGTGGACATCATGATCTATTTTACTCTCCTAATTCATTGTTATTACTGCTACAATTGTTGATCTAAAACTTGTTGTCTATTATATTCTATCAGATTTTTTATTGTTGAAGACTAAGGATAATCTATTATTCATAATATTAATCATGATATTTTTTACTGGTCTATTTGAGCTCATCCTTTTTCTTTTTGTTCCATTGTTCTTCTCAGAAAATAGGAGTGTAGCTGGGACTAGCCGGGGTGTGGAGTGATGGTCCGAGATAGTTACTATATTAGTCTTCACTATGTTGTAAAATAGTGTGACAATAGTCATGTTGAGAACTTGTAATATGTGTTGTCGTATCTTATACGACATTCTAATAATTTGGGTGTGGATATTGTCGTATTATCCACGACACTGTAATAAGAGAACGTATGATTGTGGAATTGTATTTTGGCGATCCAAACTGGGTTTTGTGAACCTTATTTTGGGGGCGTCACAAAATTAGTTTTTAAAAGGATTTATATATGTTTGAGAGGACTAAAGGAAAGCTTCAAGCATTATAGGTTTTTCATTGGGGTTGATGGTACCCACCTAAAGAGTACAAATGGAGAAGTCCTTTTAACTTTTATAGGTATTAATCCTAACAAAAATATGTTTCCCTTAGCATATATAGTTCTGAAAAGTGAGACAAGAGCTATATGGACATGGTTTTTGGAAATTTTAAAGGATGATGTAGGGATTGAGAATGAATATGGGTGAACATTAATGTCTGAAAAATAGAAATGGCTAATTGCAGAATATAATGATATAGTTCCTAATGCTGATAGAAGGTTTTGCTTCCAGCACTTGTACCAGAACTTTGCTAATGCTGGGCATAGAGGTATACAACTAAGGGAATTATTATGGAAGAATTGTGCAAGGGTCAATAATAGGATGAAGTTTAAGGTATAAATGAAGGAACTAAAAAAGGTTGATCCTGAGGCAATCTAACAGCTAGTTGACAAGCCACCCCAACAATGGCCACTATGTGTTATTGCACTTTATAAGATTCATGAATTTATGATGTTGGATATAACAAACTTAATTTTATTGGTTTTGGACAAGTTGTAAGATTATTTAATTTTATAATTTAATTTGTCATTTGATATAGTTAATTGTAATATCACCGAGGCGAACTAAAGGCGGGCAAATGACCCCTGGTAGTGGCTGATCCAAAGTGAGATAGGGGTAAGGGCCAACTGCAACCAAAGTTAGCCGCCCGTGGCGAGTCGTGTCACCTTTCTTCTCCGATCAAATCAATCGCAGATGTAGTCTGCTTTTAACGATTTTTTAAGAAACATGAAACGATGTCGTTTCATTAAAAAAAAAAAATTAGGTCTCCTCTTTTACAGCTTTACGATGACGCTTAAACTTCACTCTCCGCCTCTCCCTGACTCCCGTCTCCCTCTGTAGTATCTTCGCTCATTCCTCCACTCTAGTTCACCTCACCGCCACCACTAGCCTTACTCACTCCGTCATCGCTGCATGCTCACGGCCCGCCTGTGATTGTCTGTCTGACTCTCTACTCCACGCAGACCACGCCTCCACTGCGAAGGTCCAGGTAATTAAATTTGTACTCGTTTTGCAAGAGATTATTCAGTTATTCTGATTGATATTCTTAATTCTTAATTATTCTTGATTGTGCTTAGCCTGTAAACCTGATATTCTTAATTCTCAAATATTTTGATTGCAATTTGCAAGAGCCTCAGCCTCCACTGATTGTGATTTGTGCTTATTCTTAATTATTTTTCCCATTATTTTGAAATATAATGTATTTTTCGTAAAATATATACTATTTTTTTTTCATTTTACTAGTTATCTTATGTATTTATCAATAAAATCAGGGGTATTAACAAAAATTCGGATGCAAATTTTTTATTTTATTTATATAAGTTTTCTATAATATTATTTGGAAAAAAAATTCCGTGAAATGTTTAAATATTATTTGGTTTAGCCTTATGGGTGTCTGATTTGATTCAAAAAAATATTATTTGACTCTTAACAATTAATGAAATTATTATGAAATGTTTAAATTGATGAAATTATTGATTAGAAATTGATGTTTTTATTTATAATAGATTATGGATAAATACTTGATTAAGCAACAAAGAACGGTTGTTTTTATCTGTCTTACAGAGCTTTATCCAAAAGACTTCTCATTCACTGATCGCATGATACTTGGGGATCAACTTGAAAATTACATTTATGATATGCGATGCGATAGTCAATTTTTTGGGATCAAAAATTTGGGTTTGGGAAGTCTTGTTAAGAAGCTGATTGAAACAAGAAGACATATGACTTTTACATTGGTATATCGATTGATCGAGTTGGCTTTGGTTTTACCAGTTGCAACTGCTACTGTTGAAAGAGTATTCTCTGCGATGAAAATTGTCAAGACTGACTTGTGTAACAAAATGGGAGACGAGTGGATGAATGATAGTCTGGTAGTTTATATTGAGAAGGATATTTTTTCAACAATTGAAAACGAACAAATTTTGAGACGTTTTCAAACTATGCAGACTCACAGGATACAGTTGCCTGCTCTCACTCGTTCAACCGAAAGAAGCTCTTCAAGCGTCAATAAATAAATTTTTTTATTGATGTATTTTGCCCCCCCTTAAAATATGTTCTGGTTCCACCGCTGAATATCACTATAAGGAAAACAACTAATTTTGACACACTATTCCCTCAAAAATAAGGTTATTCCATCGAGACTACCTTATTTTCGACAAAATATTCCATCGAAAATTCAGAAGAATATATTACCGTCGAGCTTATTTTCGTCGTAAATTCGGTTAGAAAAACGTATCCGTCAGAAATAAACTATAATCGACGGAATTTATCCCGTCGAAAAAAAATCATCGGATACAACTCGCCACGTGGCCCAACATGAAAATAAACTATTTTTAATTCCGATGGAAATTGTGTCGGAAATAGCCTCTGTAAGACCCCAAATTTTATGAATAAAGATTTAATTTTCTTTAAATATTATTTTTGAATAATAAGGTGTGAATTTGATATAATGTTATAGTTGTGGGTAATATTTATAAATTTTGCAAAATAAACAAGTTGTTATAAAATATTCGATTGGTCGGAGAATATTCTTTTTATCAGGGAATATTCGTACGACGGCACAATAATTGGTGGACCCCACAACGAAATTACTGTCGGAGTGAGAAAATGACATAAATAACTTTTATAAAAATAACGGCGAAAGTTTTACCGTAAACTATTGAAATACTCGGTGATAAAAGTAAAGTAATACGCGTGGTTGCATAGTAGCCAATGATATTGATTATTGATGCTTACGTGAGAAGTCACTCAGTTATACTCAATTATTGCTACAGTAATTGCTGCATAGTATCTCATATTATTGTTTCAATTATTGTCACAGTATCATCCGCACAATATTTTATATTATTAAATCAATAATTAAAATGACAAAGTTATTCATATTATTATTTGTATTATTGAAGATGTCTAGAAAGTTCTGTCGAGGAAAGGGGTTTGGTCACCTAATTGCGCGCCAATAAGGATAAATTCTTATCGGAAAGCCCCCTTTTTCCTGGGAATGATCTGGTTGTTAATATTGTAAGTTATAATATTAATGATGAATGTTATTAATAATGTGTTTTGTGAAGCCAAGTGATTTGAGATAAATAGAAGGGTATTTTATGATGTATTTGTTGTAAATTTTACTTATTATATGGACCGCCTGTGACGCCCCAAAAATAGGTATACATCACCTATTCTGAGTCGCCAAATACATGGTACAGAATACAAATACAATCATAAATATACAACATGAGCTGTGAGTTTTAATACAAATATTATCTTTTAGACATTATTCAAACTCAAAATAAGTCCTCAATACATTTATTAACACACTGTTTCATAGAATAGTGAGGACTACTAATGCTATCATCTGGACCGTCACTGTGTTCCCGACTAGTCCCCTCGCTACGCGTTCTCATTTCTGAAGAGAACAATGAAAGTAAAAGGGTGAGCTCAACTAGCCCAAGAAGAAATATTATGACTAAGATAATGCGAGATAAATTATCGTTAGCCTTCAACAAATGTTAAAACGATACAATATAACAAACATCAAGTTTAACTGCAATGGAATAAGCAATCCATTAAAAGAGTCAAGTAGAATAAAATCTACTATCTTCTATGATTTAAAAGGTTTTTCATCACTTTTATTGCTTTGAGACTCGACAATAAATAAACCACATCATCCCCAAGACTACTACCAAGGATATTCATTAAGATCACAACCACAAATTATCCACGCACTACGGGCCAAGGATATTCGTGTATTCATCAATGGTCATGATCATGCCAACAACTGTCCATCAATGCACTACGGGCCAATGAGAACTTTTACCACATCATTTGTAATATTACGATCATGATTATACCAATTAATCCCTGGTCATAATCATACCAAGTCCATCTATGCACTACAGGCCACAAATGACTTTCAACATAATATAAACATGAGAATGATGACAATGATATAAGAATTCAATAAAACAAGTTCAAGAATTAATTTATCTAGGAACCAATAACGTCCAAATTGTTAACATGATACTGCTTTGTGGAATAAAATTCAAGAATTCTCAGAAGAATATTTCCATAAAGAGATACTGGATGAAGCGCAAATATCAAAGATATTCCACTAATTTCATGGAGTATAAAAGCCAAAAATTTAACCAACTGAGTATAATAAAGAATGGAATAACAAAAGAAATCACCAGGCATTCGATGGATCACGAGATGCATTATTCCAATGTAATAATAAATAACGGAACCAGTCAAATACGAAATTACCGCACCGATAGATATTCCAATGAATAATAAAGAATGGAATAACAACGAAATCACCATGCATGCGATAAACCGCACCGACAGGTTATTCCAATGAATAATAATTAATGGAACCAGTCAAAGTAAAAACGCACCGGCGGCGATATTTCAATGAATAATAAATAACGGAACCGGTCATGCGTAACGCATGCATGTGATGTTCCAACGAGAATAATAAAGAATGGAATAACAGAAGAATTTCACCATGTATGTGGTACTTCGCATAGACAGGTTATTCCAACATAATGATAAAGAATGGAATAATAGAAGAATTTCACCATGTATGCGGTACTTCGCATAGACAGGTTATTTCAACATAATAATAAAGAATGGAATAACGGAAGAATTTCACCAAGTATAGGGTAGCACAGTATATATCTGAGTTATTCCAATGTAATAATAAAGAATGGAATAACAGGAGAATTTCACCATGTATGTGGTACTTCGCATAGACAGGTTATTCTAACAGAATAATAAGGAATGGAATAACAAAAAAATTTCACCATGTATGCGGTACTTTGCATATACATGTTATTCCAACAGAATAATAAGGAATGGAATAACAGAAGTTCTCTTCATGAATACGAAGGAAATAATACCCCTTACCTTAGAAGAAACTGGATATAGGAGTAGTGAAGTAGCAGAATACTTTTCTTCTTTCTCTCTATAGTTTCTCTCTCTAGAGTTTCAAAGGAATTCAGTAAAAAATAATGAAGGAATGAGCTTATTTATAGGAGAATGGACTAAATAGTAACTAATTCATGAGCACTCCTGATTGATTTACTTTTAAAGCAGACGGTCCATATTGATTTACTATGCGAAGATTAATAAAATATTCTAATAAAACAAAATCTTTTAAATAAAATATAATATATTCTATTTATAGTCTAATAAAACAAATAACTTTATAAAAGTATTACATTTTATATAAAAGATTTTACTATACAAACACTTTGTCTGAGAGCCTTATCTGAAACACTATGCATAATAAAATATAATATATTCTAATTATTGTACAATAAAATAAATAACTTTATAAAAGTATTACATTTTATATAAAAAGTTTTTCTCGCTTTATTACATTAATAATACTAATAAAACAAAATTTATATATATAATATAAATATATATAAACTTTCGTGACTTCATAAAAAGATACCTCAATATATTTAACAACATTTATCATCATTATTATAATTCATAATATTAATCGACCAGGTCGTTTCCAGGAAAGAGGGGGTTTTTCAATAAGGATTTCTCCCTATTGGCGTGCAATTAAGTGACCAAACCTCTCATTGGCAGAACTTCTAGACATCGTTAATATTGCAAATAATAATATTAATAACTCTGTCATCTCAATTATTGATTTAATAATATATAAAATATCGACAATAATTGAATTAAATAACGTGAGATACTATGCAATAATTACTGTAGCAATAATTGAATAAAACTGAGTGACTTCTCACGTAAGCATCAATAATCAATCTGTGCTACTTATACAACCACGCGTAGACATCGTACTTTTACTACCCAAGAGTTCAACGGTTTTAACGGTAAAACTTCCGCCGTTATTTTCATAAAAATATTTTTGTCGTTTTCTCAATCCGACAATAATTCCGTTGTGGGTTCCACCAATGATTGTACCATCGTACGGATATTCTCCGACAAAAAGAATAATCCCCGACCAATCGAATATTATACAACAACTTGCATACTTTTCAAAATTTATAAATATTACCCATAACTATAACATTATCTCAAATTCACACCATAATATTCAAAAAAATATTTCGAGAAATTTAAATCTTTATTCGTAAAATTTGGGGTCTCACACCGCCCACTTACTCATTGTTCAAAATAATCGGTAGAAAATTATTCAATATATATATATATATATATATATATAATAATGTGGGTGGTGTGTGGTGGGTAGTGTATGGTGTCTTGAAAGGGAGGGAATGTATATGTGTGTGTGT
Organism: Panax quinquefolius; assembly: GCA_020205615.1. Taxonomy (NCBI): domain Eukaryota; kingdom Viridiplantae; phylum Streptophyta; class Magnoliopsida; order Apiales; family Araliaceae; genus Panax; species Panax quinquefolius. The sequence goes on from CM035163.1 coordinate 27,268,606, forward strand.
GTGTGTGCCGTGTGTGATAATATGTGTATGTGTGGTGTATGATGTTGGGTGGTGGGTGATAGTGATAGTAATGGTGATAGTGATATATATATATATATATATATATATATATATATATATATATATATAATTTTATTTTATTAGATTATAAATAGAATATATTATATTTTATTTAAAATTTTTGTTTTACTTGAATATTATATTATTAATTTGAAAAATGGGTGTCTGAAGTTTTTTTTTCCTTTCGCTCGTGATTCTGCAAATTATTTCGTCCGAAATTACTGTGCAGTCCGTGATTTTTTTTTCCTAAATAATATCCTTCCATTCACCTATAAATAGGATGCTTAGTTTAAAATTAAAAATCACACCAGAATCAGAGAATTCTTCTTCTATAATATTGAGCGTATTTCTTTAGAGTTTAAGGAAGCTTTGAGTGTAGAAAATAGTATAAGTTTTCTTCAAGAATATCTCCGCTATATCAGACGGAATACTCTCCATTTTAAGGTAAGCGATATTATTTTTGTTCAGTATTCGTAAGAAATAATATTTTCTTCCATACTCTGTAGTATGTGATTAATATTATTTCGTTTCAGATTCTGAATTCTATACTCATTTTGTAAAGTATTGCTTTAATACTCCGTGAAATTAGTATAATATCCTTGAAATTTGTGCATCATCCAGTATCGTTTCACAAGGGTATTTTTCTGAGCATTCTTGTTAAATTTTGATCTTTTCATGTCGGGGTATTATTCATGGGGTACTATTCACCTGGGGTACTATTCATGATAAAAATTGATTTCTTTTATGTCCAAATTATTTTTGGAATATTATTCTTGAATTTTACTCCACAAAGCAGTTATCATGTTGACAATTTGGACATTTTTAAAATCTGGATAAATTAAAAATTTTTAAAATTTATCCTTGATTTCATTGATTGATGCTTATATCATTGTCATCATCTTCATGCTTATATTGTGATAAAAGTCATCTTTGGCCCGTAGTGCATAGATGGACTGTTGATTGGTATGATTATGACTATGTATCGGTATAATCATGACCTATAATGTTACAAATGATGTGGTAGAAGTCTTTATTGGTCCGTAGTGCATTGATGGACAGTTATTGGCATGATCGTGATCATTGGTGATAACACAAATATCCTTGGCCCGTAGTGCATGGATAATTCGTGGGCGTGATACTAATAAATATCTTTGGCCCGTAGTGCATGGATAATTAAGTAATGTGGATTATTAATTGAGCTGAGTCTCTGCGATAAAATTGATGATAAACTTTTAAATCATAGAAGATAGTAGATATCATGCTCTACTTGACTCTTCTAATGGATTATTTGTTCCACTGTAGTTAAACTTGTTGTCTATTGTATTCTATCAGTTTAACATTGTTGAAGGCTAACGATAATTTATTCTGCATTATCTGAGTCATAATATTTTTTACTGAGCTAGTTGAGCTCACCATTTGCTTTCATTGTTCTCTTTAGAAAATGAGAATATGGCTGGGACTAGTCGGGGCATGGAGTGACGGTCCAGATGGTTGCTTTAGAAGTCCTCACTAGTCTGTGAAATATTGTGATAATAATTGTAATGAGGATTTCATTTGAGTTTGGATATTGTCTAGAAGATAATATTCGTGTTAAAACTCTTAGCTTATGTTACACGACAGTTGTATAATTAAGTTTGTATTTGTATTCTGTACCATGTATTTGGTGACTTAGAATGAGTGATGTATACTTATTTTGGGGATTTCCCAGCCTCTATTTCGTCGAAAATAGTATTTTATAAAATAAATTAAATTCATTATTTTTGACGAAAATTCCGTCAGTTTTAACTCATTCTGTCGGATATAATAATTTTTTATTATTTTTTTATTTTGTATTTTCCAGGTTTTGAACCTCTTTTTTGTATCTATAACCTGTTTATCACAACAATACATACAATAATATTCAACCCATAATACAACTACATCCAACAACCAGCAACGACATATATATCATAATCAATCCATAATACAACGTTGTATATACTTTTCTTCGAAGACATTATAAAGTTAAATAACAATGCCAATTAAAAACTAAATTATAAAGAATAAAAAAACAACTAAACTAAAATAAACTTATAAACTACAATGATGTATCTTATAAAATTCAAAACTAAACTGCAAAATAAAACTACAAAAAATATAAACAATGATCCTGTATAGATAAAAATGATGTTTATATGTAGAGTGTATTTTAATATAGTATAACTTATAAACTAAAATGAGCAATGAAATGGCGTCGAATTATCACTACGTGCCTATAAAATGTTCTACAAAATATCTAGACAGATATATGATAGACACTAATAGAAATTAATTTATATAATTATATATATATATATATAAAATAGACATATAGTGTCGACGATGCTGCTCGGGTGTCCGAAAATCATGTTCGTCATCACGATCGATAGTATCGTCACCTTGTTGATACAATTAAAAATAAAATGTATTAGTCCGTTTGAGAGAATCAAAATAGACAGTAAGAAAATTAAATAACATGTAAATTAATAAGTTTAAATAAATATAATACCTGAGTAGGTGGGGGCTAACTACCTATTGGGCCAAAAGCCTCAGAGAGTAAGGTAACCACCAACCAGAGCACCTCGTCGCTTACGAAAAACTGCTCCTGCGGGATACCATACCTCCGTTGGGCAACTCTTGACGACGGATAACTGGATCCGTACAAAACGTCTCCGACACAGCCTCCACGTCCCTCTGGAAAATCTGGTCATCCAAGCCAGCACCCGTATGAGATGGTCCAACAGGTGCTCTTGGACGCTAGCGCTGGCTAGAGTCTGCGAAAACAAATATATCATTACTAATAATATTTGCAATTAAATTATATTAACTTATATAGCCGAAATAATATTACTTCCAGGTAATGTATACGTCGGTATACTCGGCAGACCCAACACTCGATACCTGCTAGTATTACAACTAGGGGGATCCTGAAACGCGACCCATATTCTCAACTAGTCATCCCGAGATAATACAATCTCGGGCGGAGGAACGATGGAATCTAACGACTCAGCACCCCCTAGCAGACTCCAACTCAGCTATACGCTGGTCCCGAAATTTCTGGAATCGGTCCTGTAATTTATTTTGCAACATTAAACCTTAATGAAATAATTATATCAACTACCTAATATTAATAATTATATAAATTAATTTCTATTAGTCTTACAGATAGCTAATCTTTGCAGGAGACATCTTAGAATCCTTCTGACGTGTGGGCTCATCCCAAAACTCTAGCATGGTAGAAGGTCGGCCCAAGCTATCCCGCATGGCCTAATAAATACATGAAAATAATATTTAATAATTATGATAATGATAATCGAGTAACTAAAGAACTAAATTAAGATACTTACCAACTTCACTTCCTCAAATAACTGTGGGCCGGTAGTATGTACGACTCGGAGCTGGCTACGATTCTTTTTTGCCTTCTCGGACTTTTTCTTGAAGTCATCAGCGTCCTAGTGTGCACACATAGCCTCCCATGCTGCATCGGAGACTATATGAAGCTGATGATCGTGTATGGTAGTCCAGTCGCTTCAATAAGCGCCTCGGCGATTATTGCCTAATCTCGTCCCACCAGAGTAATAGTTTTTTTGCAACACGTGCATAATAACAACATCATATTTTTGCTAAAACACCCTCCTCATATTTAAAATAAATCTATACAAATAATGTTAAAATATTATAAATTGATGATAATACCTAAAATTTTACTTAATAATTCGACTTACATGGAACTCTCGTAGCACAATAGTTATATATTGTGCATTATCTCTTGAGAATTGGTGTGAATCACATACATCTTGTGAAAGGGTATGTGTGCTAAAAATGGCGTGTAGATATGTACGTGAAGTATATATGCGGTTCTTCGTAATTGTGGAAAACTAAGCAAATGTTACTTAGTTTATTTTTCCAATGCTATAAACTAAGTGCTACTCAATTTATGAGAAATATTGAATATTGAAGATTGAAGAGAGAGTATTATTAAATTTATTGAAGATTATGGTAAACTAAGCAAATGATACTTAGTTTACTAAAGTTTCTAATAAGTGTACTACATATTTAGTTTAGTTTAGAAGTAGATAGCTAAGAAAATACTACTTAGTTTAGTAAAGGTCATACGTATATACATGTGTCAAACATATTCGGATATAATTTAGTAGTGGGAACACTAAGCAAATACAACTTAGTATTTATTTTATTTTTATTCATTTAATTTTGCTTTATTTTTATTATTGAGTTTAATTTTTTAATTTATTTTATTTTATTTTGTATTATATTATATTATTATATTTTATTAAATTTAATTTAATTTAGTTTATCAAATTAAATTAAATTTATTTTATTAAATTAAATTAAATTACAATTTATTTTATTATAAGAAATTTATTTTATTCTAATTTATTATTAATTTTTATTTTATGTTATGTTATTTTATTTTATTTTGTATTATATTATATTATTATATTTTATTAAATTAAATTTAGTTTATTAAATTAAATTAAAATTTATTTTATTACAAGTAATTTATTTAATTCTAATTTATTATTAATTTTTAATTTATTTTTTATTTTGTATTATATTATATTATTATATTTTATTAAATTTAATTTAATTTATTAAATTATATTAAATTTAGTTTATTAAATTATAATTTATTTTATTACAATTAATTTATTTTATTCTACTTTATTATTAATTTTATTTTACTTATTTTATTGTAGTTTGTATTATATTATATTACTTAATTTTCTAAATTATTTATATTTTATTAAATTAATTTATATTTATTAAATTAATTAAAATTAAATTAAATTAATTATTTTATATTATCTTATATTATATTATGTAAATTTAATATTGGCCAATTGAAGAATTCTAACAAATTTTGTAGGGTCCATAAATTTTGCAATTGATGAATTCTGACAGAAATTTTGTCCGGAATTCTGTCAAAAATACCAAATATTATACCATTGATACCAAAGCATTTCAAACCATTATTTGAAATCCAAATCAAGTCATACAATATTCCAAATCAAATTATAACCAAGTATTGATATAAAACATTACAAACAAACGTACAAATTGATGCAATACACTGACAAAGCCTTCAATATCTAAATTTCAGCATATTAATCTAAATTTCAGCAAAATTTCATCCTAACAAGAAAACAAAATATATATGCTCAAATATAATTCAGAGAATAATTTAACGGAATCCAATTTCAGCAACTATATGGGTTACCAACTGATCTTTGCAACAAACTAAACCTAAAAATATAAATTAATTCTACTAACCTTCAAAAATAGCAGTTCTACTAACCTTCAAAAATAGCAGTTCTAAAGGAGGAGGAGCGGCACAGTGGTGGTGGATTGTGTAAACAGTGGTCGTGGGGAAAGGGGTAGGACCGGGGGGTGGGTGGGTGAGTGGGGGAAGGGGTAGGGGGACTGGTGGGTGGGGAAGGGGAGGGCATGGGGACTGGTGGGGGGGGGCAGGGGACTGGAGACCAGGGGCAGGGGGCAGGGGGGGCGGGGCAGGGGGCCGGGAGGGGGACCGAGTACAGGGGCAGGGGTGGGGTGAGTGAGGAGAGAGTGAGAAGAGAGAGAGAGAGAGAGAGAGAGAGTGTGTGTGTGTGAAAGTGAGAGCGAGGCGCTAGAGAAAAGACTGATTAGGTTTTATTAGTTATTTCCGACGAAAATTCTGTTGGAATTAATCCCTCATAATTAACTTAATTTTGACGGACATTTCTTGAGAAATAACTCTTATTTCGTCGAGATTAGTTTCGCGTGGGCAGAAAAGATGGCACCAAAGAGGGCCTAATACTTCTGACGGAATTCTGTCGGAATTATAATATTTTTAAGAGACTTATAATCGACAAATTATTCCGTCGGAAATAGATTAATTTCGAGGGACTACATTTCGTCGAGGATAATTCCGTCAGAAATAGAAATAGTTGATTTTGTTGTGGCGTATAGTTATTCAATGAGGTTGAAGGACATATATATGTATATAGACATATATTAAAAATCTTTTTAAAAAATTATATATTTTGTTTTGGTGACGGTTCCAAGTCGTCACGTATGCACAAATATAATATAGTTAATTTGAGAGTTAGTGATGGTTTTCAAAGTGTCACCAATAATATAAAAAAGGAGGGAATTCTTTTTGCATTTGCGCCAAAATTGATTTTTGTGACGGAAATAGCCGTCGTAGCAAAGAATGTGGCGTTTTTTAATTTTTCGTGACAAACAGTTATAAGATTAGTTACGAGTCCAAACCGTCTCAAATAGTCAAAACAGTTTCAACGAAAGCGTTGCATATAGTTTGTGACGTTTTTAAACCGTCACAGAAAACACATAAGACACCTCCAAAAGTGACAACATTAAACCGCGGCTGATCCGTTGTAAACTATTTGTGACGGTTTTTTAGCTTTTAGAGATGGTTTTCGGTCTATCACAAAAAACCAATTTTTTGGAGTGATTTGAAGTACTAGCTTATTTACCGCATCTTTTAGTTCTTAATATTGAAGACTTTTATGTAGGGGTAAACACGGTGTGGTTTGGTGCGGTTTAAAGTCTAAATCGCACATGAACCCGTTTAGGTGTGATTTGACAAATCCAAAAGTGCACATGGAATCGTTTGTGATTGGTGCGACGCGATTTCATTTCGTGTTGTTTCATTTCTAAAACCAATTGAAACAACAAAATTTTATACAATTTAAATTAACTATTTAGCATCACACAATATTAAATGTACCACTTTGATAACACACACAACCTTACGTATAATATTTTGTCTAAACAAAAGTTAAATATATCTTGATGAATTATTATCTGCCTACATATGAAAATTCTAAAAACAAATAATTAGTTAATTAAATAAATATAATTATTTCATTTGGTGTAGTTTCGGTTTTATGCATGCGGTTTTGGCTAGAAATTAAACCAAACCCAAACCGTAAATTCGGTTTTCAATCCACCTAAAACCGTCACATATGTCGGAACATTTGGTGCAGTTTTAATTGTTGTAGTTTGTGTGATTTTTGGTGCGATTTCGAAAATAATTTGGTTCCTTACTCAGCCCTACTTCTATGTGTGTGTAATGCAGTCAGTATGTAGAACTAGATATACACTATGTTAAATATTATGTTATGAAGTTTAGCGTCTCAAGGGACTTGGAGAAGTTTTTTTCTCTCTAATATTTTTTTAAATTTTGGCTTTTTTTTGTTGTCTATATTTTTTGGTTTTTCTACGACTTCATAATCATTTTATATAATTTATATTTATTAGTGTTTGTGAGACACTGTGTGTGCAATTAAAGAAAAAAATTTATATTTAAAAAGGGTTATAACATCCCTTAATAATATAGATAATTTACATATATTATAATAATAATAATTATTATTATTATTTCTATAAGTTCTTATAGTTTAGTGTGCAAGAGCAATTTCTTACAAAAGTTCAAGGTACAAATCGTACTTTAATGTACTTTTTATAAGTCATATTAATTTTTTAAAAAAATTATTTTACCTTATTTACCCTTATTTTAACGGTTTAGTTAACTACATGAAAAAAAATATAATAGAAGGTGCAGATTGTTTTTTGCTTAAAGTTTAGGGTACAAATTAATTTTAAGGCTAAATTATAGAATTCAACTTATAATTTAGGAATTGTTTGTTTACTTCTGAATAAGTCTAAATCTGATCGAATAAGTCATTCAGATTGTTTGTTTAACCATTTTTAAACTCTGGATACATCTGAATGTGTCGAAACGATTTATCCAAAAATTTATGGCTAAATGAGTAAAAAGTAGTGTTGAATGATATTTTTACTTATATACTTTCATAGACTATTAAAATTTATATTCAATATTCATTTTGTTTACTATTTTAAACAGTTTTTGTTATGTACAAATTGTTTTTGATTTTTGTTTAACAAATTGGATAACCAATTTAATGAATGTTGTTGTAGTATTTTGTTTTGATTTTTTGTACTATAGAATGTTATTAATATTTTTAAGTGTTTTATTCTTAAAATTATATTTTTAATAGTATATTTTATCAAAGATTGTTCAAAAGTTTATATTTAAGTTTTCTTATATAACATTGTTTATTTATAAATCCATAATAAATTTGTTCATAATGACTTAGAAGGTTAAAATAGAATAATACACGTATTTAGATGTTTTAGACAGATAATTATCAAACACATCATTTCATTCCCCATTCAGCTTATTTAGATTTTCTTATATAAGAACTTTTTATTCAATTTTATCAAATATCTCCTTAATCTTTATCGTAATTAAGAAAATAAGGGCATTGAAAACAAAATTCTATATATTCTTATTTTAATTTAATGATGGTAATCTTTTGTTTTTGCTAAATTAAGAGTATATTGAAAGAAAACAAAAGAACAAGATATGGGCATACCCCGCGGATCCGGATCCGGATCCTCTATGAGGATTTGTGAGGATCTTATGATGGTTTTGATGTGGGGTTGTCAACACATTAAAAAGTAGATCCAATGGCTCACAACTCCTTTCCTTGTCTGTGTATCAAAATGACGTCGTTTTGATAGAATTTTTTTTTACAAGTTGATAGAAAATTAGAAGCCACCAAACGCCGTTTACTTCATTTGCTTGCTTCGTTTTTCTGTTTTCTTCTCCTTTCCTTCTTTGTTTCTTTTCTTGTTCTTTCCAGAACACGCCAAGGTTTAGGATTAGCCAAATTTCAATTGGTTTTTTTCCTTTTATTCAAATTTTCCCCAGATTGTTTACCCCGATTTTTTTTCCTATAATTTTTTCCAGTTAGCTTAAAGAATCACAATGGAAACTCAATTTTTTTTAATAGGATAAAAATTGTCTGTTAAATTTATTTTTTTTAAAGAGCAAAGAATAATATTATTAGCCTTTGACAAAGATACAAAAATTAATAACCATATCGATTCCAAAGCACCAAAAAAATGATTAATAAAACGTCCCAACTAGATTAACGCCCAATCCATTACAATCATGAAAAAAGTCATGCCGCTCATAACTAACAAGAATTAGCTAGCAAACAAGCGAAGTAAACGGCGTTCGGTGGCTTCCAATTTTCTGCCAACTTGTAAAAAAAAATTTTTGTCAAAACGACGTCATTTTGATACACAGACAAAAGAAAGAGTTGTGAATCATTAGACCTCTTTTTTAACGTGTTGTCAACTCCACAACAAAATTCTCACAAGATTCTCAGAGAGAATTTCTTATAGAGGATCCGGATCCATATCTCGTGAAGCCACTATAGCCTGCATAAACATCAGAGACAAACAATTGATGCAAATTCTATAGTCAAAAGACTATAACTGACAAACTCCAAGAAAAGGAAGCTTTTCTAGAAATTTAGTAAATTTCTTAACAATGAACACTTTTTAATATTTTTACATGAAAAGTGTCGCTATAGATGTATAACGATGGAGAAAACCGTCGCTATAGTATCTATAGCGACACTTCTTATGTAAAAATATCATTTTCAATTGTGAAAATATCAATTTCCTATATTTAATGTCATATAATTATTTTCTTAATTATTGTACATAACTCTAAAACTACATACATTAAGGGATAAATTGAGTATTTTATGGAACATTTGGTGCGCTGAGAATTTAAATACATTTAATGTTTTATTCATGTAAAAATATATTTACTTATAACATAATAAAAAAAATACTCCCTCCATTCCTATATGTAAGTCGTTTTAGATTTTTTTTGTTATTCCTAATTATTTGTCGTTTGTGGTTATCTAGGAGAATTGATCAATATTTTTTTCCAAATTGCCCCTTATTACTCCACCTAATTTTTTGATCCATATTTATGATCTCCTCTACTCTTAAGCCTCTCTCTCCTCCCAACAAAATTCTTTCATCTTTTTTCTTTAAAAATTTGATAATTAAAGTGTTTTATGGGGAGAGAGAAAGAGAAAGAAAATAAAAGTAAATGAGACTATTGAGATTTTTTAGGAGTTAAATTATTGGAAATTGTTTGTAAGACCCCAAATTTTATGAATAAAGATGAATTTTCTATAATTATCATTTTTAAATATTATGGAATGAATTTGATATAATGTTATAGTTGTGGGTAATATTTATAAATTTTGCAAAAGTGCATGATTGTTATATAATATTATTCGATTAGTGCAGGAATATTCGTTTTAACGAGGAATATTCGTCTGATAGCCCAATCATTGGTGGACCCCAAAAAGCGTAATTATTGTTTAATTAAGAAAACGATAAAAATATTTTATTGAAAATAACTACGCGGAAGTTTCACCGTTATCTTTGTTGAACTACTCTTGGTAGTAAAAGTGCGATGTCTGGCATTGGTGCATAAGTAGCACCACAGGTATTGATTATTGATGCTTACGTGAGAAGTCACTCAGGTTTTGTTCAATTATTACTACGATAATTCTTTGCGTAGTATGTCACGTTATTTGATTCAATTATTGTCAATATTTTATATATTATTAAATCAATAATTGAGACGATGAAGTTATTAACATTATTGTTTGTAATATTAACGATGTCTAGAAGTTCTGCCAAGGAGAGGTTTGGTCACCTAATTGCGCGCTGATAGGGAGAAATCCTTATTGAAAGCCCTCTTTCTTTACGGGAACGACACAGTCGATTAATAGTGTGAATTATAATAATGATGATGAAGTTTTGTTTTATTTGTATTATTAATGTAATAAAACAGAAAAAGCTTTTATATATAAAATGAATACTTTTATAAAGTTATTCGTTTTATTAGATTATAAATAGAATATATTATATTTTATTATAAACCAATACTGACCGTCTGCTTAAAAAGTAAATCAATCTGGACCGTTGAGGAATTAGTTACTTATTCACCCATTCTTCATAAATAGAAGTTCATTCCTTCATTATTTCTTACGAATTCATTTGAAACTCTGAGAGAAACTATAGAGAAAGAAAGAAGAAAAGTGTTCTATACTTCTTCACTTCTATATCCGGGTTTCTTCTAAGGTAAGAGGTATTATTACTTTCAGTATTCATGAAGAGAACTTCATTATTCCATTCTTTATCATTATGTTGGAATAACTCGCCTACATCTTGATCTGCATACATGGTGAAATTCTTACATTATTTCATTCTTTATTATTACATTGGAATAACTTTTGTACATCAAGATATGCCATACGTGGTGAAATTCTTTTGTTATTCCATTCTTTATTATTACATTGGAACATCCCATCGGTCTTGAATTTACTTTGACACGGTTTCGTTATTTATTATCCCGCTGAACATCCTATCCACGTGTGTTTAAGCATGACTTTGGTTCCGTTATTTATTATTATGTTGGAACATCACATGCATGCGTGTAATTTTTGCACGACTTTGGTTCCGTTATTTATTATTCTATTAGAATATATGTATACATATCGTTCTGCGTGACTGAATTCCGTTGTTTATTATTCTATTGGAATAACTTTATGCATGCGATTTCTATCGCATGCACTGGTGATTTCTTTTGTTATTCCATTCTTTATTATACTCGGGTTGGTTAAAGTTTTGACTTCTATACTCCATAAAATTAGTGGAATATCCTTGATATTTGCGCTTCATCCAGTATTTTTTCATGGAAATATTCTTCTGAGCATTCTTGAATTTTATTCTACAAAGAAGTATTAACTTGTCATTTCTAGCCATAACCAGTTAACCATGCATGCATTATCTGCACAGTATATACATGCAGAAGGAAGGATCCTCCACCTCTCGTTCTTTCTCTCTCTAAATGCATGCATATATATATGTTTCTAGAACAATATTTAACTCATCTAGAGGTGAAAGATTAAAAATGAAATGGTCCCACCGCCACCCCTATCCCTACCCATACCCATACCCATACCCATACCCATACCCATACCCATACCCATACCCTCACTGATGTTGGAAAATGACTATACACTTACTTACTTTGGGGTGTTGCAATTAATTTAAAGAAATGAAGTTAATGGATAGTGAGTACTCTCATGCATGATATATACTACTCCTCAGACCAAACCCTATTGTTGGGTTATGATATTTTTCTTCTTTGAGCGGAGTAAGTTGGGTCACTTGTTTAATTAATCTATTGGGCCATTATTATTGAACCTTGAAAGTCACTGGGCCTAGTCACCATATTACTTCTATTTAACCCTATAAGACCGGGTCGGTTCATTGGACTAATCCATTAGATCATTTAATATCTATTACTTTGACTTGTAATGATGAAAAAGCATGACAGTTGACTAAGACACCTGTCATGCATTAATGTGGATGGGATTATAGCCGTACTGGCATAAACAAAGACCAAAGGTAGTGAGTGTAGGCTGCAGCGGTGGCGGGACCCATCGAGATCACGAAATGTGTGTCGGAAGTAGTGGGTGCACGCATGGCCGGGCCAAAGAGAGTATAACCTATCAACTAAGTCTTCAAAAGCAGTGCGTTCTCATACACATTCTCATTCATATTCACACATACACACCACGAGAGGATTATTATCTCTCTCAATACACTAGACATTACATCCTCCATTGTTAACCTTGAAACGATATATATTGACTCTCACGCTTTGAATATCCCGGCCGGTCCGGTAGTTAAGCTTGTGGTGTTTATCGTGTTTATTGTGCAGGATCAGGGTGTCTTACGTGATTGGGACGTTGGAGAAGATCTTGGCGTTAAGATTGGCGCTAGAAGGAGGGGTGAGTTCTAGTGTCATTGAAATTTTCAATCACAATCATTTAATCTACTTCGGAAGATGATGAGGAGTAGAGATGGTAGTGCGCCGGAAGAAGGCGGCGATGGCGATTAGCTCGTCAACGCCTCGTGTTTGATAAGAGATAATGCAGGTCCGTCTAAAAGTGCTCACGAGAGCACGACCTCTAAGCATAATTCAGGAGATCTCCATCCGAAGATCCATGGTGGGGCCAGACGGAGGTTGGTTTTCGATCACGGATAAGGGCGTGATCATGGTCGAAAAGCGGTGCGGGAGGCTCACCACCCAAGACTCATCGCCAAAGTGGTCGGAGGACAGAGCTGCCAAGTTGGCGAGATGGCGGCGAAGAAGATAAAGCCTTGGAGGTTACATTAAGCGGAGAGAAGATATAGCCGAACGGATGCTTGGTGGCGTAGAAGTTAAGGACGAAGCATCTAGCCATATTCGATCCGAAAGCGGAGTAAGTATAAGGAGATGCCACGGCGAGAGGGTAAAGAGCGGAGCATTCTACACACGTGTCTGGGGATCGTTCTCACGGTAGGAGGAGATCGAGGCGAAACTCCGTGGCCTCGAAGAAGGCACGGTGGTGGTCGTTGGTTCTCGGCATCGAGACGACGACAGGCGAAGAAGCAGGTCGAGGGAGATCGTGCCAGAAACCAGAAGAAGAGAGCATCAGCGTGAATATTCTCATCATGAGGATAGAATTGTACACCGAAGTAGATCCGGAAGCCCCATAAGGGCAATGGGATCGGCAGGAGGAGGTCGATCCACTCAGAGGCAGAATGTCGTTCAGGAGAAAGAGGTCTCCTCGCAGTCCGAAGGTGTTGATTTTTTAGTAAAGGAGTTGAAAGAGCTTCGAAAGAAGTTGGCTGAGGTTCAACAAGTGAAGGACACTCCGGGAAAGAAGGCATCCCCTTTTTCCTCAGATATTCTCAAGGAGAAGGCGGATGTCACCAAGAAGTTGCCTCGTATTTAGAGTAACGATGGGTCCGGGGACCCTTACGACCATAGCCAGGCGTTCGACCGGCTCATGGATTATTATGATTTCAACGATCTTTGCCAAGTGCCACACATTTGTTCGACATTGAAGAAAGATGCGAGGCGGTGGATGGGGACTTTGTCTTTTCAATTTCCTCTTGGGCGAGAGCTTTGTGATAAGTTCCATGCCCGCTTTGGGAACAACCGAAGGAGAGGAAGCCCAATTGGCTCATTAACATGGTCCTGCGGTTCACCAACGAGTCCTTGGGTCAATATGTGAAGAGGTTCGGAGAAAGCGGTTGGTCGGTGTCGGACCTCAATGATCTCCAGTAGGCCGTAGGTTTGTTTCAGAATGGGCTAGATCTGGTAAAGTCCGAGAAGTTGGTGAAGAAATTGATGTTCAACCATCCGAAGAGCCTGGCAGAAGCTTTTGACAAAGTAGAAAGATATATTATTGTAGAGGAGGCTATGAATAGCACAAACGTCCTTCTTCGGACCGATTAAAGGATGCAGATGACCCTACAAGGCGGAGGCGATCGAGAGAAAGGGGAGGATATAATGATCGGCTAGAAGGCGGTTCAAAGAAGTTCAATAACTCGTGGCGACAGAGGAGTAATCGACCACTGCGTCACTTTCGAAGGTGAATAAGGTTTACACCAAGTTTGAACATGGATAGGTCGGTGATCTTGGACCAGATTAGGAACCAGCCATTCTATGAGCTGCCTCGTGACCACATCAAGCCAGGGCAGGGCAATACCCAAAAATATTGTGGCTATCATCAAGCCACCGGGTCACGATCTTAATGAATGTTGCAATTTGAAAGATTTAAGTAGAGAGGAAGATTCAAAATGGTTTCTTTGGTTCAAGACGTGGTAGGGAGGGACCAACAAGGTCGACAAAATCTTGATCGTCTTTATTCGAGCGTTTTGAGACGGTCTTACCCACTCAAAGTATTCCAGTACCACCGCCAAGGCACGTCATTGATGTAATAACCGTCGGAACAGCAGAAAAGTTGGTAGGGAAGAAGAGTAGAGGATACATGGACTCGGTCATGTCCGTGGCGGGTGCTCCCAAAGCCAACAGACCTTTTCGAGGGGCTGTTATTTCTTTCACCGTCTGATTATCCTTGAACTGTCGAGCCGCGTGAGGCGTTGGTGATCACAGTAGCAGTGGATACTGATAGATGTGAAGCGCATGATGATGATAGACAACGGGTCTTCAGAGACATCTTATATGCCCATGCTTATCGGAGGATGCATCTTGATGGGCGAAAAGATGGAGGTCGGACGGAGAGGCTCCTTTATATGGCTTTTTATGAACGATCCCATCAAAGTTACGACCTACTATCGAGCTCCCAATGATCTTGAACGGCTCCTTGGCGAGTAGAAATAATGTAAAAATTTTATGTTGTGCATGTAGATTAAACACTACAACGCCATATTGAGAAGGCCTACACTTGACAAACTCTCAATGCGGTGACTTCCATCCCTCACTTCAAAATCAAGTTCCCCACGACACATGGAGTCGGAGAAGTGGAAGGGGACTTAGATCTAGTCCGATGATGTTATAGAAATGTGGTTATTTCTTCCGGAGTGGGGGTCAACAAACAGAAACAAACCATGGCAATTGAGATCGAGCCCTTCACTGAAAGAAGCTCGGAGCCATTGGTAATTCCTGCAGGAGAAACGGAAGAGATCGAGCTAGTCCTTGGAAAGCCAGGGAAGACAGTAAAGATTGGTTGAGTGCGCGTAACCTCTTCTGACAAACCTCATGGAGATCCTTCACGCTTTATCGAACATTTTTGCATGGGAACCACAGGGACGTGCACAGAGTCGGTAAAAAATAGCCGAGCACGAGACTAGATGTAGATCCTTGAAGAAGCGGTTCAGCCGAAAAAAGTCGATTTTTGCACCAGAGCGCGACGAAGATCATTGATGAGGAGATTGCAAAGTCATTAGGCTGTGACTTCATCTATGAAATTGATTACCCGGAGTGGATGGCGAATGTGGTGTTGGTGCGAAGCGAGAATGGAAAATGGCGAGTTTGCATCGACTACTGCCGTCTGAATAAAGCTTGTCCGAAAGACTTTTATCCTTTGCCCCATATTGACCAGCTCATCGATGCCACTTCGGGGTATGCATTACTAAGCTTTATGGATGCTTTTTCAGGTTATCACCAAATATCCATGTGCAAGAAGGATGTCCCGAAGACAGCATTCATTACACACCGCCGTTCGGTTACGCCTACTGAAGATGACCTTTGGCCTTATAAATCTTGGAGCCACTTACGGAGAATGATGAACTTCGTTTTCAACAGGCAACTAGGGAGAAACATGGAGGTCTATGTAGATGACATGATCGTGAAGAGCATGCAGGTTCAGAAACATTTGGACGATCTGGAGGAGTGCTTCCAGACTGTCCGTCATCATCAGCTGAGGCTCAATCCGGCCAAATGCACTTTCGGGCTCAGTGCAGGGAAGTTTTTGGGATATCTGGTCAGTCAGAGGAGCATTGAAGCCAATCCGGAGAAGATCCAGGCCATTCTTGACATGAAGACTCCTCAGTCATTCAAAGACGTCCAACGTCTGACTGGCAGGATTGCAGCTCTGAGGAGGTTTATGTCGAAGTCTGCGGAGAGGTGCCTTCCTTTCTTTGATACACTAAAAGGACCGAAGAATGCAAAGATGTTCCGATTGGATTTGGCGAATCTGAAGACGCCTTTCAGGGCATAAAGACATATCTATCTTCGGCTCCTTTATTGATGAAGCCTGCCCCAGCAGAGACCTTATATTTATACCTTGCAGCAAGTTCATTAGCAGTTGGAAGCGATCTTGGTTGGGAGGTCGGTAGAAGCGACATCCGGTCTATTATGTCAGTCACGTCCTACGAGATCTCGAAATCAGTGCCGAACATTGAAAAGTTTGCTTTTGCTTTGATAAATGCTAGTAAAAGCTTGATATATTTTCAAGGTCGGCTCTGATCGCTTTACGAATCGACCATTAAAGAAGGTGATGAGCAAGCCGAGGTTTCGGGAGACTAGCGGCATGGACTATGGAGTTGTCCCAATTTTTCATTGAGTATCATCCCCGAACCGCTTATCAAAGGTCGAGCCTTGGCCGATTTTATGGTGGAGTGCTTTCGTTCACCGGCGATCTTTGAAGCGCGAGAAGTTGAGACGTCCGTCGAGTATTGTGCGGTTCTTGATGAGAGGGATGAATACATGGACGCCATTTGTCTTGCAGATGGATCCTCTACGATGGTGTTAGTAGTGGAATTTGGTATTATCTTGACGAGTCCGGAGGGATTCAAAGTCACGGCAGCCCATCGATTCGGGTTTAAAGCGACGAACAACGGGCCGAGTATGAAGCGATGTTGGCGGTGTTGATTGGCAAAGAGTCTAAAGGTCCGAAGGCGATCATTTACTGATGACTCTCGGTTGGTCGTCAAACAACCGCTTGGGAGATTATGAAGCTTCGTGGGACTAGGATGATCAAGTATCTGGCGAAATTAAAAGACCGACTTGATTTGCTTTGTTTCTTATGAGTTTACGGGCATAGGCGTAACGATAACTCCATTGTCGATGCCACTGTCGAGCTTCGCCACCACAGTATGCGATGTTTTCAATGGATCGGTTTATTTGGAAGTTTTACTGCGGCCGGTAGAGTGTTGACATGAAGCGGTGATGTGTATTGAAGCGATCTAATTCTTTGGATGACTCCTACATCGAATATTTGGCGGATGGCGTCCTTCCTTCCGGATCGAGATCTTGTGAAAGAAGATCAAGTCTGAAGTGCTGCCACTTCGTTCTTATTAATGGGGATCTTTATCGAAGGCATTTTGTCACCATTATTGAAGTGTCTGGTTCCGTCTGAAGTTTGAGTATGCCGCCTTCGGAAGTTCATGAAGGCATTTGTGGTGATCATATGGTTTCGCTAAGTCATTAGCATACAAAGTTCTTGACGAAGGGGTACTCTTGGCCAACGATCTTCAAGGAAGCTACCGAGTATGTAAAGAAGTGTGAGAAGTGTCAGCTCTACAGTCCGATCCCACATCAGCCACCAGAAGAGCTATACTCGATTCTATCTCCTATACCATTTGCTGTCTGGGGGGTTGATATACTGGGTCCATTGCGGAAAGCTAAGGGACAGGTCAGCTTCATAATAATTGCTATTGATTACATGACCATGTAGGTAGAGGCGAAGCCACTTCGGTTGATAACAGAGCAGGAATGTTTGAAGTTCATGAAAGAGTCCGTAATATTTAAACTTGAATTCCCAAAGTGGTGATATCGAATGATGGGCGCTTGAATTCGTGAGATCAAAATTTGAAGGATTTTTAACGGAGTTGGGGGTTCAGCACAAGAAGACTTCGGTGGCTCATCCACAGTCGAATGGGCAAGTCGAGGTCACCAACAGACGACTTTGAACAGGATCAGCCTTGATTGGATGAAGCTAAAGGAAGATGGCGGAAGAAGAGCGCTTTCGGCGTCTTTGTGGGCTTACCGGACTACACCGAGGACCACCACAGGGGATTCACCCTTTCGATTGGCCTATGGTACTGATGCCTTAGTCCCAGTCGAAATCGGATCTCCAAGTCTTTGGGTCAGTCAATTTAAAGAGATCTACAATGACAAAGGACTGAAGGCCAACTTGGATCTGCTAGAAGAAGTTAGAGAGGTAACTTTGCTCAAATTGGCTGCTTATCAACGAAAAGTAGCCAAGCATTACAACAAAGGGGTCAAACTTCGCAGATTCGAAGTAGGAGACTTCTTCCTCAGAGAAGCCGAAGCATCTACGCCTCAAAACACAGGAAAGTTAATGCCGAACTGGGAAGGGCCATATGAGGTAATCGAAGTACCAAAGCCAGGGACTTATCGTTTAAAAGCATTAGATGGATCTGAGATCAAGAACACTTGGCATGCAGGCAGGCTTCGAAAATATTTCCAGTAGATATCGAGTCGGTTTACAGAAGTGCATGCGTGATTGTTCACCATCTATAAAAGTTCATTTTTTCTGGCCATCCTCTTCTTATTTGTCCTAAGTTCACAATGGTGTAAGGAGGTATGGTCGGACTCACCGGCCATTCGATGGTAGCCCATTTATTTGTTGCCAGTGACGTGGTAGACAAATCCTATGTTCCTTT
The DNA here is from genome assembly GCA_020205615.1 of Panax quinquefolius. Lineage (NCBI taxonomy): Eukaryota > Viridiplantae > Streptophyta > Magnoliopsida > Apiales > Araliaceae > Panax > Panax quinquefolius. Next base: position 27,287,545 of record CM035163.1, read on the forward strand.
ATATTGCTTTTACCGAGGGCGGTAAAAGTAATAGTTCACCGAAGTAAGGAGGACGGGGTGGACTCGCAGACCATTCGATGGTAGCCTTTTCGGCAAGAGTGTTCCTATAAATTTGTTATACCTGCGTGGTAGACAAATTAAAGATCCTCTTAATTTTGATTTCTGGCGAGTGGTAAACAAAATGCACTTTGGAAATAAGGAGGTATGGTGGGACTTTACGGCCATTTGATGGCGACCTTATTGTCGAGTGTTCCTATGAATTTGTGACCCGGTGTGGTAGACAAATTCAGTGATCCTATATCTTGGTCCTTATATCTTGATCCTTATATCTTGGTCCTTATATAATTGTTTCACCGGTGGTGGTAAACAAATGTCCTTATATACTTGTTTCTACCCCGAGTGGTAAGCAAGATCTTGATGGTGTAAAGAGGATCACCAAATTCATTTTGACACACGGCCAGATCTCTCACACTTCGAAATGATAAGTATACATTACTTTATTTTGTTCAAGTGTTGAGTTCGGTTCATTCAATTCGATTCATTAAATTCTATCCATTAAATTCGATTCACTTCATTTTATTCTTAAGCGTGTCATATGTCTTAACTAGTTCACAATCTAAGCTCGGTTCATTCAAGACTATTGATGCTGAATTATTGACAAGAAACGAAAAGCATCATGCGAAGTCATGACATAGAAAATTTGAAATTTGAACCATTCGATCTATTCATTCATATTGACAAACACATTGTGCAAAAACATAAATTCTAACATAATTTGAACAATTAGAAGTCCCGATAAAAGTTTTTAAAATAAAATCTTTAAACAATTTCCAAAATAAATGAAAATTTCACAAATATTCTTAAATAAAACTCGGGAAAAACAAGAGCATTCACTTGGGCATCATCCTCGCCATCCGAAGAAATCGAAAAGAGATGGATCCATGTTAGGCATTGTAATCAACTTCTCCTTGCCACGACTCAAAGTGGAAGCTCATAGCTTTCGAATATATCTTCATAATCTCTCCGTTGATCTCATCCGAGTTCCGATACTCTTCACAGATCTGTTTGCGAAGGTCATCGGTTAGAGGAGGCCCAAGGTCCCGAAGAGCCTTGAGTTCTCGGATTTCTTCTTCCAGCTTCTAACGCTTATTTAGATGACGAGTTTCTGCTAGCTCTAGCTTCTGGATCGTTTTAGTCAAGATCTTAGCATCAGCCTTTAGTTCTTTGATCTTCTCCATCCTTATTTCGTTCCTCTGAACCAAGTCAACATTCATCTTGACGATCTCTTCATATTGTGCTTTAGTTGACTTCAGTTCTTCATTGGATGTCTTCGCATCTCCTTTGGCTTGGGCCAACTCTTTCCGAAGACCTCATTCGTGTGAAGAACGCTCTCACGTTGAGTCCTTTCCCGAGCCAGAGCAGACTTCAGGATGGCATTCTCCTTCCTCATTGCCTCTTCTTCGGATTCAGCTTCGATAGACCTTGGACGCAGACGTCCGAACACAGCATTCGCCTACGCATGTCCATTATTATTCAATCAGTTTCAGATGTATAAGTATGAAGATAAATACGGAAATAAAGGAGAGAACCATTTACCTTCGCCAGGTAGCTCATGCCTTCGCTAAGCAAATCCCCGATTGAACTGTTCCCGAATCGATGGTCATCGGTTTCACGGACGAAGGCGTTAAACAGTTGAAAAGGAAAGTTGGCATTAAATCGAGGCCACATGGTTGGAGAGGCCATAGCGTCATGCTGAAATTCAAAGGTTGACTGTCTTGGAGGAGAAGACATGGATTGATTGTGAATTGGCGAGGGATCCACATGTATATTTGCCGGAGAGGGAGATCGAACAGGATTAGGTTCCTGGATTGGTGTGGGAGCCGAGGATGTACCTGGATGGCTATCTGATGGATGTTTCCTTTTTCGAGATAAGATGGGGACAGATCCGACCAGTTCATCATCATGCACTTGAATTTCGGTTGGGACTATTGGGGAATGTCGGTAGAAGATGATGGAACTTCGAGAGCTCATCTAGCGGTCGAAGGGTAATCTTTGTCCTTATCTTCTTAAGACGAGAACCTTCGCTTGATTGTGGAGAGGTATATCAAGCGAGCTTCTCTTAATCGGGACAGATTCGGAAGGTGCAGAGCTAGGGTTGGAGGAGGGGGTTGCTTGTGGAATTGCTTCAGGAATTGTTTCTGGATCACTTTTAAGATTTGTTTCCGGCTGGGTGGATTTGGATTTCTTGGCGGCTCTATTCCTTCGCCGAGGTCTGAGAGATTCTTCAGGAACGATGGGTTCATCAGTTTAGGGTTCGTCGTTCTGAAGAGAGACATTGGGTGGATCGGTGACGGGAGGATTAGCTCGGGAAGATTCTTCAGTCGGAGGCTCTTCACTCGCATCCGTAATCTTCCCTGCCAAAAAGTCTTCCAATTCTTTTACTTCCGAAGAAGTTGGTTTAATTAGAGACACTGCAAATAACCATGTATCAGAACCCATATCACTTAAATACCTCAAAAAACTGTGTTACAAAGTTATTCGAAACTAAAATTTATGGTCATATAGCCAGAGATTTACAGTTGAAACACTTGGATATAGGCTATAACTTGAACTTGCATCAGATAGCAATACTCAAAGTATACTCAAAATACTCACAAAAATACGCCGATAATATAGAGAGAAAACTTGAGCTTACGGTGTGATTTTCAATTCTAACCTAAACACCCTATTTATAGGAAAATGCTTAGAACACCAAAGTGGAAAATTTAATATAATAATATATTTATAAAAATTTGTCTACGCCAACCTTTGAGAATCTGAAATCAGCAACCTAACACATGTAAAATGAGGCTCACACATCTAAAAAACGTTTTTCTTTTATAAAATAATTAAAACTTCCAAAATCAATTATTTGAACTTGAACTTCAATAATTCATAATAAATAGCTCTTTTATCGGAAAATTCAAATCTAAGCTAATTTTTATAGGAAATTCAATTCTCTACAACTTTACGGAAGAAAGTTTTTCCAAATTCCAAATGAAATTGACCGAAATCCACAAATGAGCGATTTTGAGCTTTATAATCAAATTTCGATCAAGAAATGGGGTCCAATTTATTGTTTAACATGTTTTAAACATTTATTGCAACAAAATACTCTTCCTCCTCAGATACTCATATATCCCACATTCGTTGTAAAATATCACCATTATTATATTATTAAAATATAATAATATATTTAAATGAATTATTTTATCGAGAAAAAGATAAATTTTTAATTTTCAACAATTGTCACATTAAAAATTTTCTCCATCTATATCCACATAAAAATCAATATTTTCCTTATCATATGAATCAATAATTAATTATTCACAAATAATATTACAAATCACAATATTGACAACGAGGCGGTTTCCGAAAAGGGGCTTTCAATAAGAATTTCTCCTTCTTGGGCGGCAATTATTAGGTGACCAAACCTCTCCTTAGACAGAACTTTCTAGACATACTCGGAGGTAACGCAAGTCTATAGGCTACATTTCCTACTCGGTCAAGAATTTGAAATGGACCAATAAATCATGGATTGAGCTTTCCTCTCTTCCCAAATCTTGTAACTCCTTCCATGGAGCAAATCGCAATAATACATGATCCCCACACTAAATTCCACGTCCTTTCGATGAAGATCCGCATAACTCTTTTGTCGATCTTGTCTTGCCGTTTGTATGTGTTTTCGAATCATTTGGATCTTTTGGTGAGTCATACGTCTTTACTTTCGTCCCAACAATGTTGCTTCACCCACCTCATCCCAACATATTGTAGAAGCGACACTTTCGTCCCATATAATGCTTCAAATGGAGCCACACTTATACTTGCTGATAACTATTGTTGTAGGAGAATTCCACCAATGGTAAATACTTATCCCAACCGCCTTGAAGTCAGGACACGAGTCTTAATAAATCTTCAAGAGTTTGAATAGTCCTCTCGATTATGCATCTGTTTGAGGATTGTATCTGCCAAATCGAATCGTAAATCCATGCCCATAGGTTTTTGCAAGCTAACCCAAAATCTTGAAGTGAATCTTGGGTCACAACCAAACTATGGATATTGGCATGCCATGCGAACTCACAATCTCATTTACATATATACTAAAGCAAGACGTTCAAGGAATAAGTCTCCAGTATCGGCAAAAATGAGCGGACTTGGTTAATCTATCAACAATAACCCAAATAGCATTGATGCCTTGAGAAACCGTAGGAAGACCCAGTAACGAAATCCATGGTAATGTGTTCCCACTTCCATTTCGAAATCTCAAGTGGTTCAACGGACCCTTAGGTACTAGATGCTCGCTTTACACGTTGACAAGTTAAACACATCGAGATAAACTTTACAATTTCTCTCTTCATATTGTTCCACCAAAATGTATGTCAAGATCACGATACATTTAGTACTTCCGAGATGGATTGCAAATGGTGTATTGTGTGCCTCCATCATAATCTTGTACTTCAAATCGAGTCGTTAGAACACAAAGTCTAGAGTGGACTCAAGTATTCCTTCTTTATCAATTCTCGCCCTAATAGCTCCTTCTTGTACTTTCTTCTTCATACGCATCATTTCAAGGCCCGGTGGCTTGAAAATAACCTTAACTTTTTCTATTAAAGTTGGCTCTATGCGTATACTTGACATCATCGCACTCATTCCTGCGATATGATCTTCTACTCAACGCGTCAATTACCACGCTCGCTTTTCGGGGATGGTATTGAATAAAGTGTGGTCGTAGTCTTTCAATAGCTCGAGCCAACGTCATTGCCGCATGTTGAGTTCTTTTTAGTGAAGAAATATTTAAGGCTTTTATGGTGCTGAATATATCTCCACTTTCTCCCCATATAGATAGTGCCTCCATATCTTTAGCGCGAAAATGACCGCTTAACTCTAGATCATGAGTAGGATAATTCTCTCATATTCTTTAAGTTGTCGCGAGGCATAAACTATGACTTTTACACGTTGCATGAGAACACATCCTAACCCTTTGCTCAAGCATCGTTTGTAGATAACAAATCCATCCGAACCGGATGGTATTGTTAGAAACAAAGCCAAATAAGTCTCCTCTTAAGCTCTTGGAAACTCTTCTCGCATTCTTCGCTCCAAACGAATTTTGTATCCTTCCGAGTTAGTCGAGTTAATGGAGTAGCGATTCGAGAAAACCCTTCCACGAATCTCCGATAATAACCAATTGAGAGACCGAAAAGCTACGCATTTCTGTCCACCGACTTCGGTTGCTCTGAACTTTGTATTGCTTGATCTTGGCACGGGTCCACGGATACTTACATGTTTCGACACCACATGCCCAAGGAATGCTACTTCCTCAAGCTAGAACTCGCATTTCTTTAATTTGGCATATAGTTTGTTTTCACGAAGCCTTTAGAGTAATGACTTCAAATGGTGCTCATGATCTTCACGACTTTTGGAATATATGAGGATGTCATCAATAAAAACAACAACGAATCGATCTAAATATTCCTTGAATACTCGGTTCATCATATCCATGAAAGCCGCAGGAGCATTAATCATCCGAAAAGACATGACTAAGAATTCATAATGCCCGTCTGCGAGTTACGAAGGCGCCTTTGGAATATCCTCGCCTAATCTTCACCGATGATATCCGAACGAAGATCGATTTTTGAAAAGAATTGTGCCCCTCAGAATCGGTCAAACAAGTCATCAATACGAGATAGAGGATACCTATTCTTGATGGTGACATGGTTCAATTCCCGATAGTCAATACAAAGTCGCATACTCCGCCTTTCTTCTTTACTGAATAAAAACAGAGCACCCAAGGAGATGTATTAGATTTAATGAAACCGAGTGTCCAACAATTCTCATAGTTGGACCTTTAACTCCACGAAGTTCAATAGGAGCCATTCGATATGGGGTTTTAGAAATGGGCTTTGTACCAGGTTCATGATTAATAAAGAATTCAACTTCACGTTACGGGGTAGGCAAGGAAGTTCTTCAGAAATACGTCGAAAGTCAATAACAACAGAATATTATTCAAATTTGACGTGTCTTTATTCAAATCCATAACATGGGCTAAGAAAGCTTGACATCCGCTTTTTCATAAATGAATAGCTTTATGATTAGATATGACGGTGATTGATTTTAATGGTTTAGTTGTTGAATTAAATACAACAAAGTTGGTTAGAATATGAAAACTAACAACCTTACGAAAACAATCAATTTTGGCGTGATGAGTAGTTAACCAATCAATCCCTAAAATCATATCAAAAGCAACTATCTTTAAAGAGATAAGGTCAATGTAAAGGTGATGGTGCCAACTTGAATCAAACAAGATTTATAAACAAATTGGATGTGATGAAAGTTTCTCCTAACGAAGTTTCCACAGATAGTCAAAGTCTAATTTTTCCGGAGTCAAATTTAAACGTTGAGCACAAGTAGGAGAGATAAATGAATGGGTAGCACCAGGTATCTAGTAAAGTATAAACTTCACAAGAATTTATGATTACTTACCCGTGATCACCTCGTTTGGGTTCCTCGCATTTTGACTACCACAACAAACGCTTCTTCCGTGAATCGTTGACTTTGACTTTTTCGGGATGATCTTTTTAGTCACCGTCCCCATTGAACTAGGTTTCGCCACCGCATAATCTCGAGCGATATGTCCTTCCTTTCCATAATTATAGCATACCTTGAACTTGCTAGGGCGCTTGACCGATATGTCCTCTTTCCGCATTTATAAAGATATAACCGGGGTGGTCGTTCTCCTCCCTTAGAACCGATTCTTTTTAAGACCGCTGTCTTCATACGGTCGTTGTTAAATCTCCTCCTGGCTCGCTTCTTCTATTTTTTATGGCCATGATTACCACCAGAGTGGTTACCATTTTTGTCCGTCTGCTTTTCTCCACCGGTTATCAAGTTATTCGCTGATCGCTATCTCTCGGTATGATCCTCGTTATGGTCCTCGTTGAACATACTCGTTATCTCGCTTCTAACAATTAAGCCCTCATTAACAACATCCGAATAGAGAAAATTTATGAGAAATGAGATATTTTCGTATCTTAAGGTTTCAAACCTCTCGAAACATCCGCGTCATCGCTCCTCATTCTCCACCAAATGAGGTGCAAACCTCGATAACTCTGCAAACATTGTCTCGTCTCGAGATACCGCTCATGTTGTTTTGTTCTAATCGATGAACTCCACTTCCTTTATATAACGAACACTTTCGGAAAGTATTTGTCATTAAATAGTTTCTGAAACGCCTCCCAAGACATACTTGAAAAAACGGCCGGATGGAGTACGCTTCACGATTCTCCACCAAGAGTCTCGCTTCGCCACTTTAACATAAAGGTGGCGAATGGAACCTTCTGTTCTACGTGCATCCCAAGACATCGAATATCTTGGTAATTTGTTTGACCCATGTTTACGCCATGATCGGATCTCGCTTTCCCTTAAATTCGGTGGTCCCAACTCTTTGAATCGCTTGCATTTGTGACAACCCGTGAATTGCTATCATTTCCTCCTCATTTTGAACACGAGTCTCCTCGTTTGATTTTTGCATGAACTGCAAAAAGCTTCTAAACATCCCCTCGTTCATCATCTCGCTTTCAGTGGTGTTGTTTCACGGGAGGTACATTGTCACGACTGTTACGCTCTCTCCTCGTTGGTAAGTCAAGCATCTCCACGGTCTCATTTACTCCATCATTAATATTCTCGGTCGACATTCTCAAATCATGTCATAAAACAAGGGTTAATTAAGGAAATCAATATATCACATAATATCCCTATATACTAACTAACTAACAAATAAGCTTAGGTAGGACACGCTAGCGAAGGATTTACTCGCCTCCCCTTCTAGTTTTATTCCCCGATCTCCGCCAGAGATCATATCACTACGCTTCGATACCAACCATGACGCCCCCAAAATAGGTATACATCACCCATTCTCGAGTTGTCAATACATGGTACGTAAACAACTACAACTTTATTATTACAACAAGAAAAAGCATTAGTTTGAATACAAATATTATCTTCTGCATAATATCTATACTCAAATAAATCCTCATCATATTTATTGATACATTATTTTACAAAATGGTGAGGACTACTAAACAACTCTCTCTAGAACCTTCATTCCATACCCGACTACGTATTTCGCTATATTCTCGCCTCCCGAGAAGAAAAATGGAACAAAAAGGAAAAGGGTGAGCTCAACTAGCCCAAGAAAGAATATTATAACTAAGATAATATACAAAAAATTATCATTAGTCTTCAACAGGGAAAAAAACTAATAGAATACAATAGGCAACAAGTTTTAAATCAATATTCATAGCATGAAATAATAATTCATTAGAAGAGTTAAGTAGAGAATGCAAACTACTATCTTCTATGTATGAATTTAAAAGTTCGTCGTCTCATCTTTTATCATTGTAACATCAATCAATATACATCCGAATCAAATATTCATCTTTGCACTACAGCCAAAGATATTCATCACTTAATTAAGTGTTCATCTAAACACTGCTCATCTTCAGACTACTACCAAAGATATTCATCGAAATCATTCATCTTTTGCACTACAAGCCAAAGATATTCAATAATATCATCATTTAAGACCGAGGATGATGAAAAATATTTTAAAAAACGAATCCAAAGGAAACAAAATGACAAGGATTAAGGATTAAGGATTCGTGACTTTGTTTTATCCACGTCCAAAAATACCTCAAAAATAATCATAGTGGTGTAAAATTCAAGAATGATCAAAACATGGATACAATCAAAGCTAGTATCCGAATTAGATATTTTGGACGAAAAGGAAAATTTTCATTTTTCGATGAATAGTCTTAAGTATTCAGTAAATATTGTCAGATATCGTGAATAAAGGCCAGATATCGTGAATAAAGAATCTCAGACACCAAAAGTTTCAAATTTGATAAAACTTTAGATCAATATTTCAAAGATAATGATATTGAAGAAATAATATCATTACTGAAAAAAATATATATATCCCTTACCTCGAAAAGACAAGATTTCAAATTGAAACACCTGGGATATAAGCTATAACTCAACTCACACTATATAGCAATACTCAAAGTATATTCAAAATACTCACAAGAATACACTCGATAATATAAAGAGAAAAACTTGAGCTTACGTGTGATTTTCAATTCTAACATAAGACCCTATTTATAGGAAAATGCTTAAACACCAAAAGCGAAAATTTAATATAATAATATATTTATAAAAAATTTGTCTCACGCCAACCTTTGAGAATCTGAAATCAACAACCTAACACATGTAAAATGAGGCTCACACATCTAAAAAACGTTTTCTTTTATAAAATAATTAAAACTTCCAAAATCAATTATTTTGAGCTTGAAACTTCAATAATTCATAATAAATAGCCCTTTTATCGTAAAATTCGAATCTCGCTAATTTTTATAGGAAATTCAATTCTCTACAACTTTACGTAAGAAAGTTTTTCCAAATTCCAAATGTAAATTGATCAAATCCACAAACAAAGCGATTTTACAGTTATAATCAAATTTCATCAATAAATGGGGTCCAATTTCGCATGTTTAACATGTTTTAAACATTTATTGCAACAAAAATACTCTTCCTCCTCGTATACTCATATATCCCATATTCGTTGTAAAAATATCACCATTATTATATTATTAAAATATAATAATATATTTAAATGAATTATTTTATCGTAAAAGATAAATTTTCAATTTTCAACAATTGTCATATTAAAAAATTTCTCCATCTATATCCACATAAAAATCAATATTTTCCTCATCATATGAATCAATAATTAATTATTCACAAATAATATTACGTAATCACAATATCGACAACCGTGCGCTTCCTGTGAAATAGGGGCTTTCCAATAAGAATTTCTCCTTACTGGCCTGCCGCAATTAGGTGACCAAACCTCTCCTTAGCAGTAACTTTCTAGACATCACAATAATGTTATCTAATAATATTATTCAGATAATATGAATTATTGCTTCGATAATGAAAAATACCGTGTAATGACAATTATCAAACAACAAGAATATAAAATATCAACGCAAAGAATTATTAAATTAATAAAATAAAATATTGAACAAGAATTATCAGAATTCATTATTGAACCCTCTTGGTTAGGGTTTGATTGGGAGAAATCTGCAAAAACGGAGTCACTCAAGGGAGAATTTTGGTTAGAGTTCACGGTCACCATTGTTAAGATTTCAGTAAAAGCAGAAGGAAGTTCTGTGAAGGAGAAGAAAGCTCAAAGGTTCAAAGTTCAAATTGACAGGTAAAATCGTCAAAATTGGTAAAGTTTATCTTTTATACTGACGGTTACACGAGTTACGAAGGCGCCACATTAAATGTTAGTAATGATAGAATTCGAATGGGAAGCGTTTGGATCAATTCTTAGACATTTTATCAGATTGGGCTTCTCGGTTGGATTTTCGGTTTTTAGACCGTCTTGTTCAATTTCAATCCTTTATTGACTGGGCCTTTTACTCTGGACATTCAGTCATTCCCTGTCTCATCTTATGGACCAAATTGGGTATGTCTCAATTACTTCCTGTTATGGGCCTTTAGTAAATTCTAATATCATGGATCATTTATAGTTTTCTATTAAATATTTTGTTCAACAAAAACTAGGGCAATGTTGGGTCATGATATTTTCCTCTCTTTGGTAGAAGTAAGTTAATTCACTTGTTTAATTAATCTATTGGGCCATCATTATTGAACCTCGAAAGTCACCTGGGCTAATCACCATGTTATTTATTTAACCCTATAAGACCGGATTCGATTCTATTGGACTAATCCATTAGATCATTTAATATCTATTACTTTGACTTGAATGATGAAAAAGCATGACACCGACCAAGACACCGCCACGCATTAATGTGGATGAGATTATAAAATGCAGACAAACAAAGCGATGAAAAAAGTAGTAGTGAGATCACAGTAAAGGCGGGACCCATCGGATCACTTACGTGTCGGTCGTAGTGGGTACATGCGATGCGTCGAATAAAAGAGAGTATAACCTATCAACCAAGTCTTCACAAACAGTGCGTTACTCATCACACATTCTCATTCATATTCACACATACACACCAATCGGCGATTATTATCTCTCTTAATACACTGTACATTACATCCTCCATTTATTAACCTCATAAACACGTATATCGACTCTCACGCTCGGTTATCCCCGACAGTTCTAGTCGAAACTGCTCATGTGTTTATCGTGTTTCTTCAGTCAGATCGATCGCGTGCTTACGTAATTGGGACGTTGAAGAAGATCTTGGCGTTAATACCTATAAATGCATTAACTGGAAATTTATATAACAATGCCATGCTTTCTCCCTGTTGAATTTGGATTTAAAACAGTCTATTTTTATAAACACTCCTTTGGGATATCCTAACTAACAATCCAACGACTCGTAATTTTATGGAGTTGCATCATGCATGGCTAATGGTATATAAGATTATAGTTTCCCCTTTCCCTACAAAAAAATAGTGCCACGGATCAGAGATCGCACCATAGCGACTAGTTTCATTTGTGATGGCTGATAGCGATCACTATTAATAGAATTAAAGATCGACTAATCCAGTCGCAATAAGTTTTTGTTGTTGTTGGACCATTTTCTTGTAGTGTTCATTACACTTTTTATTTAATAGTAACACTGTCATGCACACGCGATATGATTTGAATTTCAGACAGTTAATTTTGTACAATTCATTTAAATAATTATATAAAATTTAATTAATTTGATATAATTAATTTTTTCTCTCTCTTTTACCCTTTTTACTTATGAGGTTTCATATCCCTTTGATCTCCCCGCACCGCAGGAGTCTCATTCTTTTATTTTAAATTTTTTGTACCTAATTGAAATAAGATGAAGAATACAATTTGTACACATATTAAAAAAAAAAATTAATTTATCTTAAATGGTCCTCACAAAATTATATAAATTAATAAATACTTTTTTTTTGTACTAATAGACTATATATAATTTATCTAATTTTTTAAGAATAAAAAAATTGTATCTTTTGTCATCTTTGGAGGATGGAGTACAATATACGAAGTACAAATTTTGTAACGAACTGAAATTTATTTTCTTGTTGCTAATTGATTCATTTCATTTTTTATTTTATAAATTCTTTTGAATTTATTTACTATTTAATATATAAAATGGGGTTGCAGTGTTGAGGCAGGGAAGGGACGTGCGTAGCCTACTCTTGTCCCTTTCAACACTTCCCACGTGGCAGTCTCACTTTCATTGGACCTTTGATGTTTGCCCACGTGTCAGCACTTTTACTGTGACTTGTCACATCAGCTCATCAACTGTTGCAGCTATTGTCTACTTGTGCCAATTTTTCATATTCTTTTTAATGAGAAAAAATAATTACAATATTACTTTTTACGAGAAAATAATTTACTACTTTTTTTAATAAAACTTGGAGTAAAAACTCTAGGGTTGACCTGGTGATCAAGAAAATTTGTTATTTGGAGTAAAAAAGACTTGGAGAAAAAAATAAGATTGTGGCATGATAGTTAGGCTTAAATACATTTTTCTCTACTCTACTCAGTTTCGATTTATAAATGTATTATTGAACTGAAATTTTTTACGGCCAACTCATTGAACTATAATTTTTTTATGAAAAATTAAAATTTCTGTCTAAAAGTGTTAAAAGTTAACAGAATGTTGATGTGACAACTTATGAAATGCTTAGGTGGATATTCAACAATTAAAAAACACAACAATTGTCAATTCTATAACAAATATTAGTTAAACAAAATATAAATCAAATTAATGTACATAAAAAATAATTATATTAATTAAATAAATTAAATTAATGTATAATTTTTACAAATGTATTTTATATAAAATTAATGAATTCATATTATTATTATTTTTTAATTTTTAAATATTTTAAGTTCATGTTAAAAATATAAAATTATCTAATATTTTGAAATGGAGGTATTATTATTATTATTATTATTATTATTATCCTCTATTTTTTTTCTCTTGAAAATTCTAAATGTCATCAAGAAACCTAAATTCAAGAACATCTCCAAATTAAATTAAGCTGAGGAAACACTATCCAAAGAAAAAGAACAAATAAAGCATCTCCAATCTCATTCTTACTCTCATAAACTCTAATCATTTCCATTGATCGAAACCCCCAAATCTAGTTCACGAACCGCCATAGAGAAACCCCAAGGATTAAACCATGTATATCATCTCATATAATATCAGTCATCTAACACCCTTGCTGGAACCCTAACCTTAATCTTAACCTTATCGATTCCTTCGCTCTCTCTCTCTATAGATTTCTTCAAATCTATATTATTTGAAGATCCGGATCATCGTATACCCGAGAAACCCCAAATATTAATTTATTTATCTTTCATATTTTTTAATGAATTTTGAAGGACAATATTGAGATTTTATACTCATTTTACTAAATCAGACAAAATATTAATTTTTTTTCTACTCCCTCCGTCCCATAATATATGTCGTTTTAGAGTTGTGCACAAGAATTAAGAAAATAATTGTATAGTATTAAATATATTGTTAATTATCTATAATAACCTTTATCATATATTTATTATATACTCTCTCTTTTATCTGTAACATTTTTTCACGATGAAATTTTTTGGAAAGATTATCACTAATTCTCCTAATTTATATAAAACGTCAAATAATTTGAAAAAATAAAATCATCTAAAACGTCATGGAGTAAAACGTTAATTAAAAAGGAATATAGAGAACTCAAATCCTTTCTCAATTTCATCTAGTTACACCTCAAAATCCTTCATCAATTCTGTGACGCCCCCAAAATAGGTATACATTACCTATTCTGAGTCGCCAAATACATGGTACAGAATACAAATACAATCTTTAATATACAACAAGAGAAGTCATGAGTTTTAATACAACAATTGTCTTACAGGCAATATCCACTCTCAAAATAAGTCCTCATTACATTTATTGTCACACTATTTAATGTAATAGTGAGGACTACTAATACTATCATCTGGACCGCTCACTCCGCTCGTTCCCTAAATGAGTCCCGGCCACGTTCTCATTTCCTCAAGAGAATAAAAAGAAAGGGTGAACTCAATTAGCCCATAAAATATTACGACTAAAGATAATGCAGAATAGATTATCATTAGTCTTCAACAAAGTTAAACCGATAAAATACAATAGACATCAAGTTTAATCTGCAATGAACATCAATCCATTAAAAGAGTCAGTAGAGAATAAAATCTATTATCTTTATGATTTAAAGGTTTTTCATCACTTTTATCATTTGGGACTCAAATTTTAATAAATAATCCACCTCATCCCTACACTACTATGGCCAATGATATTCATAAGTATCACAACCACAAATTATCCAATGCGACTACGCGCCAAGGATATTCGTGTATTCATCATAATTCATGATCATGCCAACAACTCATTCCATCAATGCACTACACGGACAATAAGGACTTTTACCACATCATTTGTAACATTACTACCACGACATAATAATAATCCCCTCATTATAATCATACCAAGTCCATCTACGCACTACAGCCATACATATGACTTTCAACAAAAATATAAATATGAGGATGATGACAATGATATAAGAATTCAATAAAACAAGTTCAAGAATTAATTTATTCACGAACTAATAACGTTCAAATTGTCAACACGATACTTCTCTGTAGAGTAAAATTTAAGAATGCTCGGAAGAATATTTCCACGAAAAGATCTTTGGATGAAGCGCCAATATCGAGGATATTCCACCAATTTCATGGAGTATAGAAGTCAAAACTTTAACCAACCGAGTATAATAAAGAATGGAAAACAAAAGAAATCACCACGCATGCGAGATTGGCATGATGCAGGTTATTCCAATAGAATAATAAATAACGGAATCGGTCGGTATGTATCGCACCGGACGGGATATTCCAATGTAATAATAAAGAATGGAATAACAACAAATCACCACGCACGCGTGATTTCACATGTATGTTATTCCAATGAATAATAAATAATCGGAATCAGTCCGACGAAAAGCATTGCATGTGAGGATATTTCAATGAGAATAATAAAGATTTTAACTCAGTCCCATGAAAACGCATGCATAAGATGTTCCAAATGTAATAATAACGAATGGAATAACAACGTAAATCACCAAGTATAGGGTATCACAGGCCATATCAAAGTTATTCCAACATAATAATAAAGAATGGAATAATGTGTTCTCTTCATGAATATGAAAAAAATAATACCCTTTACCTTATAAAGAAGAGTACTCTACCAGTAGGGCGAAGATATACTTGAAGAAACTTGCACTACGCTTCAAAGCTTTCTTAACGCGCTAAAGAAATACGCTAAAGATAAAAGAATAATTCTCTCTACGCTTCTCTCTCTAGAGTTTCAAAGAATTAATTCGTAAGAAATAATGAAGAATGAAACTTCTATTTATAAAAAGAATGGACTGAATAGTAATTAAACCATGAACTATCCCGCGCCGATTTACTTTAAATGGGCGGTCAGATTTGGTTTACAATAAAATATAATATATTCTATTTATAATCTAATAAAATGAATAACTTTTAAAAAGATTTTACTATGCAAACACTACGCAGTACTACTATAAACACTATTTGTCGTAATAAAATATAATATATTCTAATTATCGTTTAATAAAATGAATAACTTTATAAAAATATTCTGCTTTTATATAAAAGATTTTACTTATTAGCCTAATAAAACAAATAACTTTATAAAAGTATTATGTTTTTATATAAAAGTTTTTCCGCTTTTATTACATTAATAATACTAATAAAACAAAACTTCATCATCATTATTATTATTCACACTATTAATCCACTGCGATTCTTTCGGAAAGAGAGGCTTTCCAATAAGGATTTTTTCTATTGCTTACGAATTAGGTGACAAAACCTCTCATCAAGCGTAACTTCTAGACATCGTTAATAATGCAAATAATAATATTAATAACTTCGTCATCTCAATTATAAAATATCAACAATAATTGAATCAATTAACGTGAGATACTATCGCAACAATTATCAAGCAATAATTGAACAAAACCGAGTGACTTCACCGTAAGCATCAATAATCAATCCGCTGGCGTCTTCTACGCAACCACGCCAGATTTCAGCATTTTTAACGTCGTGTGTTTCAACAGCTAACGATAAAACTTCCGCCGTTATTTTCATAAAAATATTTGTCGCTTTCTCAATCCGAATAATAATTACATTGTGGGGTCCACCAATGATTGTGCCATTGTCACGAATATTCCCCGCTTAAAATGAATATTCCCCACCAATCGAATATTATATAACAACTTTCATGTATTTTGCAAAATTTATAAATATTACCCACAACTATAACATTATATCAAATTTATTCCATAATATTCAAAATGATATTTATAGAAAACACATTTTTATTCATAAAAGTTGGGGTCTTACAATCTCCCTTCTTATGAAATTTCGCCATCGAAATTAGAATACATACACCGGTATGTCGAAGAGGTAAGGATACCTTGATTTCATTTCAGATTCTAACTCCAGGTCATTTCCTCAACATCGTGGTTCCTCCATAAAACTTTGATTTGAGGTATAACTTGGAAGCGTAGAATATGTTCCTTCTTATCCAAGATTTGAATAGAACCTCTTCACATACGTTAAATCTTTCGCTATTTTTTGTCTGGTTCTAACTCAATAATGTGGTTCGGGTCTTTCACATATTTACGTAATACTGGATATATGAAAACGCGTTATGAACACTGAGACATACTTGGTGGTAAAAGCGAGTCTATAAATTTACTGACTACTCGATCGAGGATTAAAATGGGCCAATGAATCGAGGATTGAGCTTTCCTCTTTCCAAATCTCATAACTCCTTTCCATGGAAAGAACACGTAACAACACATGATCTCCAATATCGAATTTCACGTCCTTTCGATGAAGATCAAAGATAACTCTTTTGTCGGTCTTGTGAGGTTTTTATACGTTTTGGATCGTTTGAATCTTTTCCGTAGTCATACGTACTAACTCCGGCGAGGTCAAGAAATTATTGACTTCACCCACCTCATCCCAGCATACTGGAGAACGACACTTTCTTCCATACAACGCTTCGAATGGAGCCATGTCAATACTTTCTTGATAAATGTTGTTGTAGGAAAACTCCACCAATGGTAAGAACTTGTTCCAACTTCCTCAAGTCGAGGACACGTAGTCTTAATAAATCTTCAAGAGTTTGAATAGTCCTCTCGATTGTCCGTCAATGTCATCGAGGATGATATCTTAAACTAAATTGTAAATACGTGCTAAGTAGGGACTGTAGCCTATAGACTCAGAATCTAAACGTTCAGAATCCGGGAGTTTAGCCCTGGATTTTAGGCGTGTGTAATGGGGCCAGGTCTGTTCGGGTTTTTTTTGGGTCTTATCCGCTTGAACTAAACCCAAAAAAAGTCCCAAAAGTAGACATAAAATGACTTCGGGGCTGAAACCCGGGCTTTGGACTTATATTTTCTGGCCCGCTAAAACCCGGACTGTTTTGACCCGAGTCGGCAAAGGTCCGACCCAACCATGGTCCGGCCCGATCCGTTTGCCAGGTCTATCCTACACTTTGCTTGTAGTTTCAAGAAGTTGTACGGTCAGGTCAATTATTTAGGTTAGAGTTTGTTTATGACAACATATTAATGCCCCTTGAAGGTTGGTGAAGTCTTTTAAATACTAAATGGCAACATTAGTAGGATACATTTATTAATGAGATAAAAAGGAGTTATTACCCCTGACTAATTTATTAGCCTCACCAGCCTCCTGATTCATGTTATAGTTGTAGTGTTGTACCATAGAAAATGAAAATTAATTTTTTTTCTTTTATTTATGTTTTAAATAAATAAATTTTGTTTTCACTTACAGAAGAGAAAGCTAGCTAGCCAGGGAAAATAATTGGTTTTTGCAAATAAAAAGAGCAACTATGTTGCAATTTGCTCTTTTTATTTGCGAGTTTTTCAGACCAGGGATTCCTAAGAATTTTTAACACATGAACTGATAGGAAAGGAAATGAAAAGTAACTTTCCTTAGTTCGGTTTGTAAATTTAATAAATAAATAAATATAATAATTTTCCTATCACGTGTTTGTGAGTTGCTAAGAAAACCAAATAATTTTTTTTGTGATATATTATTACTATTGGGAGCGGTTAGTATGAAATTTATTTTGGGGTAAGTTGATCGATTAATACGATTAATATTAACATGCATGACGCGAGGTTGTATGTGTCAAAGATTCTGTTACTAATCGACCAACTTATTAAAAAAATAACTTCCATGATAACCGGCCCGTTTGGCAACGACTTATTTTGAAATGACTTAAATTTTAAATATAAGCCGACTTATAAGTTATTTTACGTTGTGATTTATAAGTAAAAACGTTTGGTATTAATTTGACTTATAAATTTTAAATTAAGTTAAAACAAGTTATAAAAGTGTTAAATACCATAATAACTTATAAGTTAAAATCAAATGTAAATATTATTAATTAAAAAGACATTAATAAAATGAAAGGCAAAATACACATTGTATTTGGTCAAATTAACTTATTTTAAAATGAGTCATTTTAAAATAAATTATAAATATTTATTTTTTTTGACTTAAATTAATTTATAAGTAAAAAAATAAGTCATTGCCAAATAGAAGAACAATAACAAATGATTTATAAGTTAATTTCACTGCCACAAGCTTTTAGTACTTATGTGTTGAATTTTGAAATTACAATAAATTCATTAAAAAATATCCAATTTTCCTTTGCTTCTCTTAAAATTGGCCTCAATTTTCTTTGTAATTGTAATTTTCCTAAACTTTCCTCTCCTTCCCTTAGTTTTAAAAACTCACAAACAGGATGTTAAGGAATAAGGACGGAGGGAGTAGTATTTAGTGAAAATATAATCCCCTAAAATAAAATAAATATTAACTGTTACTCCCTTACTTCTTAAAAGATTGTTGTTTTACAAAAAAAATTATTTTAATTTATTTGTCGTTTATAACCTTTTAAGAGAATAAATTATTTATTTTTCTATATCATTCCTATCTTCTCTTATTATACCAAAAAAATTTCTCCTCAGACATTACTTTTTCAATTTTCTATAAATGGATAGTGATATAATTTTAAATAAATTTTAATTGTTAAATAATACTCCCTCTATTCTTAAAAGATTGTCGTTTTAGAAGAAAAAATTTATTTCAAAATGTTTGTCGTTTACAACTTTCGAGGAGAATAAATTATTTATTTTCTTATATTACCCCTACCTTCTCTTATTGTCCAAGAAATTTTATCCTTTGTATTAATAGTTTTCAACTTTCCATAAAGGGGTAGTAATGGAATTTCAAATAAATTTTAGTTGGTAAATGATACTTTCTTAATTCACGTGCAAAAACCTTAAATGATAATATTTTAGGAACGGTAGTAATAAATATTAAATAACTTTTTAATTCATGTGCTAAAAGATTGTCGTTTTAGAAGAAAAAAAATTGTTCCAAAAAATTTGTCATTTATAATTTTTGAGAAGAATAAATTATTTACTTTTTTATATTATCCTTATTTTCTCTCATTATCCTAAGAAATTTTTAATTTTAATTTTACTTGATCAATGATATTTTATTAATCCAAAACCGTAAAGGTCAATCTTTTAAAACGGAGGTAGTAGGAGTAATATTTTAGGAACGGAGAGTAACACCAAAGTTTCTTCCACTGAATTAATGGGGATGCATAATTTAAGGGTGCGTTTGGCTGCCAGAAGCAAGAACTAACTATAGATGAGAACCAATGGGGGTCGCTATCCACAGAGAAACACAGAGATGGCCAGTTGGGCTGCTGCAATGTCTCAGTGACTGAGAAGCTTCAGTGGAGTCAATTCTTCATTTCCCTTTTAATTTTGCAAGTTGATTTCATAAAAGGATAAATGGGTAGATACATTTGGTAAACCCCAACTCAACTGTGTGAAATGTGAAGGGAATCCAAAGAGAGTGGGAGAAAGAGATGCATAATTGTGGGTTTGGTTTGGTTTCATTTGGTGGGTGAATGCTATTCGTTGAAGCCATCTTTTTTATAACTCAGAAATCTGAGCAACTAGCCGTTTGATTGGTGGAACCAGGTTTTGCCATCAGATACAGGCCAATGCTGTGTTTGATGTTATCCACAACCCAAAACCCCCACCCCCACCCCCAGCAGTAAGGTACTCAGAACTATTATATATATATATATATATATATATATATATATATATATATTAATTATGTGTGTGTATGTGTATTCTTCAATTCTATAATATGGGTATGCATCCATGTGAGTAATATTATTAACATTAAAGATATTTTTTCTGTCATCTTCTTTCTATATTTATGATTTGAATAAATTGTATGCCACACACATGTTGTAGTTAATTTTTGTTGAAATTGGAATTTAAGTGCCTAGAGGTGTTCAAAATGCTATGCTTGCCTGCTTGGCAAGTAAGGGGGTAAACCTTATGAACCCTGTTTGTGTTTTTTTTAAAATAATTTTTTGGGCTTCTGAAAACTCTGTTTATGCTTGTTTGATTTCCCATTTTATGGTAAAGAATAATCTCCAAGCATGAGAAGGTGAGGGTTTTGTTATAGGGAAAGCCTTTTCTATCATGCTTTTAAGTTCAATCGAGTACTTTTTCCTTCTTTTTTTTTTTGAGAACCTATACTATTACGATTCAATTCTAGGGGTACATTTTATCCTAGTGCTTAGAGGGAACCTGGGAAAGGAGCCATGTGGGAACTAGGGGAACCTAGTAGAGGAAATTTACCTTGAATCTTCTGTAGCGCCTGTTGAAAGGGGTAAATTTGAACCTGTGACCTTGCACAACAAAAGAAGAGTCCTTTATCACTAGGTTATCACCTTTGGTCTGGTTTAATCGAGTACTAAGCGCTGCCTTAAGTTATTCACAAGGGAGCTAATAGATTTATGGTAATAAAATTTGTTCATATACTTTAAGAATCCGACCCTTTTTTTACCTTATTTATGTTGAAAATCTAATAACTTAAAATTGAGAAAACAAAATGATTTGTGAATAAGGTAAAATTTGTTATTCTTAGTCTCAGGAATGTAGTGTGATGCCAACGTATATTATTGCGGTGTTGAAATAGCTGGACTTCTAGTTAGTATTCATCCGTCATCAGCACCCATAACAATTTGGAAAAATTAACTACGAGTATCAATAAATATATATATATATATATATATATATATATATTTATACAGTCCGTTTCTCCAGGGAACTGGAAGGGGCGAACTAAGAACGAACCGGTTATAGCGATAGTTTTTTCCGTCGCTAGAGCATAGAAAGCCGGTTTTTTATGCTATAGCGACGGAAAAAACCGTCGCTATAGCCGATTCGCTCTTAGTTCGCTCTTTCCAATTCACTGATAAGCCTTCTTATATATATATATATATGGTAATGGAAAGTCAAAATTTAAAAAATAAAGGTATATGCCCTAGCATTCTTTTAAAAGTGGTTTGTTCCTTGAAAATTAAATTTTTTACTCCATTTGGTAGGATGGTTAAAATCAAATATTAGTAATTTAGTATACAAAAATACAAAGGTTCTAATAGTCATGTATTGTATGTGTTATACCCCAATACATATTTATGTGTGTATGTAGGAGTATATGTGCATATAGAAGTATAGGAGCATATGAGGATGCATATACATATTCAAGTGCATATGGTCATATGGTATCTAAAGTTGTAGACATATATAGTCAGTTTGTTACAAATTATTTTTGTCATAATATAACTCTACTTATAGTCACAATCCAAGAATTTGCTCAAGAGGTGATTATGATATTACAGATTGTGAAATATGTATATGTATACATACATACCCATAAAGGCGTGCATATGTATTTGTTTGAATCTTTATGAATTTATGCATGTATTATGGGCCTTATGGTAGAGTGAGGAGTGGAATTAAAAAAATACCAAGTTTTAGTTTCATGGGGAGTCCTTGTAACTTGTAAGGCAAAGCCAAGTAGTTTTGAGTTTGGAAACAGCCATATGGTAGACTGAGGAGTGGAACTAAAAAACAGCAACTTTTAGTTTCATGGGGAGTCCTTGTAACTTGTAAGGCAAAGGCAAGTAGTTTTGAGTTTGGAAACAGTCATTTTGTAGCAAATGTTAAAAGTGTAGGTTTGCATTCATTCTACTCTCAAGAACCTTACACAATTAGATTCAAGACGTGGCTATATAGTACTCTTTAGGTGTATAAACACAACCTATAAGTAATTGTAGTTCTTATGATTTCAGATTCTCACTTAAATTGTACAATGCTCTTATACCTTGGATTCTTTTATATTTTATTTTATTTATTAAATTCACATTAGTTGAAGTATATCTTTTTGAGAATGTTGTTTTAATGGAAATTCATGAATTTAGCTTGCTATTGCATCATTAGCTCCTTAGAAATGACTAATTATCAGCCATCCCCAAAAGGATGTAGTAGAGTTCCTGACTTCCTGGTTAAGGATTTGTTTCCTGAAGTATTAATAATATATATTTTGTGTTTATTTGTCACAACTTATTTGTAAGTAGTACAAGATAAGTTTGGGGCAGGAGTAAGCTTGCAAACAAGGTTACTGCTGGTTATAGCATCATGACCAAAAAATGGAAAACAATGGTTAATGGTTGAAACAAGTCAAACAACTAACCTTTGTTGACATAGAATTATCAGTTGGCTTGACTATAATTTCATTCACAGCATTAAAATACTAAGGTGTGTAAATTATAGTATCATCCAATACTTTTTCTCCTTTCCTATAACCGTGTAAAGTAGATGACTGAGCAGTGCCATGTGAAGGATGGTAGAATACAGCAGTTTGACAATGACCCTTCCAATTTAGATGGTAGTGCTCCTATTGTTATAATATATCTCTCATACCCTAAACCAACATTTTTGTTAGAGCCAATGTTTTGAGGGGGCTAATTTGTTTATTAATTTTAGAAGAAATTTCTCCTGCTAATTTTTTTTAAAAAAAAATATTTTATGATTATAGTAGGTAGAGCGAGAATAAAACCTAACCTCAAACGCTACGACGAAACAAGGCTGTATCGGCTTCAAGATGCACCGTCACATCCAATTAGTGTCAAATTCAGAGAAAAAGCAGGCATGAAAGGAAAGAAAGACAGAAATGAAATAGAGGATGGGTATGGAGCATTTCTGTCTCTAACAGACTGTAAGCCTTTAGAAAAGGTCCAAGTTCCCTGTTTCATGGCCAGACTCTAATCATGCATTTTCAACAATTTAAACAGAAAATGATGAATTTTATCTGTTGTTGGAGTATTACATTATAAGGAGAGAAGGTTACATCAGTAATGAAGATTCTCCTGTCCGTTTCTATGGCCATCTTGCTGACATTTTAGGGCCTGGTCCCATAGTACAAGCTTGCAGACGAGATATTTCATATTGGAACACCCTTTAAACATTCTATTCCAAAAATGCCCTCTTTATCTTACGAAGCTTCATTCATTCACTCAAAAGGAAATATATTGATAAGCTCTGCTTTTCACCTTCACAGAAATGCTAATCAATAATTTGCACCAGCGTGTGTTAAGATTTTTGTGCTATCACTTAATTTGCGCCTATTTGAAATTTAGTTAGAAGAAGCTTGAACACCAATATTATATGTCAATCTTATGTAGGCATTGAGCAATTGTAGAGAAATGTCTTTTCTGTTATTCACATTTATGTTTCTTCGTGTAATGGATTTGTTAGCTTAGGATGATATAATAGTTTAGAACTTTAGATGTAGAATCCCTTTGCACTATTGTTTAAGGACAAAACTTGACAAGAGTACACCAACTACTTTAGGGTTGTTCGAATTAGGTAAAGAATTCTAAAAGGAGATAAGGATTACTGTAAAGCTATTTTAATCTAGTGAATCTTCATGAGCTGGAGCTCATATGAATAAAACTGTTATAGTGATACACAATTCAGTGATTTCTATCTTCTACCATAGTGAGACTCTGTTGGTAGATGCAGAAAGTCCACTACCTTCATATAAGTTCATAGGGATGGTAACTTAAATGTACTCCACTTTCCACAATTCGCACTCCATTAAAGGTGTGAACTTTGAGCAATGCTCATTAGATAAGGCGAGCATCAAAAGATGTGGCGCTAAATGACTGGTGTCTTTCACATAATCAGTTGGACCCCCATCCAATCATTTAATGCAACATCTTTTAGTTTCCACCTTTTCAGTGAGCAGTTAGTATCCCTAGCATTCCTAGTGAAATTTACACTTGAAATAAACTTCATTTAAATTCCCTATAGGGATATGTATTGAGATTCGACCAAAAACAAAAAACAAAGGTTTGTATTGAGCTGGTTCTCAAGGTTTATGGGTATGGTTAAAGTTCAATATATGTAGATTGCAGTGGCTGGGATCAGTAGGTTTGGATAAGTTTGTTACAACACAATATATCTAGTATGCTGTTTTTGACCATATATTAAGGTGGTGTGGTGAAAGGAATATCTTAATGTAGAAGGTTCAAGGACTTGTAAATCCAAATGGAAGGAAAGGGCAAATTTGTTACGACAGCTATCCTAACTACCTATTTAAAGCTCTTAATGGGTGAAAAAAAAACTCTTAAAAGGGTAAATAGAAATAAGCTCTTACTGAGTAATAAAAAAACTAAAAAGAACCTAGTGGTTTTCAATATCAGGGAAAAATCCAAAAGAATTTAAATACCCTACACTGTCTCCAGCTATTTATAACATGCATGAGACTCAGCGGACCTCTGCCTCTGCATTGTGTACTTTGTCTATCAGAGTAGGGAAGCCATGATCCTCCCAACCGACCTTCTTTCTAATTTCTAATACTCCATTTCCATCTAACTTGAAAGACGGCCTGTAAGAAAAACAAAGAGAGACAAAAAGAATGATGAGAGGAAAATCTTCTTCAAAGCAAGGGAACTGTAAAGGTGAGAAAATGGAAATAGACAATAAACTTGATAAGCTCAAAGAAGAGCCTCACCTCTCAGGTGCTTACATCCGTAGCCTTGTCAAACAACTAACTTCTTCCCGAGCCAAAGATCCCATGAATCCCAAAGACCTCCCAGATTCCGCTCTAGTACTAGATGGGAATGATGGCTTCCTTGCCCACCACCAAAATATACCTAAAATTGGCAAAACCCAACAACTCCAGCCACCCCAACAACCACAACAGCATAAGAAACAAGTCAGGAGGAGACTCCACACCAGTAGGCCTTATCAAGAAAGGCTCCTCAATATGGCTGAAGCTAGGAGAGAAATTGTTACTGCCCTTAAGTTCCATAGAGCAGCTATGAAACAAGCCAATGAACACCAACAAGAACCACCACCTCAAACTCGAGCACAACCATTTCAGCCTTCACCTCAACCCGGACAAGAAGTGAAATCGAAATCTAGAAGAAACCCAAGAATTTATTCCTCCACCACCACCTCCACCCCTACAAATTTCACTAATTATCTAGACAATCTCTCCTACCAATCCTTCCCTTATCATCCTCCTCCAAATTCATATTCCTGGCCTATGTCACCTGCCTTTCCATCCCCCATTCCAGAAAATTTCAACTTTACACTTCCTAACCAAACCTTGGGCTTGAATCTCAACCTACATGACTTCAACAATTTAGACACCACTCTTTACCACAACCCCTCAGCCTATTATTCACCCTCATCTCCATCAACTTCTTCTTCACCCTCTCTTTCACTTTCTACTGAGGAAATTCCTTACATGCCAATATCACAAGCTCCTTTGGTGGTAGATTCGGGCATCATCAATGAAGGGGACTTAGGCCTGCACCACGCGATGGATGATGAGGAGATGGCCGAGATTAGATCATTAGGAGAGCAGCACCAGATTGAATGGAATGACACCCTGAATTTAGTCACCTCAGCATGGTGGTTTAAGTTCTTGAAGAACATGGAAATTGGGCCAGAGGTTAAAGCTGAAGATGATGTGTATCATCCATTTGGTGAAGTCATGGAATTCCCAGCCTGGTTAAATGCAAATGACAGCTGCTTGCAACAATTAGATGACCAGTGCTCCAGTGACTACTTCAAGATTCTGCATTACCATGGTAACCATTTTTTTCTTGGTCTTTAATTTCACGTTTTTCAAAATTATAAAAGAAATATAGAGATGTTTTATGTTCCTAGGTTCTCTCTCTGTACAGTGTTGGAGGTGTTTATTTTATATTTTATTTTTATTATTATTATTTTCTCCCTGTCCATATTAATAAGCGATGTAGCTGGGGCAGTAGTGTTTTTACTAGCATTTCACTCTGTGAATTACAGTACACCCACCAGACTGAAACTTTCACTAGGTAGGTAGTGCCCACAGGTCCCCACGGCATGGTCATGTTTTTATTACATTATGCAGCAAATTTTGAAAATTAGCTAGAAAAATACAGTTTCATGTGAGAAACTCTTGTGAACAAATTTATATGGTGTTATGTAAAGGGCCATAATCTTGGCTCATTGGAGTATCACCCTAAGATTCTCTATCGAGTCTTTAGGCTTAATTTGCTCAATTTTGTGTCATGTTTTTAAGCCAAATTTATGGGAAATTTATATTGACCGACACGAAGCATGTCGGCCCTCTGTTGAAATTAATATATTTTTGGAACAACTTTTTACATAGTTTTAAGTTTTTTTATTTTTATTTTTCCTGATCTCTATACCAACACGGAAGTATCCATACTCAAAGCACCTGATTAATCCTTTTGTATTTGTTTTATGGTTCATGCAGCATGGACATCGAGGAAATTGAAGGAATGGATGGGGAATGGTTAGCCTGAGAAAGATTGATTGTTTTTTGTCTGCTCAAATCTTTGACCTCGCCTTTTGATTTTTTAAAATTTAATCCATGTTTTTTTTCCCTTTTCAGTTTTAATAAAAAAGGCTTGCATTTGATGGTTAGACAGGTCATATGAGGAAAATAATTAAAAGAAAAAAAATACTCTATTTCTCTTTTTATGTATTTGTACTGATTAAATTTTTTGAATTTCTTGTAATATTCCACTTTGTATAAATTTTTAAGAGCTGGGAATTCATTTTAGTACAATCGTAGCTAGAATTGATTTTATGCCATGCCTGCAAAAATTGTCTAGCAGATTGGCAGAAACAAAGTGACATTTTCTGGACTTTCTTTTTGGGATATCATTATTAGGGGGTCAATTTTTGGGATCCGGTTAGCAACTTAGCATGAAGGTTATGTTTTGGTAAGTTGGTCGATCTAATGGTCGATAGAATGTTGTGTACATGTAGAGTCTTCTTTGCGTGTCGATTTACTTGGCTTGGAATTGGTAAATTGATCAACCTAAAATTAAACTTCATGATAACCACTTTCTAATTTTTGTGGTATATTATTCTACGAGTTAAAGTGTATACACGACCTGCATTAGGATTGTGACACATCATTAGCACACTATTTATGTTGGCCAAAATTAAGCGTGTCATGATATTAACATCGCTCGTGTATGTAGTATCACAAAAAAACTAGAAAACTTGATTCCTGAGTCATTTTTATGTTTTGTTGTCTTAAATTTTTGCTCTTTATAAAATGGGGATCCGATTAACATGAAGTTATTTTTTTTAGTAAGTTGGTCAATTGGTTAATAGAATACTGACACACATACAACTTCGTCTGTGTGTCAGTATTCTATTGGTCAATTGACCAACTTACCCCAAAAAAAAATTCATATTAACCACTCCCATAAAACAAAATACACATTCCAGAGGAAGAGAAAAGTAAAATGAGGGGAGAGGGAGGAGAGGGCAACTCACTTTTGGAAAAGGTGGAAAACAATGATATGGATTCTGAGATGATTTTAAATAATAATAATAATAATTAAGTAATGTAAATTCAATCAATATATAAACATGTAAGGACAAATAATTTAGAAAACTGATATTTACACATGAAAATTGATATTTCCATACCATATGATCTTATCTATATATATGTATACATATATATAGTTGAGCTTATCTATCCGCTTCAGTCATCCCGTACTACAGTTAAGGGGGTGTTTGTTTAGAGCTGAATCTGAATGGCTGAATCGGTCGGTCGCTTTGTTTTAGTGCAATGATCAATCGGTAAGATGGACGAAATTGAATGGCTAAAGTCAGTTTTTTTAAATTTGAATGAGCATCTGAATGAAGTAAAAAAATTTTTTAAAAATATTAACTATTATATTAAGTAATATTAAATAAATTTACAATAATTTTGAATTTTTTCAGAAGGGTAAAATAATAAAGTTTTGTCATTGAGATGTTTCAGACATGTCAATTATCAAACAACTGTTTTCATTCAGATTCAGATTCAACTCATTCAGATTTAGATTCAGATTCAGCTCATTCAAATTCAGATTCAGATTCAGATTCATTCAATTTTTATCAAACACCCCCTAAACTTCATATTCAAAATGTGTTTATACAAGTATCACACAATTATAACTGTATGCTATAAAAATATAATTTTAAATAAAACTATCCAATTTTAACTGTGTAATCCAAAATCCATTATGTATCCGCTCAAGTTTAAAACGACTATTAGTACTTTCTTTTAATCTTTTTCGTGGTTGTAGAGTAACTTGAGGGTTAAGTATTCTTGTTGCTAACAAAACGATAACTCCAATAATGCTTAAACTTGAGAATAGAAAAACAAACATGCTCACAAGTCATAACAAACCTGAAGGCAGCGATCATCAGCAGCTTTGTGGGTGCGAACAATGTGTTCAAGCCTATACTTAGCACGAGCACAGTCGCGGCGGCGATTGGAGAGAAGCACGGCAGAGCAACCCATCTGAAAAAAACAATTAGAAATGAGCATGGACCGCTCTTTTCCATAGTACCAATTTTATCCCACCATCTCAGTACTAACTATTAGAGGAATTAAGCTTGTATTCTGCTATTAAGTATGTTGTAAATAATTTGAATATAATTGACACCAAATCCCATAGATTAGGTAATTAGCTAGATCGATTTATAATATTT
This sequence comes from Panax quinquefolius, assembly GCA_020205615.1. Taxonomy (NCBI): domain Eukaryota; kingdom Viridiplantae; phylum Streptophyta; class Magnoliopsida; order Apiales; family Araliaceae; genus Panax; species Panax quinquefolius. Next base: position 27,316,660 of record CM035163.1, read on the forward strand.
GATTAATCATTAATCAAGATTGAGAAAACAACCAAATCTCATCGTGTATCTATATATATACCTCACCTCTATTCAATGAAAATTAAGCCATTGTTTTATAATCTCTTTATGGTGTCAGAGCTCCCAACCACGTTCTTGACATGTTTCTTCCTCCGATTTGTTTTTTTTCTCGCAGTTCTTCTCATTCTTCATCAACCATAATAGTTTCCGAAGACACTTCTCTTCAGTGCACTTCTTGGTGTGAAATAACGCGAGTGGATCATTTTCTAACATTTCTCTCCCATTATAGATTTTTTATAGCAGGAGATCAGGAGAAATGTTGGAGTGTGATTTGATGGGTCCGACAGGTTTAGGGGGACCCGTGTCACATGGTAGAATATTAAGAGACTTGATATTCTAATTGATTTATGATTCCCTTATCTAATCTGACTTTTTATTTTTAAGGAAACAAAATCTAATTCAATTATGATGTTAGTAGTTATAAGGAACTTTACCTATGACACCTATTCTTACTTAAGGAAGTGTTCAAAAAATTAAGGAGTAGAGATCAACTATAAATACACGGTCATAATTCAAGTTCTGGGTCACATAATATTTACTTTTACGTATTAGAGCAAATTATATTCTTCCATTGTTAACGTTTCTGGCATGTACTTATTCTCACACTGAATATATCCCGGCGGCTCCAGTTGTTACTCGAGGAAGTGCTCAAAAAATTAAGGACATGAGATCAACTATAAATATACGGCCATAATTCAGGTTCCAGGTGTTAGGTTTGTAATATTCATGAGCGCAATCAAATTGCACAAAGTAAGCGGAAACGTGGTAAAATAGAGTTTTAAAATTTTACAAACCATATACCCGGATCATCTTTTATGCACAATTATTAATTAAACGAAAAGATATGAAGAACAAGAATCATACCCTTGGAGATTCGAAAGCTTCTTGTCTGCTCACCTCCAATCCTTTTAAGCGTTCAACTTGAATCCACCGGGTTTGGTTCCTTCCTTTAATCAACGTTAGCCACCCAAGTGTTTGGCCTCTAGAGGTGATCCACCAAGAAAAAATAAAGATTCAAGAAGATGGGTATTTGGCAAAACCTTAGTTTTTCTATCTCTCATAGAAAAGGAGGCGTACTCTCCAACAATTGAAATCACGTATGTTGTGAAGCAACAACTCTCCACCCATAATAAGACTCCTCTTATTAATAGATGTGGGCAACCCTCCTTAACAATTAAGGAATTGGATTTTATTTTAATTAATTAAACTCATTTAATTAATTATGCTCCCAATCTTATTAGGAATAATTAATTAAAGTCTTTTAATTAATTAGCCTCTTAATCTTATTAGGATATATGAGAGTACTTTTATTAATTAATTCCTAAACTCCTTTAGGAATTAAATAATAATAATAGTAATAATAATAATAAGAATCCTCTTAATAATTTATATTTAATATATTCAAAATATTAAATAATAAATATTAAGCTATTTAATTTATTCTATCACCATAGATTAAATTAAATACACTTAACATATTATTACGATTATGCCATTAACTTCTTAAAAAATTATTCTTCCATTTATGATGTGACCCTTTAGGTTCTCCATATTAAATCGGTTGTGAATAAATCAATTAGAACAATTCTAATCTTATTTAAATAAATAAATTAAACTATTAATTTATTTAAATAAATAATATTTATTCTACAATAGGGATAAGCCTCCCTAACGATCAACGATTATCCAGATAATATAGATTTCAACATTAATCATAAAAGAACCTTTGAGTAAATAGTTATCGTACAATTTAATCATTCCACCATACAATGTTCCAATTAAATATAAGACATGGAATTGCTGTCAAGTCTTATTTTATTTAATTATATGTATTTCGACTCTTAAATGCACAAATCCAAATAATGCAAATTAGAAACTCCTTTCTAATTTCATTCTGCCTTGGCCAAGGACTACTGAATTGTCATTTATCGAATTACATAGGACATTTCTCTTCTTTTACTAGAAGTGGTAGATTCTTTATTGATCATACATTATCTCCATGTATAACTTATTATACCCAAGCATACCCTTTGATATACCCTAAAGGTCTTAAGGAATAAGTCAAAGTATAACTCATCATACACAAGATACTATGATGACCTCAAGTCCAAGGATCACTTGTACTACTATCACTATAGGAATTCCTATTGACAGACAAGTAAAAAGTCCATTAGGTATTCCTTAATGAGTCAACGTTCAATGAACTTATTCTCTAATAAGCACCTACATACTTGTTTTTAGTGTCTCCACACAAATGATCATGAGATCAATCATCCTCATCCAACGAAGCGAAGAACGTATGTACCAATCTATCCGAATTCACTAATCCCCAATTTAGTAATCCAACGATTGGGAACTATTTTAGTTTTAAGCTTTCTAAGAATTTAGATCTCATTAGAATGATCATCATCATTATTCGCATTGCTTAAAACTATGGGTTTATCACATATTATAAAGCAGCATCATGTAGATAATTAAAAGCCTTTAATAAATTAATATTTTTTATTAATAAATGAATAAGATTGTTACAAAGTATATGCTTTATCATCAAACATGATTGGCTTGTGTGCATACTACTTCACCAGGTACCTCACATAATATTTATTTTTACGCACTAGAGCAAATTATATTCCTTCATTGGTGACGTTTCTGGCATATACTTATTCTCACACCGGATATATCACTGACGGCTCCGGTTGTCAAGCTTTTCGGGCGTGGTGGTTTATTCCCCGTGCAAGTTTTACGTTCGTTATTTGGTGATTTGTCGATGGAACAGATTTTGACATTAACACATGGAATAAAAATAATTTGATTTCTTTAACATCGAATTGAAATCGAAGAACAAAACATAACTAGCCTTTGAGATGCAGAAAATTTTGGACATGTATCTTGGTTTGATTTAACTTAATTGAGCGATAAGTGTGTATAAAGAGAAACTCATTTGAAGGAAAATAATTTGTAAGTTTTTGTGGATTAAGAACTACAATATTATCAAACACACGATGTAAACAAGTCGAACCGAAATGAACAAAGAGTTGTTTGAATTTGACTCGAAATGTTAAATTTATACTCGAATTTGAATTGTATTTGAAAAAATTTACTCATATTCAACTCGACTCGAATATTTATTACTCGAATTCTATATGAATTGGATCGAATTATATTCAAATTACTCATGAACTTCAAATTCAAACTCGAATTCTAGTCTTCACATAATAACTAGCTTTATAATAAATATAATTATAAATTGAATTTGTTATTTTACTTAGAAATGAGAAAATATATTTACTATTACACTTTACAAATATAAAATCATAATTAAAAATAAAAATAAAAATAAAAATAAAACAAAATAATAATTAATTATCTTAATTTGATTTAATGGTATATATATTATAAGAGAATGTATCGAGTATCTAATAGAATTTGTATCAATCGAGTATGTATCGAATCACAATCGAGAATTCGAGTAATTTAAATCTTAAACGAGTTGAGTATAACTTTGCTCATGCTCAAATTCTACTCATATTTTTATTCAAACTATTTTTATGCTCAAATTTGAAACTTAATATTAAATAGTCCGAGTCTCGCCCGCATTTTTTGAATCGAGCTCGAACTGTTTGACTCGTTTACATCCTTAAATTTGCTATAGAAAGATAATAGATCCATACAATCATAATTTTAAACGACTTCTAGGCTGAATTGAACGGGCTTTACATATTTTAGTTGGGTTCTAGGCCGAATAGAATGTGAGCATTCATAACAGTTTTCTTATTTTTATCCATACTCTGCAGTATTATTGAGTCATTCTACAAAATTGGGATTCAATTTTTTTTTACTATGTACCCTACATGTTATTTATATTGATTCTTTAAATAATGAAAGTTAAAAGTTAAAATCTAAAAGTTTCAACAGTCAAAATATCAAATTAATAATAATCTTATAATTTATAAAAGAGAGAGTATAATTTATCAATTATATTCCACTTTAAAATAATTTTTAATTAAAATTTTAAGTAATTTATGGAGTGAGTATTGAATGAATTGTAGTTACAAATGTTCATAAGATCAATATTAACTTTTAAGTTGTGATATTTTTAAATTTAATATGATTCATTTAAATTTTTAAAAATAGTAAATTTTATAATTAATAGTACTTTTATAATATTTATAATTATATTGACATAAATTGAATAAATTTATATCAATTTTAAATTTGAATACGTTCGAAATTAATTTTTAAAAAATAAGTTAATATAAGGTTTATAATTTGAAAATAAAGTAGTAAACAAATGTCAAGATGTGTATGATTAATGAGTTGTCAGCTTAAATCAGGGTTGAAATGTCATTTTGCATATATAGAGAATGATTTTTTGACTCCCTCGGAGCGTTCACAATAATTTTTCTAATAAACTCTCTATCTCCAACTTTAAAAAATATATCAACAAATCATCATCCAACAGTTTTCTTATCCTTATTTAACTCACTATTTTAATATCTATATGGGATTTTACTTCCTAGGGTGAGGAAGTCAAAAACGGTTCTCTATATATTCAAAATGACATTTCACACCCTCGTTTAAGTGGATAACTTGTCAATCATATTAATTTATAAAATTAATATTAACTTATTGATCTTGACATTATTGTCATATGTCTTTTTTACTACTTTATTTTCAAATTATAAAATTAATATTAACTTATTTTTAAAAAAATTAATTTCAAACGTATTCAAATTTAAAATTGATATAAATTTATTTAATTTATGTCCATGTAATTATAAATATGATAAAAGTACTATTAATTATAAAATTTATTATTTTCAAAATTTAAATTAAATGAATCATATTAATTTAATATTGATCTTATGTACATTTACAATTCTAATCCATTCAATACTCACTCCATAAATTACTTAAAATTTAAAATAAAATAAAAGTTATTTTACAATGGAATACAGTTGTTAATTTGTACTTTAGCTTTCATAAATTATAAGACTATTATTAATTTTTATAAGTTAATTTGATGCATTCTCAAACTTAATAATTTTGCTAAGAATTGAAAAAATAATAAATTTTATAAGTAATAGTATTTTTTTCTAAATAAGTTACAATGTTTATTGATTAAATTTATATTAATTTTAAATTTAAAAATATCACATATTTACTTTAAAAAAGATTAATAATTTTATAGCGATTTTATAATTAAAAACAAGAGGTTGTAGTATATTACATACTCCCACCGTCTCATAGTTATAGACTGATTTTTTATTTTGGGATGTCCCAATATATAGGCTACTTACTATTTATAAAATTTAGTTGGTTCATTGTTTTACTTTTATGCCCTTATAATAAATATTCAATCATTACTTTTTTTTGAAGAAACAACATTCAATGTCATTATTGTTATCATCATATTTAATGTTGTTGTATTCTCAATAAAAGAATTCAACTTTTTAGGCTCAATAAATGAATTTGGAATAACATAAACGTTTTGTGATTGGTTGAAAGTTTATGTAGATTAAAAATTCATCTTTGGTTAAAGTTCTATTTTGAGGGTCAGTACACGTTGATCAATTAAGTTGAGAGTTTCAGTGTGATAAGTAAGGAGTAATTAACTTATTCATTAATTCCATATTAAGGGGTATATGTGGAAAATTTTTGTTAAAATTGTCACTTAAACTGATTTTCTTAAACTATGTGTCAAAAGAAATCAGCCTATAACTATGAGACGGAGGGAGTATATCATAAGTTTTAACGCATGAAGCCAATACAAAGGTCAAATAGTTACAACAATCAAAACATGCTTTGACTGTTGGAACTTTAAAATTTCAAATTTTATTATTTAAGGAATCAATATAAGGAACATGTTAGGTACATAGTGATAAAATTTAATACTTATCCTGTATAATGACCTAATGACATTGTAGAGTAGGAATAGAGATAAGGAAACTACAGTGAATGCTCTCACACTGGGGAGTAAAATCCTATATAGAGATTAAAATTGAGAGTCAAATAAGGATAAAAAAACTGTTAGATAATGATTTGTTGATATAATTTTCAAAATCAGGGATAGATAGTTAATTAGGGAAGCGGTTGTTAATGCTCTCACATACGTGACTTTCAAAATACTCCATCCATCCAGTTTTATTTGTCATAATTAATTATTTTTTTTACTTTTTTTTATTGTCAAATTGATTATATTTAACATCAAAATTTATTTTTACATTTATTAAATATAAACACAAAATTATTATAATAAGAAAGTATATTAAATATACTATTAAAGTCAACTTATTTGATTTTAAAATTTATAATATATTTATTTAATTATTAATTTTAAAATTAATTAATTTGGTCATAAAAATCGGATGGAGTGAGTGTAGTATCCATATTAACTTTTAAAAGTTAATTTAAAATATTTTAAAATTTAATATTGATACGAATTTATTTAACTTTTGTCAACATAATTATCGATATTAAAAATTATCTAAAAATATTACTAATTATGATATTTATTATTCTCAAAACATAAATGATCGAAGTATGCTAATTTTAAAATACTAATATAATATTGATATTATCTTTTAAAATAAAAGAGTATTATACATGTTATAATGTTTTATAAAATATTAAGATGATTAGGCCTAACATACCCCAATTTGATTCGACTGGAGTGTATAGGAGCTACTTGCTATAATTTTATTTATATTGATAGATTGAATATTTTATGTCATGTTGATACATTTATAGTAAATAACTACATAGAATCAGTTTGACAAAATAAAATATTTACACAAAATATTAAATATATTTTTAAAATTGTCATTTTCAAAACATACTGTCTAATAATTTTATTTTAGAGAGTGTTTTTATTTCTTAATATAACTGATTTGAGAATTTTAAGTAAACATTAATTATTTAGTTTTCAATATTACCACAAGTATTAAAAATAATTTTAGTTCTCTCACTATTTTGCCTAATAAATAATACTATCTTTTTCAAATATAAGATATTATAGATAATTAATATTATATTTAATGCTATATAATTATTTAGTTAATACTTATGAATAACTATCAACTCAAAAACGATAACAATTTATATTAAGGAGGGAGGGAATAATGCAAAAACTCTACGTGGATATTAAAATTGAATATAAATATATTTAAATTTTATTTAATTATATTTTAACATTTAATAATAAATAAAAATATAAATAAATAAAGTTCAATATTCAAATAAACTCATGTGAAGAGCTCGGGAATAACTAACCGAGTCCTTCTAGGGGATATTTTTCTGGTGACATTTTAGTGATCTTTTTTTTTTTTTTAGTACCTCTCGAAAAATATATAGTATTTATTTTAACTAAATTTTTTTATAAAAAATAGTGTTTTAGGTATAATTTAGATATATACAAGAAACAGAGTTGTACAGACTGTAGAGACATTATTTCTTGTATATATCTAAATTACACTTAAAATACTATTTTTTATAAAAATTTTAATTAAAATAAATATTATACATTTTTTAAAAGGTACTGCAAAAAAAAAACCAAAAAAAAAAAAAAAAAAAAAAAAGGGGTCACTAGAGTTTCATTAAAAAAAAATATCTCCTAGACTTATTGTAACTAATAAGGAGGTCTAGTTTTCATAGTTGGATTGGTTTGGGCCCCACCACCACGGCAAGGTAAGTGAACCTAGCTGTGTTGTTTGCGACTTTCCTTCAGCCTCCCATTCCGATCTTGGGAGCATAATTAATCTGGTGCTGAACTAAGCAGAGATTAATCCAACCGAACTTTTCTAAGGTAATCGTGGAAAATTTACCAGTTCGTTCTTCAATCTTTAGCTTTTGAATCAAATCTTAGTATCAGTTTTTGGATTTACCCTTTTCCTGTATGCCATAGTTTTTGGATATCAAAGAGTAAGCTTAACTAATCTCAGACTCATTATTATGAATCAATGCTGTTCTTGTACTAGATATCAACATTTAGATTGGTGTTAGGATTTTACAAAATGGGAAAATGATTGTTTGTTCTAAAATAAATACCAATTTTATTACATTATAGTCTCATTCATATCAATTAGTAAAATGATTTTTGTGTTTGGGTTTGGGTTTTGGGAATTGGAATGACCATTTAAATGTATATTGTTTACAGGGGGCAAACCAGACAAGAATGGCTGGGCAAGAGAGATGGTGTGTAGTGACAGGGGGAAGAGGGTTTGCTGCGCGGCATTTGGTGGACATGCTCATCCGTTACGAAATGTTTTCAGTTCGAATTGCTGATTTGGGCCCCTCTATCAAGCTAGATCCCCATGAGGAGAAGGGAACCCTGGGTGAGGCTCTTCGGTCAGGCCGTGCTCAATATGTATCCGCTGATCTTCGTGACAAGACCCAAGTTTTCAAAGGTTTCCTTGCTACTAAGATTATGCTCTATTCTGTTTTCTATATTAATAGGCTAGTTAGTTTTAGGCCCTTACTTTAGCTAATATTAAAAATTACCTAGATCAGTAAATGCGCCCCATAGGCCAAGAGTGTTAGATTTGAAGTTTTGTGCACCTAGAAGGGGGTTGAATAGATGTAATCATGTAACTGACTTAACTGAATAACAATGTCACTTTTAAAATTTTCAGCTAAAGAAACTGTCCAGACATGTTAAAACCTGTCTACTTAGGTTATTATATGAATATGCTATGCAGAGACAAATATGAAACTATTCAGACAAGGTAAAACATGTCTGCTTAAGTAAAACATGTCTGCTTAAGTGTATAGATTAAAATGATATGCAACACTTTCTTTATATAGCTTTGATTTTAACTAAGAAGTGTGTGAACGATGATATTATGCAGAATTAAGCAAACCACACACGATAATCAGCAAACCATAGACACCAAGAATTTTACGTGGTTTGCCTACCCTCTAATCTAGTGGCCTAATTCACGTCCAATACCAATTGGTATTGGAGACTCATTTATTAAATATAATATTCAATCAATTACAAAAACTCCTTGTACAAATAGCTCTGAACTTTGTTCGACACCACTGCCCCATTTGCATCACTGCAACCTTAGAGCTTTCTATGTACCTATCCACCACTGAATCAATCACAAACCAATTTAGGCTTGTATACAAGTTTTAACAGGAACGAATATGGTTACAAGATATAACTATGAATATTCAGCAATAAGAATTTAAGAGCAAGGTAAGAATAATTTGCTAGAATTTTTTTATATAAGTACTCTTGTTTTTCTGATTCTGTTTTGTTCTTCCACCACCCACACCCACACCCACACCCACACCTAAGCTTTAGCGGATCAATCACAAACCAATTTGGGCTTGTATACAAGTTTTTACAGGAATGAATATGGTTACAAATATATAATATATAATAAATTTTTGCAAAGCAATAATCCAATTTAATGTCAAAGTTCAAAAACAAACATAAGAATAATTTGCTAGAATTTTTTTTATAATAATAAAATTTAAAATTTCAACTATTAAAACTTAAACATAAATTTAAGTTTTCCTATTACAAATGATTCATTTTATAATTCTTCCACCCACACCCACACCCTACAATAAAATTATCCATTTTGACTTGATATTGCCACTTGTTGTTATGATTTGATATGCTACAATCTGCTTTTATGAATATAGTAAATCATTAAAACTATATATCAAGAGATAAAAAATAAAAAAAATCTCTAAGGACACAATTTTCTCAAGGACATATTGCTGAAAATCAGTAATTCCAACTTTTTAAAATAGAGAAAAAGACATCATGTTGTTAAGAAAAAATCAAGTTTTAAATTTGAAAAAGAAACAGCTTGATTAAGGGATAAAATCTTTAGCAAAATCAGCTTTATGCGAAAGACTTTTAATATTGATTTAACTTTGGACATCAGAGAGATGAATTAAGGAATAATCAGGGATATGATTTTGGCAAAATCAGCACTGCCAATCTATTTAGGAAAGATATTGATCTTTGGAAATCATTGCTCAATAGATTTGGTTTCCAAATAAATATAACTTCTCAAAGAATTTGAATTTTAAGCTCATGAAACCTTTTCAAAAGATATTTCCAGTAAAATAGAATTGCCTTGCAATTAATAACTCATGCTAAAAGTTCTTACAAATTTTCTCAAGTGATTTCCTAGAGACCTAATCTAGTATAGTAGTGTCTCTATGAACTTTCCTCCACAATGGACCTCTTGAAATTTCGAACTTATTTAGTAGCCATATATGATCAGCCCAAGTCCAAACCTGAAAAACATAAGACATCAGCATACAAAATATATTGTCATTATTAAAACAAAACATATAAACCAACAAGATTCGGTTAGAGCAACAATGCAGTAGCTTTGGATAGTGCAAAGGAGAAAAAGTGTAAGTAAGCCGAGTTAAGTTGTAGGTTGCTCAGGTTTGGCTTGTTTCTATAATAAGCACAAGTAAATGTAATGCTTCTATAATCCACATAAGTCTTAATAGCCATAAAACCATTTACAACCATGACATTCAATGTGGAATGGATGGAGTATATCGATGGCCATTCCTAGTGTCATATTGTTTTTTCTTTTATTATTTGTAACTTGTAAGTAATATCGTATTCATATCCTAATCGCTTAATATTTATTTTGAAAAAACCGTAATTACTTAATAACATCCTATAAACAGTGTAAATTGTGGTAAGTATGTCGCCTGATTTGTACTCTTTTAAACCCAATTAAATTTAATGTTAGCTGTGCTGACCCGTTTACAACATAAAACTGTTTATACTAGACTCAAACCCTTATTTCTAATGTCATGCGACAAATTGTCTCCCTTGCTAAATTGTCCAAAACACTAGCCAAATATATTATGCTAGCAAGCCATAAAAGTGCTCATGCTCGGCCAACTTATCTTACAAGTCAATTTTGACAAGATATAAATGATCTGATCATAAGCTGAACTGAGTAGCTTGATTTATATTATAGCTCTTTCCATGGATGATTGATAAGAAGTAAAGTTATCCTTTACATTTATTGAGTCTGAATAAATTTTACTATATCTGCAGCTTGTCAAGGAGCTGAGGTTGTTTTCCACATGGCTGCTCCAGATTCATCCATCAATAACCACCAGCTCCACCATTCGGTTAATGTACAAGGTTAAAATTAGCCATTAAGAGCGTTGAAAAAACTACGCTTTCCTGTTCTTTTTGGAATATGCCATCTGTTTTTCCTATCATACCTATTAATTTAACTATGATCTATAGGCACTGTGAACATTATTGAGGCTTGTGTTGAGCTAAAAGTAAAGAGACTTATTTACACTAGCTCTCCTAGTGTGGTGTTTGATGGAATACATGGAATTTTTAATGGGGATGAATCACTTCCCTATCCAGCTAAGGTATTGACAGTATCACATTTCTTCTTCAAAATCTTTTACTGGTAAACTGCAAACATTATTATCTGTTACTTTGTTAGTAGTGATTATGACCAGTGGTATAGAGTGCTTTATCAAATTTCTATTTTCTTTATGATTTTGTTGCTTGAGCTTGCATAAATGGTTAGCATATTAGTTATTTATTAACTTTAAGTCCTTCATTAACTAATCTTAATTCCTTTCTTGTAATTTAACTGAGGCAGATGAGAGCTATGAAGTATCAAACCAATTTTATTAATTTTTCAATCACTCGAAAAATTCACTCATGGAAACTAGATTTTTGTGTGTTTGTTTATACTTTATATGAAAATAATAATGTGCAACAAACTTTTTCAGCACAATGATTCATATTCTGCAACTAAAGCTGACGGAGAGGCACTAGTTATCAAGTCAAATGGTGTTAATGGGCTTCTAACATGCTGCATTCGTCCTAGCAGCATTTTCGGTCCTGGTGATAAGCTACTTGTACCATCTTTAGTTAACGCTGCAAGGGCAGGGAAATCGAAGGTATTCTTTGTTTCATTTACTCTTGATTTAGTCCCAGATTCATTTAGTGTTGTCAATCAAGAATTTTTGTTTCAAAATGCTTAATATGTAGATGTTAATCTTATGGATCTTTGTTCAAGTTATATAGATCTAAGACTTTCTTTGTATTCTTTCTATGAGAAATCTTCTAGAATTTCCCCATCACATTGTCAACCTGTTAGATAGCAAGGAAAAAACCCGTCTTATGTCCCAAAAAAATGTTAATATTTTTCTTTCCTTAAAATCTGAAAGCAAGCCTTTCCAGCTGATAAGATCCTACAGCCACACTTCCTCCACAAGTGAAAGTGCACACCTTGCAACCAACTAGTACTGCAGTTCCTTTTCCAGTCTAACAAGTAAATTATTTCATACATCTGGAGACCCTGGATAATGTTCTGATGACTGCAACTATAACTGCTACATTTGTACTATAACTTTTCGATCATACTTATTTTGACATCCTTAAGAGTCCCTCCTCTGTATTGTTGAAACACTTCTTTGTCTTCCCTGCGTGTATAGAGTAGACCAACATCATAAATCAGCTAAATGACTATTTCTTGTAAATAATTTATGTAAGATGTGTTCTTTAAGAGACTTGAGTTTTCTTGATTATAAATTATATTTTTTTGATTGTGGGGTTTTAGGCAGGGGATAGTGAATGCATGGTACTTCTGAATGTTTTCAATTACCTTGCTTACCATTAGTGTTGTTCAGGCCTACTTCATAAAACTTTAAGGGCACTTTGTTCTACTTTGCTATGATCAGTTCATTATCGGCGATGGCAACACCATATATGATTTTACTTATGTTGAAAATGTGGCACATGCTCATATATGTGCTGAACGAGCTCTGGCATCTGAGGGGACAGTTGCAGAGAGAGCTGCGGGCGAGGTAATATTTCTTTTCATATTGTAACGTTTGTTTAATTATATATGTTGATAATAGCATCCATCTTTCTGACCATGTAAGTTAGTAAGGCTGATTTAATTGCTAGATGTGATATGTTTGCGATTTCAGTTGCTTCTATTGCCTCGTGCCCTGGTTACATTCTTTAAAATTAAGTCATGATTGTTTTACATAATGTATTGCTTGTACAAGTTGATCAATTTGAGCTATTTGTAACATGAATTTACTGGTATAGCACCAATGATCTTAAGTGGTAAAGATTCTGTTATCAGATCAGATCAGTTATCAGGTATCTAAGTCAATAGATATAGGTATGTAGCCATGCCATAAGAAGCCTATTTGATTATGTACAATATGTTCTCATTTTTTATTGTTTTTTATATTTTTTGTGGCTGTTTGATATTTCAGTAAGTAGTAATTTTCGTTGATAAGTAAAATAGATTCAGGAAGCGGTGATGTCTAAAACTCTTATTAGAATTTGACTCTAGATTGCAAAAGAGAGTACATCTCACTTGTCATGCTTACATATTATATTTATTTAGAAGAATTTATGCAGCATTATTCCAGTCCTCTGCATACCTTTTTAACTGAAGTAATAAAAGTTGAGAAGACAACCTAAAGCTTATTAAAACTGGGTCGACATATTTAGCTGTAAAGACAACTTACTAGACACAGTCAAGATCCTCTTATTGTTTGAAAAGGTCTACTAAAGCGTTGAGGTGAAATTGGCCTATCAAGCTTTAAATCAGGAACTGATATTGCATTTTTGAGCTCTGAATTATTGGACTAATTGAAAATGTTGCTATCACACCTTGGTTTTGTAGGCATACTTTATTACTAATATGGAGTCGATCAAGTTTTGGGAGTTTGTCTCACTTATTCTGGGCGGTCTTGGCTATGAAAGGTACTATAATTCTCCTACACAGTGACAGGGTGTGGACTCAGCCTACCATTACTTTAGCTATGCATCGCGTCTCAATAATATTTTTGTTTTGTGGTTGAAAGGTCTTCAGCTTCTGCTACATAGAGGAAATTTGGATTAGTATAGTTAAATGCTAGTTCATTTGAATGCTTAAAGTACATAGCTGGATTGAATTGTAATAGGGTAACATGTTAAAATCACAAATCTGAGTGTTTCTATTGTGAAAAATATTTATGTTGTTTCATTATTATATTTTCTTCATTGCCAAGTCAGCTAGCATGTTATGTATTGCAAATGCATGTTATCTTTATTTCTGATTATATGTAGTTTGCAGGCCAAGCATTAAAATTCCTGTCTTTGTCATTATGCCAATTGCACATATGGTGGAGGGGATGTATAATCTGTTAGCACCTTATGGGATGAAGGTTCCTCAGTTGACACCTTCAAGAATCAGACTCCTCACTTGCAGCAGGACGTTCAATTGTTCAAAAGCAAATGATAGACTTGGCTACACACCAATCGTGTCACTTCAGGTTTTTCCATATCCTATAACATGAGTAAACTTTGATCTAGTTTGCTTAACACAAAATTTTAGCATTGTATTTAACTTCTCTAAAATAAGTTTCTTTAGCTATTTCCTGCTAGAAAGATAGTGTCAAAAAGACATGGTGCGTCTAAAAGCATTTTATACATACCAGCTTCCTATATCAATGGTTTCCTGTGATAAAGTGGAGTTCATTTCTACAGGAGGGTCTTAATAAGACAATTGACTCGTACTCTGACTTGAGGGCTGAATTGCGTCGTCGAAAGGATGGCCCATCTAAAGCTTCAATATATCTTGGCGGCGGAAGGGGTATATATATAATCAGTTCCTTCTAGTAGCACAGTTCCATTTCCTTTATTTTCTTCTTTATGTCTGGCCGTGCTGTTAGTTAATTGCCATCCATCCCGCTTCTGTTCCTTTATGTTTTGGTTTTCTAGCATCAGTATTGTGAATTATTTTAAATGTACTTTAGTTTGGACATTTTAATGGCTATTGTTGGTTCCCTTTAACAGTAGTTTCAGAAGTTGTGTAATAAGGGTGAGGTGCATCTTTGTTTAAAATCCAAAAGTTTGATGCAGTTTCAAGTTGAAGGTGACACCAACTCTTCTCAACTAATAGTAAGATAATCATCTACTTTTCCAAAGAAAATTGCTCTTACAGTTGAACAATAAAAATCACCTCAACAAGTTCTAACCACGCAATCTCCTGTCCATTTTTATTCTGCTTAGAAGAGCATTTCTGATTTCTAGGTAATGTTGGTGCCGTCTCACTATTTATCTGTCAAACACCAGCTCATTTGTTCCTTGTTACTGAGTGTTTAAATGTGTTCAAAATTGTCCTTCCAAGAAACCAAACAATCTAGGCTTTGCAAGGATTATAATCTCATGGATTATAATCTTGGTATTATAATACCTGGTTGAACATAGTATTAAATAGTCTCTCATATTAAGTTATTTTATAATCCCTGGACTAATAGTCACAAGTCCAAATTTAAAAACAAACAAGACATTTTGGATTAATAGTCATATCCCAGGTATAATCCTTGCAAACAAACATATGCAAACATAACATAAATGTTTATGCAGGATTACTCATTGGATACATACTTTAAACTGCAGAACCAATATGTACTTCATTAAATACTATTTTGACAGTGATAGCTTGATTTGTCGGGATTAACTTCATTTTCACTTTCTATTGACACGAGTTCTCATTTTTAAATGTGTTTGAACTTTGGAACAATGAGAAGCTCTTGACCTGCCCTTTTATGACCGCCAGAAGACATTTTACATCAAGTCATTAGAAGTAGTTGTCAATCTTGAACGCAAAATCGTATAATGATCTGAAGCGTAACAAATGAAATAACGGTATTAAGTACTCCTTTTGTTTTTATTCAGCTACTGGTAGTGAATTTAAGATTGGACGAGAATGTGTCAACTGCATCAGCACAAAATTCGACATGTGCTAAATCCTAATATTAACGTTGTTATTTTATGATGCTATGCATATGGAAAGACTAAAATGCAATCAATGCATCAACAGTAGTTTCTGATTTATTTATTTTGTATAAGAATGTTATAGTTTATGGGATTGAGCAACAATCATTTTTCTGTCACTACATTTTCAGTTCCTGACACACTTCTCTGGAGGGATAAAAAGAAAACACTCAACACAGTGCTAGTTTTGGCAGCCATTTATCTCAATTTTGTATCACCTGGGTATACCATCATTACTGCAGTTTCTAAACTTCTCTTGGTGGCATCAATCTTTTTGTTCATCCACGGAAAATCACCTCAGAAAATGTATGTGTTCGCCTACTCTCTCTCTCTCACTCGCTCATTCTAAGTTTGCTTTTACCACGGTGACTATTTACAAATATGGCATCTTGTTCGTAGTCATAATAATTGATCAACGAGCCAGAACTCATATCTCATTGGTTTTGCTAGGATGCAAGTCTTCTGATGGTTTTGGGTCATTCTGTTTGCACCCAACTGATAATCCATCTACATCAGGCTGTTCATTTGCGAATTTCCAATAAAAGGTTATTATCTAATGGCTTTCTGATGGTGCAGATTGGGATATACAATCGAGAAACTTCCAGAGTCAAAATTCCATTTGTCAGAAGAGATGTCGCAAAGAGTTGCTTTGTCAATGGCTTCATCATGGAATTCAGCAATAAATGGTTTAAAGTCTCTTTGCTGTGGGAATGACTGGCCCCTGTTCTTTAAGGTACTTGTGGTAACTTAAATTTCTTGTCCTTATTTTATGTTATTTTAGTTTTCTGTTCTACTTTATAAGAACAGAGTACTGGAAATTAAAGGTTATTACTTCTGTGATTTCTAATTGATGCTAAATTGGTAATGTTTGTTAATATATTTCTAGGGCAAAAGTCAATCAATTGGCTCAAAATTTTACTCTTAAACAGAGTATTTGGAAATGTGCATTTGTCAGTTCCTAGTAAAATAATAATTAAATGATCAGGAGAAGTCTTTGGCTATGAAATAGCTGAGAGGTTATTTCCCTTCTTAATTTTCATTAGAAAACAAATGAATCTCTCGTAAGAAAATACAGGTTAAGCCTTATCCATGTGATGCAGGCTTGCGCATATTTGGTTATATATCTTCTTCTATGGCCCTTTAATCCCATCATAATCTCCATTAGAAATGCTCCCTTAGTGGAGGACTTGATATATGCTAAGCAACCGAAACCATGGCATAAAGGGAAATAACTGAAATGTGAAACTGACCCTCCAAGGTGTACCAAAATCTCAATTTGGTCCCTAAATTTTGTAACGTGCCGAAACCCACCCTTCAAGCTTTTCTACTGTATCTTTTCCATGAAAAACCAAAACTGGGAGATTGCTGTTACTTTTCAGAAGTCAGAGAAGCACATGTATTATTGCTCAAGCCTGGGCTGTTTAATATACCTTGTCTTATCATCTATAAGAAAAAGTATATATCTGATGGGAGGGTAGTAGACTTGCACTCGTAGTTGTTGGGGTTCAATGTTCATAATTTAGGTAAAAATATTTTATTTAGGTGTTACATGTGGTATGTATCATCTTTGAGTTATGTTCCTCGTTATATTGGGGAGTCCAGCATATTATAAAAATTAATATCATCTTCCCACTTGATAAAGTTGAGTTGTTAGAGTTAGAGAGAAGTTTTTGACATTTTTGATGAAACATCCTCAAGTCTCATTAATTCATGCAGTTCTATATTCTGCTGTTGAAACAGGTGGTTCTCTCTCTATTGATTCTGAACTTTCTTGGAGCTGTTTCACTGCAGAGTTTGTTTGCTATAGGTATGTATGTCTCTCTGTCCCCTCATCGTATATCGGAATCACCTTATCACCTACATAATTTGGAAACATTTTGATATTTCAAAATGTTTCCACTATATTCAAGTAAAATTGATTGTGTTAAAGTCAAAGTTTCTTTAGAACTTTCAAAGCAGACCCTCATTTTGGGACAGAGATTATAACATTTTCAGTAACCATTGCAAAGGTTCTCCAAAGCAACGACATCTCATCAATTTCTTCTTATGATTGCAGTACTTCCCCTTGTGTTTGTTGCTTTCTTGGTGTACGAGAAAAAGGAGGAAGAAATTGATGGTCTTGTCCTACGCATCTTCTCTTTTGGATCCAAACTAAAATCTGATGTTGAGACAAAGTTAAATTTCAGCAGACTCGTCAAAAGTGAGTAGTCGACAACATTCTCTTGGGTACCAAAGTGACCAGAGGAATTCTTCCCCCCTGCTTCAATCAGTTTTGTATGTGAGCATTGCCAACTTTATGGAGCATGTATCTATATCTGATTTGTATCACTGATGTTCAACTGGAACTCTGGAAGAAAATGCTAAGCCATTGATTTGTGTATTCTGACACATGCAGTACATCTGTTGAAATACTTACTGTATTGATGTGCTAAAATTTCTTCTACAATTCATTTGTTAATTTTATGACCTCTTTGTTTCTCAACTTTTGGGAGGTTTCCTCCAAATGTTTACTTTTCAACTAATTTATTCATTTTTAATATTAGTAATTTATCCCACTGTTTTCCTTCCAAAATGAGAGCTTTGGAATTTATATACATTCCTTTCAAATTTATGAATTTTATTTCTTGGAGATGGTATCACTCTTTATTTTATTTTATTTTTTTAATTCAAACGTAATATTAAAATTAAAATTATTAGGTTACACATCTAGAAATTTGGTGTAAGCTATATTACTATGCTTTCTTTATTCTTGTTGACCTTTCGTTACTTTAAATGCTAACTAATTAGATAAAAAAGATATACTCCTCCTAGTATACTTTTGTAGAAGATAAAAGCGTTTGTTATGGGTCCAGAAGAGAAGGGTTATTGTGGTGCGGGTAGACCCGGCAATATAAGTAGTTAACTGTTGGGTCAAATTATATTAATTGGAATCAAATGGATCGATTAACTATTTTTATTTATTCAAGTTGGTTAGAGTTTGAACTCATATTTTTAAAACAAATATAGTTAATTAACTGGTTAATCATTTTTTAATCCATATTCTATTCAATTGCATTCCTCTCTCTCTCAGTAACCGCACCAAACACGATTATTATTTTTTTGGACGGGTGGGGGTAGAGTGTGGGTGGTGTATACATAATCGCTTAATATTAATTTATTTTGGGAGAGAGTGGTGGGGGTGGGGGTGGGGGTGGGGGTGTGAGGTGGGGGCGTGGGTAGGGGTGAGTGGGTATACATAATCGCTTAATATTATTTTTTTGAGAGGGAGTGTTGGAGGAGGGGGGTAGAGTGGGGTGGGGGTGGGGGGGGTGGGGGGTGGGGTAGGTGGGTGGGGTGAGTGGGTGGGAGTGGGTGGGGATGGGTGGGGTGGGTGGGGTATAAATCGCTTAATATCATTTTTTTAGGAGGGAGTGTTGGGGGGGGGGGGGGTGGGGTGGGGTGAGTGGGTATACATAATAGCTTAATATTATTTTTTTGGGAGGGAGTGTTGGGTGGGTGGGTAGGTAAGTGAGTGGGGTGGGGTGAGTAGGTAGGTGAGGGGAGGTGAGGGGTGAGGTGGGGTGGGGTCGGGGATAAGGGGTATATACATAATCACATAATATTTTCTTTTTTAGTGGTAGTGGGGTTGGGGTGGAGTGGGGTGGGATGGGATGGGGTGGGGTTGGGGTAAAGGATATATACATAATCACATAATATTAGTGTCAAATCAGGTCTTCATGAAACTCATAACCCATAACAATATTAAAATGGTTAATATGGTTTTTAACCATAACTATATGGTTCTAATCTACATTATTCATATTAAAAATGATTAATATGATTTTAGTTCTTAAATAGAACCATAACCATATTTTAAAAACTAAAACCAACTCATAACTATATTTTATCATGCCTAAGTGCGAAACATATGGGTGAACGGAATGGACTCACTTTGTATCCAAGAAAAGTGAATTATTCGATATGTTTGGTAGATCCCTAATTAATTTTTAAATGGGTTCCCTTTTTCTTTATTCTTTTCTTCAAAGTTGACACCTTAGTTGATTCTAATAATAAGGTTAAAGATATAAATGAATTATGTTGAGTAGAGTTGGAATTTTAAATGAGTTTGAGATTTGGTGTATAAACTAATTAACTTTAATAAATGAGTCGAGTTTGAACATGAGTCGGACTTAAGCAGGTCGAGCTTAATCGAATTTAAACCCAACTTGTTTAATTTTATTATAATAAAAATAAAGTATAATTAATTAAATATTATTCGTTGTTAACTTGTTATGGTTGGTTGCTTGCTAAATCCCTTGCTGATTATGATGGTGGCTAAATTATGTAGTCTTACTATATTAATGTTCATTTGTCTCAAATAAAAGCACTTTTAAATATAATAAAAAATGAGATCTCAAATTAAGATTTTAATATTATTTTATTATGTTGTTACTCACAGTAATACACGAACAATATTTTAGCGAGCCACCATTTAGGTGATATATATATATATATATATATATATATATATATATATTGAAGACTTCAAATTTGAAATCTCTATAATTTGATTTATTTATTTATGGCAAAACTAAAATTATTCAACTATAGTTGACTTTTTTTATTACATCATTGAACTTTTAATTTTTGTAATTATTATATTAAACTAATTAAAAATTAAAATTAGACCATTCTGTAAAAAAAATGAACGATTACGCGTGGCATCAAAAAGAAAGAGAATAAAACTAAGGATTATCCCACTATAGTTACACCAACTTTTTCTTTTTGTAATTATCACATTGAACTAATTAAAAAAAATTAAAATCAGACCATTCTAATAATTATGTCAAATTGTTTCGAACTATTAGGTAATCAACAGCGACTTATTATAATTAAAACTAATTAGAATATGAAAACTAATAACAAGGTAGCAATTTAGAAATATGAATCTATTAAACAGTAAATATAATCAATTCTCTTCTATTTTTATAACTTAATTATGGTTTTGATCTTCCTTCCCATTAATTTAGTAATTTTATAATTAACTTGAACAAATTTAAACTATGAAAATTTAAAGATTAATATATAATCCATCAAAACTTCTTCGAGTAAGTATGAATTATGAAAACTAATATCTTTACAATAATCTATCAAAACTTCTTAACTAATTTAAAGTCACATAAGAATTATAAAACGAAAGATATTTCAATAACAAAACATGGAGGCGAAATTAATTAAACTTAAAAGCATAAATAATAGAAAATATAAAAAATATTGTCATGAATAATTATTTAATGTCATTTTCATCATAAATTAAAGAAATTAATTAGATATGAAAATAAATATACTAACTAAAATAAAGAAGAAGAATAAGATAAAAATAAATATGAAAACTCTAATTTATCTCTCCCTTCCCTCTAAAACAAAGACGCAATTTATAGGCACAAATGAATTTTAACCTAATACTAATTCGTTAAATTTGGTCTCTTTTATTTTCTTTTATCCTATTCTTTTTATTGACTTCAATTTTACATAGTAATTCTAGGAATCTTTTTCTCTTTAAAAATTGAAACAATTATCTTTTTTTATTCATCACAATAAATATGATAAATCTTACAAAATTAAATAAAATATAATAGTTATATAAAATAAACATATAAAATAATAATTTTAGAAATATTAAAATGTATAAAAATTGTTTATATCATCTAATTCGAGGAAAGGAGGAGATGGGTTGATTGACCAAACCTAAGTTTCACTCCATCTTATATAATACTTATAATAGTCTTTTAAAAAATTTATAAAGGTCAACTAAACTTTGCCAATTAAAAAATATACTCCTTCCGTCTTAAGGTAAAAGTCTTTATTACTATTTTAGGTAATTCTAAATTAAATGTCTACTTACCTTAAATGATCTATTTTTTATAATTATTTACCTATAATATCCTTATTATTAATTGTTATATTTCTATTCTCTACGATATTTATGGAGGTCACTAAGTAATATCTGTAAACTATGTAATTAAATGAGAATTTAAATATGAATAATTTTGTCATTTTATCTTCTTTCTTAATATGCGCAAAAAGTCAAACTAAAACTTTTATTCTTTGATAAAGAGAATATGTGTGTGACCAAAAGTGACTACACTGAAAAGCATACGGGCATTTTAGTAAAAGATGAATATTAAAAAAAATATTTTTATAAATAAATTTGATAGTCCTTCTATATGGGCCGAAATATTAGACAGAAATATTGGATATTTTCAAAAAAAATTTGCTTGTCTCTCAAAAAATATATAGTATTTATTTCAACTAGAATTTTTATAAACTATAAAAAGGTGTAATTTGAATATATATCTAAAAGGCTTATCCATTTGTCTAACTCGTTTTTCTAAATTACATCTACAACACTATATTTTATAAAAATTCCTGTTGAAAAAAATACTATACATTTTTTAGGAGTCACAAGTAAAAAAAAAATAAAAAAAATGAAAATGTCCAATATTCCGATCTTCCAAGACTATTTGAATTTGATAGTTCCACAAGATCTTCTCTCACACATGAGATGGACCCCATTCATTATTCACGTGAGAAAAAACTTATAAAATTATCAAATTTATTTATGAAAATATCAATTCTCATTTTTTATCGAGTTCTATTTGTTTAAACTGCAAGTTTAGGAATTAATAATAATAAAAAAACATTCTCAAATTATGGTACCTTGAACTAGTAATGATAGAAACATGGGTGATTTAGTATTATTTTTTACAAATTAAAAAAAGGATAATATTTGATTTTATTTCATCCAAAGAAATAGAAATTACAGTCCAACATATTTTTGAGAAAAAAAAAAAAAAAAGCTGTAACGGATGACTGTGGATGACAATGCCAATTGTTGTACGGTCCCTAAAACGATGCAAATTGAGTATAATAATAAAAGATGCAATTTTTTTTAAATGTTATCCGATTAGTTTTTAATTACACATGGATCAAATTGATTAAGTCTCCCGACACCGATATGAGATTATATTTTCTTACCCAACTTTATTTACGTTTAAACATGCAAAAATCCGATCTCGGGATATCCTCCCATTTTCCCCTCATCCACTTTTCCAAAACACTCCATAAACGAATACGGAATGGATAGAGCCTACATGGAGTACTTTCTATCAAAATGAAAATGCATTATACTTTAAATGTTAAAAAGATTACTCCATTATTAATTACACTTGGATCAAAATGAGTATTATAAAACACTGAAATTATATTTTCTTAAATAAAAAAGATTATTTTCAATTTAAACAACCAAAAAATCCATAAATAATTATTTCCTCCCATTTTCCCCTCATCCACTTTCCAAATCACTCCATAAACGAATATGAAATTGGATAGAGCCTACATGGAGGACTATTCTCGGTTTAAAATTAAAATACATTTTAATTTTTAAGTTAATTTACGAAATTCTAAAATTTTAAATTAATATGTAGTTATTTAATTTTACTATAAATAAATATAATAATTATAGACTAATTATAAAATATTAGTAATTATCATCTTTATTGTCATTAAAACTTGAATAAAATTATATCAATTTTAAAATTTCAGAATTAACTTAAAAAATTAAATTATATCTTTAATTTTGAAACTAATAAAATAAAACATTTTTATTCCATCTATGACGGATTACATTTTTAAAAAAATTAAAAATTTTATGTGAACAGAATAATTGGATATAAATATATTTAAATTTTATTTATTTGTGTTTTGACTCCTATAAAATAAAAATAAAAATAAATAAAATTTAAACAGACTTGTTTACAATTTTTATGTACAATTTTATCCCTCTTCCTTTCCGTTCTCAACACCACGCCAAGCCAATCCATCTTTTTCCCCTCTTCTGAAATGAAAGAGACATCACAAAGTCTCTAATTCTTCATTTATTCTTTCTTTCTCACTACAATATTCTTGCATGTAATTAAGGAGAGAGAAACCCGTCATTCAAAAAGAACCAAGCTTTGTTTTCTCTATCATCATTGTCAGAAAGAGAGAGAATTTACACATTACAGAGGGAGATTTTTCAAAAAATTCTCTCTTCTTCTTTCGACTTTGATTCTAAATTGACTCGCCTTGTCTACATTTTCACTCCCCCAAACCAATAAATCATTCCTTTTTACCCTATTCTTCTTCTTTCCCAATTCCCCTTTCTCTCTCCTCCCTGTCTGATTCTTTTATTCTCTGTCTGTATTGTACATTCCAATTGCTCCTTTTATACTGTTCTTCACTTTTTACTCAACCCCATTTCATTTTTCCTCAAGTTTAGTCAGTCATTGAGTTTATACACAATTTGGGAATATTATATATAAGGCCTACTTTGAGTTCCCCGTCTTTACATTTCCCAAATTTTTAATAAATTTGTTTTCTTTATCTTTTTTGTCTTCTCATTCACTTTTGTTGTAAAGAACAAGATTTTACTCCTCTGAAGAATACATTTTTACTCTCATATCATTATTTTGAAGCTCAATGTGAGAAGTGGTTAATATTGTTAAAAATGGGTGGAGGGAGAGGAGTGGAGGTGATAAACAGCAAGGGTTGTTCAAGACTGTTTGTAGATTCAATTCCTTCAATGAATTTGAGAGTGGGTCTTCAAATGTCCCCTGCTTCTGCTTCTGCTTCTGCTTCCTCATTTTACTCTCAGCAAATTCTTCCATCATCAAATGCTCCCTTTTCTGGTCTTGTTATTTGTGTTACTGGACTTTCTAAAGGTATGTAAGCACCCCACAATTTAAGTATATATAGATAGATATACAGTATGCATATTTTCAGCAATTTAGTGGGTGTTTTCTCATTGTATGAACCCTTTTCCCTTTTTCATTTCTTACTTGCTCTTTTGTCTCCTCATTTCTTCTTTTTCTGTTTGATCCGTTGAATCTTATGAATATGCTATTCTTCTGCTTTTTAATGCTTTTGCTGGTCAGCAATCAGCTTCTTGATACTTTTATAGAATTTTTTTTTCACTATAAACTTCTTTTATTTTTTTTTCTTTCCTGCAAAGAAATAAGATGAAACTTTGTTTTATTGAATTTGTTTGACTTCTTTTATCTCTAACTGAAGTGTTTTATTTTCTTATAATTGTCTGTATTTTGTATTTTGGTAGTTTTATAATATATGTCCTTCATTATGTGATTTTTACAGAAGCAAGGAAACAAGTAATGGATGCAACACAGAGATTGGGTGGTCAATACAGTCCCCATTTGCATCTTCAATGTACCCATTTGGTGATTCAGATATCCTTTTTTTCAAAAATTTTAATTGTAAGTTTTGATGAATATGTCTACAGTTAAGAATATTGTTATCTCAAACTGGTAGATGATGATGATAGCAGTAAGTTCAGCTGAATTGATTAATATTTTTTTATGTTTTTACCTTTTGATTATTGTTATGTCAGCCATACCAAGTATATCACAATGATTGATCTGCATTGGACTTGGATTATAGGCAGATGTATATATCATATTTGGTTACTCGCTAATGAAAAACTCGTTTTGCACTTTGAGACATCCTTCTGTGAACACTTGACATTTTCTTTACAGCTCTCATGGACGTAAGTTTGAGCATGCTGTGAAACATGGACGAAAAAATGGTCTCTTCATTGTAACACTGGGGTGGTTTGTGGATAGTGTCAGAAGAAATGGTAAGATCTGGCTTTGTGAAATGCTAGTAACTATAAATGATAAGCAGTTCTAATAAGTAGAGTCCTTTTCCATGCATCCCTTATGTTTGTTATGTGAGTTACGAGTCTCATACTAACTGATTGAGAACTCACACATTCTGTGCCCTTCTGACTTGTTATTCTGCTCCGAAGTTGGGAGGACCGGTTTAAGAAAGTTGAATACTCAGCTGGTCCTCATCAAATGCAATTCAAATTACCCATAGTTGATGCACATTCATACCATACACCCATCGATGCTGTCATTCATCATGTTTCTTCTGTTCATTATTCTGATTTAAATGCTGACTTGATGAGTATATCTATGTTCACGGTATAGTATCGTGTAGGAAAGCTAAACTGGAGATGTTGCTTTGATAATAACTCAGAGTATCTATATGGTGACTAATGACGGATTTTGTAGTCCTTCTTTATGCTGGGGTTATAAGTAGATTATCCTTTTCACATAGTCAAAAAGTGTATCTTCGTCTACAAAAATTACTAATCCTCAAGTAAACAGTTTTTTTCTGCATTTTTATTGCAGATTTAATGGATCTTTTTGTTTATTGCAGTGAGGTTGAGTGAATCGCTTTACAGTGTTAAGAGTATTGGAGAGAATGAGATCCCCAAGGATACTTTGAATGAGCTTTTTCATTATTCTAGCATGGAAAATTCTTGTCTTCCCATGGGTATGCTTGAACATTTTAAGCAATCTGACATGATTAAACGAACACACTCGCTTTCTTCAGAGAAAGCTTTTAGAAGAAGTATGGATTCAACTCTGTCTGGTCATTCCTTGTATGTCGATACAGATGTTTCTGGCAAACTGCAGCTTAAGGTAGATTCTAGCTTTGTTGAGATATAAATACTTTTTCCAATGTAGTTTGAAATAATGTAAAGGCGGCATTTCCTTTATATTGGCTGTGGATTCTCTTATTGGTATCTGGAAAAATCTTGCATTTTCATAAGTTTTCCTTTGGATGACATGTATGATACAATTTTCTCTCCTTTTTAGAGCCAATGAAAGTCCTACTATCTGACTTTAATCTTTGACATAGGCATCCTAATTCCTGATTAATATAGGTGTTTTGGGCAACTTTGTTAGACATGTAAATGTTGTTTTGGTAGGTTGTTGAGGCTGCTACTGCGCAAGGTGCTACAGTGGAAGATCAATGGCTAGTTCATCATAAGGCCAGTCACGTAGTTTGTGAAGGGCCTTCTATTAAAAAATATGTTGGCCATGCAGATAATCTTGTTACGGTAAGTGCTACAAATCTGCATTTGCAACGTCAATGAGCATGAAATACACTTTAGAAATTTGGGCAATTGATTGTGCTAGAGAGTGCACTTTTATTTCTGTTATATGAGAACCGAATGTAGTTTCAGATAGGCCACACTCATGATAGCATGTGAAGTACTTGTGTACCTATACTATTATTTTTCTGTTTTTCCTCTATTATAATTGCCATGTTATTTTAACCAATATATGTTGTGCCTCAGCCACTATGGGTTTTGAAAACGGCAAAGGAAAAACGTCTGCAGAGGTTAGTTCACATATCTGCTGATTTGGCTCAGCAGGTTGGAACTATGCTTGAAAATATTCAAAGTGGTATATCTGTGGAGGTATATATTCTGTTTCATTTCTTTAATTATTAGTTGGTTGACTATGGATAAACATCTTTTCATTCTGATACCCTTCCATGTGCCTAAAAGAAATGTCTGAATTTATTACTGCTTATTCATTTACTCATATTTTTAGCTTTCTCTTCTGAACATATATAGGACAGGAATGGGGATAATCAGTCTCATGATGCATTGAGTTCTGGAATCAAAGTAAACCTTGAAGAAAGACAAAAGGTTGCAAACCTGGCTAAGAATGGGGTTAGAAAGCGTCGGGGTCGCCATATGCAGGTATGCTGTTAGTTATTTGTTCACTTGACTTGGTTTCAGTTTACTGTACTTGTTATTTGCAATTTTTTGGTTTAATGGGGATGAAAATTCAATGACAAATGTGGCCCTTTATTATTCTCGGAACAGACTCTGACCATCATTGTGTTTTTTTTGCATACTTAAACAATAAGAATTATTTTGGTTAGTGCTGAACTCTTGAGAGAAATTGGTATAGTAGGGAGACAGAGAAACGAACAAGCTGAGAGATTTGTAGAAGAGAGAGATGGATAAAATCAATAAAAAGAAGAGAGGTAGACAACATCATTATAACTACCATGTAAACATACATGGTTGAGGTTGCCCCACTAGTATGCCATTGGGGGACCGCAGAATGAACTACAATTGACATAGTTGAACATCTACGAAGGCATATTAAGCAGCAGCCAGCAGAATATGTCCTTCAACATTAGATTTGGGTAGGGGACCTTTGAGGATGTATTAGAAACTCCAAGTGGCATGTTTGGTGTAAGATATATAGTAACTATCTGGTCAAATCCCATCATGTTGGAAACTAAAACATAAGAAATACGCAACAGATCATGTTGCCCTGCTATTTACCTATGACTTTTAAATACTCCTTTTTATAGGTCAAAAGTATGGTGGTGGAGACTTTTTTCTTTTCTTTTCTTTTCTTTTTTTTTTTATAGGAAAATTAACTGAATTGTGTTTGGTGATCTTGTTTCTTGTCATCGATTTTTATTTAATGAGCTGAATATCCATTTTGATTTGAATTGTTTACACATCTCCTGTGAATCTCAGAGATGTCAGACCCCAATACGCCCGATAACCCCAAACAGCCTTTTGGATTCAATCTGCTGGTCAATATCTGAGCCAACCTGCAGTGCTTCCATTTATACGGAATCTTCCAGTGTTGAGGATTCTAGAGAACACCATACAGCTGTATTCTTTGATGCAAATGGGACTGGGAAAGATGCACAGTCTTCATTTGTAAACTGCTCCAGAAATCTTACAGAAAGGTTATTTATTTTTAGTACTACATCCGTAATGCTAACCGTGTATTTGCATATCATTATCGCCTTAAATTGAAGAAGAGATCCAAAATAATTGTTTTCTTTCTTCCAAGTGGTTGTATTTTGTCCATACAATACTTTTAAAACTAACTTTGCCATCATTTTGAGACCCAAAAAAATGCAAAACATAGGAAAACTTTTGTGGAATGGGAAGTAGTTATATTTTTTGTGTTTGTTATAGACTTGAAGTTGATGATTTGACCCTCCATATCACGGGAGTCACTTCAAGTATGTTTTATAAATGTAATTAATATGTAGCACCAAGCTGTAGGGAGTCGAACTAAAGTTTAAAAATTGTTCTTTTGGTCATGTTAACTTCTTTTTTAAGGGTGTACCACACGAAGCAATTAATTTTTTTTTGATGTCTTAATGGTTTCACTGAACTCTTAACAGAAGAACTATCCGATCATATGAGAAATATTGCATATGGTCATTTCCTTTAACTGCATTTTTTGTGTGGCTTTTCTTGCAGTGAGAAAACTGTGGTGACATTCAAAAACCACTTCCTGACTATACTCTTTCCGGTTGATCGATTTGCTGAGATGGGCCCTTGTTCAAGGACATTTTTCAGTGATACAGGTTTCACTTGTTTGCAAGTGTTGGATTATATATATGCCTTTTACCAGGTACTTGATTTTCTTTCATGCCTCTTTGATGGGATTACCAATCCTGATGTGTGATGTTATTCTTTCATTTTAAGACTGAAGGATGTTATTTTGGTCTCAAGAGTGAATTCTTTTTCTTTTCATCATGATATCAAAAACCAATTGAACGGACTATTTTTTTTATTTTATTTTTTATTTTTATTTTTTTTTTTTTGGGGGGGTGGGATGCATAATTATGGTGTGCTGAAATTAAGGAGTCATTAATATTTCCCTGAGAACTTTTTAATCCTTTGGAATGCCATCATGCTACTACTTCTACTTAAAATGACAACATGGTAAAAGACTTGAAACTGAAATAAAAATTATCCAGCGCTCAAAACTTTAGTTCTACCCGCATTATATAGAGTTAAGTGTAGTTCTCTTCTTTTAGGTTATGGTTCATTTGATATTAACAGGTGGATAGATTATGACTTTCATGTGATTTCATACTGCAAGTCTTTAGGTACTTTCACATGATTATGGCTAATTTCTTTTATTTATTTTTTTGCTTATGTTTTTTCTTGTAGGAGAACATGTCAAATGAGGAAATAGAGGTAGCAATTCATACTGATTCAAGTCATGCTGATCGGCTCCGATCAATGTACTCCAGTAAAGAAACAGCCGAACGGGGTTTCCTGGAATTCAAGCGCATTGAGTTTCTAGGGAGTCGAAGAAGTTTTGAAATGTTGAAGCGTGTTACTGGGGATAACAATAGTAATGTCTACGAGTTGTTGATCAGAGCATGAGAGAACTGAATCAGGCCAGGCACGAAGAATGGGATAACAATAGTAATGTCTACGAGTTGTTGATCAGAGCATGAGAGAAGTGAGTCAGGCCAGGCACAAAGAATCGTACGAACGCTGATGCAGTCTCCCTAGCTTGCAAGAGAACATCAGCTTGAACCAAATTGTAAATGTTCTATATTCGTCAATGTTTTAAGTCCCCTTCAAGCATTTTATATATGAATGTGCGTGAAGAGTTGTATTCTTGAGTTGATTTCCAAATTGTTTGCAGGCTTTACGAGTGTGAATAATACTTTGTGGCAATTTTTATGCATAACAGGCATGCAGAGCGACTTACCATTGATCCTGCCTACGGTTTATTGACAGGCATGTAATGGCCTACATCACCAAATCTTAAGAAATTAGTCCCTTAACTCTTCAAGACAAGTGGGAAAGTGAGTCCACACGTAACCAAAACCGTTGTACCGAGACTGTCGCATGATATACCCCATTGATCACCAACACCTTGCATTTTGAATAATGAATGTGAGTTAATATTTTAAAACCGATCCCTAGTTCAGAAGAATGCATCTCTTCTTAACGACTATTTTAGCATCATGGTCCCAAACCCTCGTCAACATCTTTCTGCGGATCATGTCAGAAATAAAAAACCAAATCTAATGCATACATAAAAATAAATTATTGATAAAATGAAAACTTCTCTCCATAATTGCTCACACACACACACACACACACACACACACACACACACACACACACATATATATATATATATATATATATATATATATATATATATATATTCAGTGATTTAAGCATGCCTTGAATCATGTTTGAGAGCACCAAAAAAAAAGAATTGAGCTGCCAAAATAGGAAGCAAGTAAAATGGAACTGAGGGAGTATATATTAAGCACTGATTGAAAGAATTGACTTCTTTTCAAACATAATTGTGGATGAAACAGAGAATGAATCTTGTATATTTACCTAGTGAGAATGTGAAACAAATTTTCTGAATAACAGTACTAGAACATGCTGAAAGAAAATTATAAGCAAATAGAGACAGAAGTTAACAAAGCACATAAATTCAATCAGGGAACTGCACATATTAACTGGTCACCCATTCTTAGTGCACTAATAAACATTGATTGATTGTATCAGTCCAATCTAATTTACGCATTTTAGTATGAGCATATGATCTTACAAGGCGGAACTAATATTTTCAAAACCATTCACGGCAACCCATCTTCTTTATTGCATAAGAAAGAAAACTTTGTATTGAAAATCTCACTCATTTAACTGTAAGTTGATTTGCCTGAAAATAAATTACCAACAATGAAATAATTAGCAATACTCAAGATATTCTTACAACCATCTTATTCTTCTTGCCAGCAGATAATAGGAGAACTTTTCCATCCACAATATCTTCAACCCCAATCTTCCTTCCTTCACTATCTACCCTACCATTATTCAAATACAGTCCACCTTGCTTCAACAATCTCCGAGCAGCCGATTTACTATCAAGCAAACCAGTGGAAACAGATAAATCAACAATATCACGATTCAAAACTTGATCAAATCCCATAGAAAACGACGGAACATCCTCGGCAATCCCCTCAATTGTCTTCCAATCCAACTTAGTCTCAGCACCAGGCTTCAATGCCTCAGTTGCCTTCAAAGCCTCCTCTAAACCTTCTTCCCCATGAACAAAACGGGTCACTTCCTCAGCCAATTTCCGCTGTGCTTTATTAGGAACATACCCAGGTTTCCCCATTTCTCTCCGCAGCTCACTTATCTCCTCCAAGCTCAAGAAAGTTAAAATCTTCAAGAACCTCACTACATCCGCATCCGGAACATTAAAAAAATACTGATAGAACCTATATGGGGATAACATAAAAGGCGAAAGCCATATAGCACCATCCTCAGATTTCCCAAATTTAGTCCCATCACTCTTTAATAAAAGTGGGAAGGTGAGTCCATAAGCAGTATCTGAATGCAAAATCTTTCTAATTAGATCTGTCCCAGCCGTAATATTTCCCCATTGATCACTCCCACCTATCTGAACACTAACACCCATTTTCTCAAACAAATAAACAAAATCATAACCCTGCAAAAGCTGATAACTAAACTCAGTAAAACTCAGTCCTGACTCGGATTCTTCTAATCTCCTCTTCACACTTTCTTTCCCCATCATAGTCCCAATCCTAGCAAATCTACCCACATTTTTCAAAAAATCAAGTAATGTAACATCTTTCCACCAATCATAATTATTCAAAATAACAGCTTGAGGACCCAGAATTTTTTCAATAATGGAAGAAATTGAAGCTACATTCTTTTCAAGAGCTTGCAGGTCAAGTTCGGGTCTTTCGAGGGTTTTACCTGATGGGTCTCCGACCCGGCCGGTGGCGCCGCCTAGGAGGGCAACCGGGGTGTGGCCACAGCGGAGGAACCAGAATAGGACGATGATTCCTAGTAGATTCCCGAGGTGCAGGGATTCGGCTGTCGGGTCGAAACCGCAATAGACTTTGAGGGGAGGGAGATTCGGGTCGGTGCAGGCGGAGCGGAGGGATTCGGAGGTGATGGATTCGAGTAAGCCTCTGTCTTGAAGGATTTTGACTACGTTTGGACGGTGGTGGGGTTCTGGGTGCGCTTGATTAGGGCAGCTGATTGAAGATGAAGATGAAGATGAAGATGAAGATGAAGATGGATTGAGAGAGCAAAGGCGGCGGCGAGTGAAAGTAGGGATTGATGAGAGAGGGAGTTTATGGCGGGAGCTGAGGAGGAAGAAGGTTTTGAGGAGAGAAGGAGCAGCTATGGCCATTAGTCTATTTTCTCTCTCCTTAATTTGGTAGCCAAATCCACTGCTCTATCTGGTTATCAGCTAGCCTTTTCTGGTGTAGAATTGAAAGGTTTATTATTAGAATAAGTCTAGCCAGGTTGTTTTTTTTTTTTTTTAATATAATTTGAATACATATATAAATATAGAGTTATACCGTTTGTATAACTCTGTATTTATATATGTATTCAAATTACACTTAAAACACTACATTTTATAAAAATTTCTGTTAAAATAAATACTATACATTTTTTGAAAGTTATAAAAAAAAAAAAAAAAAAAGCTGTCCAATAATCCGTTCCCTTTTTTTTGTCTGCGTAGCATTACTGTTATTATTAGGATGGAATTTATTCTATCAAATAAGTTTTCCCCCTCTTTTTTCCCCTTCTTTGTTACATTATTATTCTTTTTCCATTTCCATTTTTCTGGGTGGGATTTTTGGTTATTTTTACGAGAAAATTTAATAGTAAATGAAATTAATATTTATATTATTATATGGACAAAATTATATAAAAATATTAATTTTCTTTAAAGCAAAAACAGAGGTGAGAGCTATCTCACGCTCTTCGGTGAAGTAGCTCTCAAAAGTCGCAACACATGTATTTTTATAATTTTTCAAAATATTACTTTCTAATTTTTTAAAGAAATTATTTCCTCTGTTTTTTATATATGGATCGTTTAAAGATTTTTAATCTATCATTTAATAATTAAAATTTGTGTGAAATTTCATCATTACCCCTTTATGGGAAGTTGAAAATTATTAATACAAGGAAGAGAATTTATTGGGACAATAAGAAAAAATTGTAAACGTCAAATACATTAAAATAAAAATTACTTTCTAAAACGTCAATCTTTTAGGAACGGAAGGAGTATTATTATAAAAGGATCATTCAAGAGCCCGTGAGGTAAGCCCCACCTCCTATGCTCTCTTTTTTTCAATTAAAAGAATAAATACTTTGTGTAAAACAAGATTTTATTTGTAATTGTAAAGTAATTGGGTTAGGTAACAAGTTCGATTACTTGGGGAATTTTGTGTAAAATAAGACTCAAATATGTCATTTGATTCTTAAGTTTTTAAATTTGAATGATTATTGCTATGAATAAAAATATTATCCAACAATTTCTTCAGAAAAAGAAATAATTTCAAAAAATATAATTAAACTGAAAGAACATAAACGACACTGAGAAAATTGACATTTTTGAAAAAAAAAATAAAATTTTGTGAAACTTTGAGAGACGCTTTTGTAATTAATCCGAAATATAATATTAAAGTTTGGTATAAATAAAATAAGTTGGGTATTTCATCCGGAAGTGGTTAGGATGAAGTTTATTTTTATATAAGTTGGTCAATTGACCAATAGAATGCTGACACACAGACAAATTCTATTGGTCAATTGACCCACTTACCAAAAAATAAACTTCGGATTACCAAAAAATTAACTTCGGATTCGTTCCATCCTTGACCTGTATAATCAGAGTGAGTACCATCTTTTTTGATGACTTCAGAATTGGTGCTTTCTAGTTTAGAACTCAGGGAGCCGAGTAAGTTATCCAAAAAATATGCAGCTGTTTGACAAGATGGTGAGGGAATTTGAGCTATCATGTTAAATGAATTCTATGAGTTACATCTGAGGACCAAAAAATTTGTATCAAAAGAAAACAAAATACAAAAATAAAGGTACAAAATCATCAAAAATAAAAAGTAACAAGGCTACCCTGATCTAGGGCTAGCAATGGCTACCAAAATGTAGTTTTGCTCTTGGCTGATTACACCTAAATGATACATGTTTCTTTTTTCCATTTTTGCAGATTTAGACTACAGATGCAAGATTATTATTTTTTCATGGGTTTCTGATGTGTCTGTCAAAAACTCCTGTCAAAAACTCCTATAATTCCGGCTCAATATATCACAACTCGGAGCAGCCCTGGCTGGGGCTCAGAGAAGTCGAGGCCTTCTTCCTCGAGCAGATAGCGCTGGACAGCAGTTGGCAGTCTGGCAGGAGTGCGTGAACCTCTAGTATGGTGTCCTGTTCCGACACATATATAAACTTGTAGGCGTTGCTCTGCAGACCTAGCAGCACTCCTCAACAATGTCAGATCACGCTTCAAGACATGAATGGCTTCACTCACATGGAGCCCATGCAGATCTATTAATCTCTCCTGTCCTCTCCCGTTTCCTTGCATCTCTGCACTAAGTGGATTCCTGCCGAATTTGGAAAAGGAAAAGGAAAACACAAACACGATGAGGAACTGATTGCACTATTGCAATTATTGGGAAAATAATGAAAAACGAACAAATCACCACAATGGCCGTCAGTTTCCAATATATTAGCACTGCCATCACCACTGCACTTCGAATGAAATGAAATTATCTCGATATCGCATTTATAGAAAAACTGAATAAGGGATTGATGATCGTAATCCGATATATTGGCCATTGTCACAACGCCACAGCAAGATGCGGCGGCAATTGATCGCCGTAGACGATAAGGCGCTCGCCATGAACTGCCGCCAGGACGCCTAGACGATAAGGTGCTCGCCATGACGCCCATATGACAAGTCGTAAACAATGTGCAATTTATACATTATTATTTTACTTCAAAAGTATATTGAACAATAAAATTTTATATACAGTAATACCCAAAACTTAATAACTAACACTATGAAATACAAGTATATGAATACTTCACAATCAAAATTCAAAAAAATTCAAAAATAAAACATTTAACATTAAAAACTAGCTGAACAAGTCAACAAACACCACTTAGAAACAAAAAAATAAAGAATGATACTTGCCCATCACCCATTACAAGTATAATAAGTAACAAAATTACATGACATAGCAAATCCATGTGTTATGATGAGTCATGGGTAAAAAATGACTTAATCACTTAACTTGGGTCAGCTATCAAGGTGTGAGCCTTGACGGCTCGGCGTCCAAAGCGCCTTGCCCTTCTCTAGCGTCAGGACGCCTAGGAGACGCCATGACAACTATGATATTGGCTCTGTATTAGCACAAAGCAAGACCATGAGGTCCCAGAAATGGAACTGTTGTATTCTTCTGTGCAATGGCAGTTGTGGCCCCCTTCTTAATGTTAAGTGTTGGTAGCTCATTGCAAAATCTTGAACTTCAAGAAAGCAAAGACAATAAAAGAAAGAGGGATGTAGTGAAGACTATTCACATTTTTAGGGTTAGGAATTTGTTGGTCAAAGAGGCAATTAAGAGATGCTAACCAAGCCCATCTCTCTAATTCCATTCAGAGCATAAAGGTATAATACAGCTATGAGAGAACAAACCTCTGTCGATAAATAGATTCTTGAGCTTTCGCATGTGCTGCCTTCATCTGCATGTTGTGCAGCTGTCCTTTCTCGCTCAATTCTTTAGCCAATGACTTGTTACCAATGAAGTATGCCTGTCGAGCCTATATTTTACACATTATTATGGTGGTTAATAAAAATATTCTCCAGAAAGTAAACACAATTTCCATGAACAAAAAAATAAATATTTACATACAAGATCACACGTCCACTAATTTGGTGTGGCACACATCAGAAAATATACTGTATGATGGCCTCATAAAAGATATTGCACACTGGCTCTCAGTTTAAATTTAAAAAACAAGCCCCTGTACAGGCTCAAGCAGCATGTCATAGCAACTGGAAATCTAGGAGTTTGGTCATCCCAAAAGTAATATAGGACTACAAAGGCTATTTAGTTCTGCAGTTTCTCCTCCCATGTTCATAACTGTTCTCATTTCACCTTGTAATGAACCCAACGTCTTGGTTAGAGATTAGGAAAGTCAACAAGACCTATCATCTTGGAATGTTGAAAATTCTTCAACTTTCTTTCCTTGTAAACCTAGGGTATGTTTGGAACTTAGAAAGCACGAGGGAAAAGTAAAAAAAAGAAACACAACCTACTTTTTTTAGAGGTTTAATTAGATTTTCTTCACACTACATTCTGAATCTATAGTGGATATGGTGTATAGTATAAATAATTGGATTATGTTCATTAAGAAAGTTTTCCTTTTTTACATTTTTTTTGTTTTTTTCCCTATCATTTCCCTCTCGTTTTCCAAGTTCAAAACATACTCTTGATATTTTTATTTAGTTTTTACTTTTTCTTTTGGGGAGGATTGGAGAGTTGAAATGAACTCAGAATAATCAATACCCTATCCAAATGTAAACAGAAATTGATTCCTCAGTTCAAAATATCCATCTTCTAAAAGACAAAACAACAAAACCCTAGTAAAATTCTCAGAGTTCTCTTGGTGAGGAAAGGATTCATGACTCAACCAACCTACATGTTCTTCTAGACCAAGCTTGCACCACCAATTATAGTTTCGACATCAAAGTGCAACATAAAGAATATATGGACGCCTTTTCCACTTCAAAAGTCAAAATCCAATCACAAAACCTTCTTTACCAAATCAAGGACCAAATTTCAGTTCCGATCTATTGTTTCAATTGGTTTGAAAATGGAAACTGTTTCAATTAATTTCAGTAACTTTGCACAAGTTTTTTATTGGTTGTGCGTTGTGCAATACATACTTTGGTGTGATCACATCTAATTAGTATGTAAGCGTGGAATATTTGTGTTTGTGCACATACATATTATGTCATTGAACCTTGTGGTGTCATTCAGTAATTTCAGTAACTTTCAATTGTAATATGTATGTGCACAAACACAAATATACCACGCTTACATACTAATTAGATGTGATCACACCAAAGTATGTATAACGTGCTCATTTAAAAAATTGATTAGCTAAGCAAAAACTTTTCTCCATTTGAAGCGCTGCTGTAACCAACTAGAGAAGGCTGTGCTTTAAAAGGATACACTAGAACTAAAGCATGCTATAAAATGCTATCTGAAACAACTCAACAAGTGGAGAGAGAGAGAGAGAGAGAGAGAGAGAGAGAGAATCCAAGGAATGTAAGCAACATGAACCAATCCAAAAAACCATAGGACACACCTGTTCAAAGTACGCATTACGTAAACGAGCATGATCATGAGCATCCTCCCGTGTTTCAGAATACATATTTGCTGCGATCTCAACAAAGTTAAAGCATATATATATCCATGCTGCGCAGAAGGTATTCTCCCACAGTAAAAGGTAAATAAAATAAGTTTGTTGCCTCAAGAATATTACCCACTGCTTCTCCTGTTTCAACCCAAACAGGAGCTGCACGAGCCGAATTTCGTCCTTGCCTCCCTTGCCCGCCATTGTAAGAGCTAGCTAAAACATGTGAACTTTGACTAGAGCCAACGCTCGCATCTGGAGAGACATTTCTATCGTACTTCCATATACCAGAATCCTGGGATGCCATTTTTCTCACTGCCGAAGCAAAATCTATGGGCCCTCTGGATGGAATGGAAGATCTGGATTTGAAGAAGAGCAAGTTTTCCTTCTCAAAAGCTCGATAAGGACTAAAATTTTGTTGGATCTCATCTCCAGAGAATTTTGGCATGCCATTGTGACCATCTGCAACAGATAGCGCAGGAAAATCTAATGCACTAAGGTTTGGAAATGACAATGCCTTCGAGTTGAGATTCTGAGTCAAACCACCATCAACTTGAAGCTACAATCAATAATAAAATGTATTGTGAAATCCTTTATATAGAAAGACAATCCAGGGGTACTAGATTCAATAGGTTAAGAAGAAATAACAACTGCAAGTTATTACAGAACTAGTGGCTACAAGAGATCTAATGAATGGATCCAAGTTGACGACTAAAACAAGGTTTTTGATGCCATGAATTTAGTTACAAACAGCTGAACAGATAACAAACAAATAATGCTCTTAAATATAGACAAAGTAATAAATCATATATTCACATCTACAAAAGATACAAACACACGAAAATGGAGTATACCTCAAGCTGAGTAAGCATCTCAATTGTCAGGTTCAAGTCACCCCCATTAGCAAAGTACACCTCTGCAAGGCTTTCAGCAGCAAAATCAGGAAATTGAGAAGCTAGGAACTCGAGAGGATTTACATATGGACTCTCCAGCATTTGTTGCTCATTCAACATGTCATTTAGGAACCCCTCCCCAGAATTCCCATTGTAAGGTGTATCCTCTCTAGTTCTGTTAAAAAGATGATCATTGTTCATAATTTGCCTGTCCCAAGGTTTGGTATGTGAATTATGATAACCAGCTGAGGATGGATCTTCGCCATATGATGTAACAGAAAATCCCATTTTCTCAGGAAAGATACCGCCATTTATTCGATAATGAGATAATTCCTGCTGTTCCTTCTGTATCAAACCGCTGCCTGTTGAAGCAGGGAACCTTGACGTTTCATTGACATCGGTAAAGGATAAGTTTGAGAAGGGAAGGCTATTAATTCCTAGAGTGTCATCCTCACCCATGGCATTAAAGTCAGGAGTGATATCGTCAGGGAGCTGGCAGCGCCAGTATTGGTGGGACTCTTCATCAGAGTTATTTGAAACAGATGACTCGGATCTACCTAGTACTGTCTTTCCTAGTGGTGCATTGCCAGCGATGGAAAATTTTGATGATGCATCTGCTGCGCTAGTGCTTCCAGGGGATGATCTAAGAGCAAAAGGCACAAATTCTATGGCATTTGGATTCAAAGTTGTTACCTTGCCTCCAGTACTTGGCGTTTTGTCAGTGGTAGGAGCCCCGTTGTTGTACAAACTCATTATTTTTATTTTCTTTGTTAAGAAAATTGGATTCTACGTGCATAAAGAGAACTTGAAAAGATAAAACTGCACGTTGGAGAAGCTATTATCCAAATCCTGTAAAACAACGTGCATAGAATTTTTTTGGTTATTCCAATATAAAATTCATTTTCACGATGCACCGGAAGAGAGGAGACCGTTCCTTGCCAGAATTCAATAAAATAGACATGCACCTTTTTGGGAACATAAGTTCCGCACACACCAAAATTAAAATTAAGAAAAAAGGTTCAACATAAATTTGTATTAGAGTGACCCCAAAGAGGAATGAATTCCATGCAACCAGTCACAAGTCACAACCTTAATCTCCAATACACAAAGTACTAAAATTTAAAGCCTTTAAATATGAAACAAAATTTAAGGACAATTATCAGGAGTGACGTCCTCTCATGGGCAAGTGTTCATGCATAACCATCGTACCAAATTAATTTCCATCTAAGGTTCCGAAGAATTATCCATAACAGCATTACACAATCTCATAACTGAAAATATTGAAAAAGTAATGCAAGTCATCAACCACAGCAGGTCTAATTGTCTAAATTCTATTGACCAGTAATCATCTCACTTAAATAAGCTCAACTCAAAATAATCAGTTACTTGAACCAAAAAAGAAAAGATTTATTGTAAACAAGTCTCAAATCTTGCATTAACCAGCAACAAGAAATCTTGCATTAATCACAAATCCGATAGACAGTTGGATAGGGGGAAACTAAATAAATTAACACTGACAACATTATTGCAAAATTTACATAAACCCTCTAAAATGAGTTGCTAAATTAATAATACATAGTGAAATGATAATATTACTGAACTCAGTGCATTAAACACTATATATAAATTCATAACCCCCCCACCCAAAAAAAAATAAAAATAAATCATAAATAATAATAAAAATAAAAATAAAAAAATCTACACATTTAACTACACAAAATAAGCTTAAATTTGCATTCATTTGACCATTGAAATTGAAGAGATCTTAATAAATCTGTCCAAAAACAGAAACCTTTAAGCCCACAAAACATGCAGTAAATAGAAAGACAAACAAACAAGAATCAATAAGATCTGATTGTAGCAAAAGTTTCAATCTTTATACCTTTGCGAAGCTCTATGATTGAAGAAACCACAACAAATGGATTCATCAGCAAAAGGGTAAACAAAACACACACACAGGAGACGGGAAAAGGAGTAGATTTTCAGCCTGCTGTATCTATCTATCCTCAGAGTTTCAGGCTTTTTTTATTCTCTTTCTTTTTCTCTCTGATTTTGTTTTTGGTTTATTCCTTTTTCTTTCTCTTTGCAACCACAAAATAAAGAGAAGAAGAAACTCTAGCACTCAACCTTTCGCCACTCGATTTGACCATTCTCTCTCCTCCTCTGTACATACCTATCTATATCTTCTCTCTCCTCATGACTCTTACCCTATAATTATGATTTATTTATAGAAAATAATATTTACACATGAACTATATAAAAATACAAAAAAAAATATGAGTGCAAATATCAATTTTCTTTATTTATTTATAAACAAAGACAATAATACTGTTAATAAATGAGAATATGAGATCTTTTTGTTTTCATTTTCTATATTTTTTTGAATTTCCATTTTTTAGATAATATATATAAGTACATTTCGTCACGGATCCTGAAATTTTATCTATGAAGATGAGTTTTTTTGGAAGGATCTATTTTAAAAAGAAGTACAAGAATTTTTTTACCCCCTAATTAGAGAAAAGTAAAATCAATTGTGTGATAAATGTTTTCTGTAATATTTTTAATACACAAAGTGTTGGTTTTAGTATTTTCTTGTGAAAAGAAAAATAAAATAAAATCCAACTAACTATTCATGCCTAAAATATTTTTCGGATATATTTTAATTGAAACAAAGATATTTTTAATATGCATGCTACAATAATAAAAGGAATGCATATTTTTATTGATATTATAGAATGATCCAATATTTTAAAATTTATCGTTATAATTTTATTATCGTATTCCATTAATATTAAACTAAATATTTAATAAATTTATGAATAAACATGAAACATAAATATATCACTATAATTCGTAAATTTGAAAATAGAATTCTTTTCATGGTACAAATGAAATAATGTTTGTAATTATATTATCTAAAAAAATTAATTTATATTAATTTTAAGATGTCAAAATAGTACTCTTTTTATAAAATGGATAAAGTAATTTTTTATAAATATTCATATATAT
This sequence comes from Panax quinquefolius, assembly GCA_020205615.1. Lineage (NCBI taxonomy): Eukaryota > Viridiplantae > Streptophyta > Magnoliopsida > Apiales > Araliaceae > Panax > Panax quinquefolius. Next base: position 27,358,343 of record CM035163.1, read on the forward strand.
TCATAAAAGTACCTAGGGGAACAGCCCCCAGTGCCTCCGGTGTAGGGCCGCTACTGAGACTATGGAAGAAATAAATTCACAATAATAAAAATTAAATTTTAAATTTAATAATTAGAAGAACTCAATTTTAATTACTAGATTAATATTTCATTGACTAAAACATGTTCAAAAAAAACATACAAGTTCATATAATATAATATAGTGATAAACATTTCATATAGTACTTCCTCAATTTATAAATAAGTGACGTTTTAGAGTATTTTATACTTATTAAGAAAATTATTTATTGTTTTAATTTTGTCATTAAATTGATATGAATTGTCACAATTATCCTTGCATAAATTAAGAAAATATGTATAAAGTTGTCTAGATAGATGAGAGAAATTATGATAGAATATATTTGAAGGCAATAGAGAAAAATATTAATTAATGCTTCTTAGAAATTTGTTTACGTTAAATATATTGAAAAATTTTAAACTCGCTTAAACGTCACTTATTTAAAAATAGAGAAAATATGAAACTATGAATTATACCTCTTTTAAAATGATTTTTTTTTTTTTGTAATATAAAGTATTTTCAAACGAATCTTCACTTAATCAGGTTATAATTTTTATCATCATCTCAAAATTGTTTTGTCAATTAAAACTTAAAGCATTTGATAATCTTATTTGTTTATGTACAATTTATTTTAAATTAATTTATTTAACTCATAAACAGTGACGAAGTCATAAATATTTTTCAGTGGGATCAAAATTATTATTAAGCTATAAATAATCTTGCGGGTTCAGAGCAATGCCCTCGAACCAATATTTTTTAATAATTTTATACTTTCGGGTCACACACACGTATATGTATGTATATATATATATATATATATATATATATTATATTACAATGACAATATAATAAATAATAATATATGATATATGTATACTATATTGACTCATAATAGACTTTTTTAATCACAACTATTCATAAATAAGTAATTCATTATTTATTTTTAAAATAATATATAAATTAGATTATTATTTAGTTTAAAATATTATAGAGAGATATATATATATTGAGAGGATATGAGTCGTATGTGGTTAAAATTTGATTTACAAAATTATAAATTTTTAATTTGATCCCGTTTAATATAAAATTTTAATGAGGTCAATTTATATATAATAATTAAAAATTTTATTTTTTTTTCAATAGGATCCCACAAAACTTGCATGTGGCTTCGGCACAGCTCATAAATGCAGTGTTTAGAGTTTAAATTGTATCATATTACTTCAAGTGAACATAATCAAACACACCCTAGATACTTAAGTTAGTAAAATTACATTGTCGTTTTGATATACGCATGTGTTAGCATGCATATAATTTATTAATATAAAATATTGACATAAATATGATTATCTATATTTTAGGATTTAATAGGGTGAAATATTTTTTTGTGGCTTAAAAATGTTGAGTGTTAAAACATTTGACCAATAAAATATAATTGATTGAGGTACAGAAAAGGTTATGAAGAAGATTTATTTTAAAAAGAACTTTAACACAAATTATAAAAAATATATTTTTAAGTTTAAGGGGGCGAAAATGGAAACTAAATGAAAAGGTCTGACAATTATTCCTCATATCAACCTTAATAAGATTTGATTTTTAAAACCCTATATCGAGAATGAAATAAACATTCCTCACTCCAGCATTGTTCCCATTATTTATCTAACAAAATACAACTGATTTTGAATTTTCTGTTTACTCTAATAAATCATCTGGGCCGTCTAAAATTTGAGATAAATCTCACCTTCCATTTAGAGCCGAAAGCACCGGAGACAACTAATATATATATATATATATATATATATATATATAAGAGAACGAATCTAAAACATATCTTTTAAAAATAAAATAATATTAAAATAGAATAATCTCAATTATTTTATTTTAATTTATAAAAATGCCGCTCGCGACTCCACTTATTTTTAAAATACTACTAATAATATGAAAATGTGAAATATCAAAAGTATCTATAATAATAACATATCTTCAATTTATTTTAATACTCCTTCCTCTTTAAAATGATGGCATAAGGTACAAGTTTTTTTTTTTTTTTTTGCCTTCAAAAGATAGTAATAAGTACATTTAGTGGAGTTTACTAGTAAAAGAAAGGTCGTCATTTTACATAATTCTTCAACAGGAGTAACAAAAAAAACAGGCAGTATTCAGTTATAACTGAATCGAATTGTCTATTACATTATTATTATTGTCGAATATTAAATTTTATACAATTTTACTATCTGAATAAGTATTCGAAATTAACAATAACCGAAATAGCGAACAATCGAAGTATACTATTCGGTTATTCGGTATATAACCGAAATATGAACTTATTTTTACCAAACAAAAAAATTCATTTCAAATTTTAAAATAAAATTTTCAAACAATATTTAACCACAATCCACAACTATAATAATTCAAAAACAATTTTAATAGTTTTAAATTAACAATATATAAGCACATAATTATATGATAAATAATAAAATTAAAATATCTAATTTGGTTATTCGGATAGTCAAATAATAAAATTTTAAAAATTATAACCGAAGTTGAATACCGAATAATTAAATAGTTATAAATGAATTAAGTAAAATAACTTAATAACAAAAATAATTTGGTTAAAAATTTTGAATTCAGTTCGGTAATTCGATTTTACTGTCACGGGTCCAAAGTGGAGGTCTTGTACACGAAGATCTGTTATATTGGAGACTTTGAAGTACTTAACCATGGCAAGTTGTTTACAATAAGACAAAAAAAATGCTGAAGTCATTTGAATATACACACCAACTTCAAGCGCGTGTAATCCCAGTACTGGCAAATAGCTTCTTTTTTTTTTTTAAATAAATTAAAATGTTTACCCCTAAGACTATCCTAATTTTTTATTTATTTTTAACATCAATTTTTGTGTGCACAACATTGACATTAAAATATCACAGCATTTGTCAATAATTCAAAATTAGATATATATTTTGACTTTTTTAAAATTGTTTAAAAAAATTTTAAAATTTAAAATTAATATAATTTAGATTCGGGTTTTGAAAATAACGAAGATAATAATTAGTAGTACTTTATAGTTAGTTTATAATTGTTGTATTTGTTTGTATTAAAACTAAATAACTTCATATTAATTTTGAATTTTAAGATTTTGCAAATTGACTCAAAAAAATAAAATATATTTCTAATTTTGATACGGATGGAGTAATTTTTTCATACATTTCACTAGGAAAATAATATTTCCACGACTTTTTGATATTTTTACATGAAAAGTGTCGTTATAGATGTATAGCGACGGTAAAAACTATCATTATAGGATCTATAACGACGATTTTCATTTGAAAATATTAAAAAGTTATGTGGAAATATTAATATCAATTTCCATTTCACTATTGACTTCACCATATTTACAATTAAGCTATTGAATGTGTAATTATAAGACAATAAATACTATTATGATGTGAAATATTTGAATAATATTGTCAGATCTTGCACTTGCTTAATTAGATCATGAGGAATAATCCAATTATTTAGGATTTGGATCTCCTCAATTATATATATATTCTTTTAATTTTATTTAATACATTAATTTTTTTTGTAGTTGTGATCGAATAGTATAATTGAAATCGATACCCATCAATTAATTTATTATATTGAATAGCATAATTATTTCAAAAATGAAAATAATCCTAATTTTCACCATTTGATGAACATGTAAATTTTTATCAAAATTTTAATGGATAAAAATTATTTTAAACTTTTAACGATGAAAATATTTTTTATGATTATAATTTTTGTATGATTGATTTTAATATCATCAACTATTTATTAACATATTTGGATCATTACTTACAAAATTATTAAGATCAAATAATTGATGTATTAAATGAAATTGGAAAAAATGTGTAATAGAGAGGAGCCAAATTCATTATTTAGAAAGACAAATATTTGAATATTTTATTTATTGAGTCATACTACATACATTGATTTAGTTTATAAGGTTGGTTTAGTTATTAGTGCTTGCAATGTTTTCGACCGTAGCGTTTGTAACGTTTAGACATCTAAACAAATTTGTGATGCCCCCAAAATAGGTATACATCACCTATTTTGAGTCGTCAAATACATGGTACAGAATACAAATATAATCTTAAATATACAACATGAGCTGTGAGTTTTAATACAAATATTATCTTCTAGACAGTATTCAAACTCAAAATAAGTCCTCAATACATTTATTAACACACTATTTCAAAGAATAGTGAGGACTACTAATACTATCATCTGGACCGTCACTCCCTTCCCCGACTAGTCCCTGCTACGTTCTCATTTTCTGAAGAGAACAATGAAAGTAAAAGGGTGAGCTCAACTAGCCCAGTAAGAAATATTATGACTAAGATAATGCAGGATAAATTATCGTTAGCCTTCAACAGTGTTAAACTGATACAATATAACAAACATCAAGTTTAACTGCAGCGGAATAAGCAATCCATTAAAAGAGTCAAGTAGAGAATAAAATCTACTATCTTCTATGATTTAAAAGGTTTTTCATCACTTTTATTGCGAGACTCGACAAATAAATAAACCACATCGTCCTCAAGACTACGACCAATGATATTCATTAGTATCACAACCATAAATTATCCACGACTACGGGCAAGGATATTTGTGTATTCATCAATGGTCATGATCGTGCCAACAACTGTCCATCAATGCACTACGGGCCAATGAGGACTTTTACCACATCATTTGTAACATTACGATCATGATTATACCGAATAATCTCTGGTCATAATCATACCAAGTCCAACTATGCACTACAGGCCACAGATGACTTTCAACATAATATAAACATGAAAATGATGACAATGATATAAGAATTCAATAAAACAAGTTCAAGAATTAATTTATCCAGGAACCAATAACGTCCAAATTGTCAACATGATACAGCTTTGTGGAGTAAAATTCAAGAATGCTCAGAAGAATATTTTCATGAAAAGATGCTGGATGAAGCACAAATATCAAAGATATTCCACTAATTTTATGGAGTATAAAAGCCAAAACTTTAACCAACTGAGTATAATAAAGAATGGAATAACAAAAGAAATCACCAGGCATGCGATAGACCGCACAGACAGTTTATTCTAACAGAATCATAAATAACGGAACTAGGTTATGCGTAAACGCACAGACATGATATTCCAACAGAATAATAAATAATGGAACTAGGTCATGCGTAAACGCACAGATAGGATGTTCCAACAGAATAATAAAGAATGGAATAACAGAAGAATTTCACCATGTATGCGGTACTTCGCATAGATAGATTATTCTAACATAATAATACAGAATGGAATAACAGAAGAATTTCACTATGTATGCGGTACTTCGCATAGACAGGTTATTCCAACATAATAATAAAGAATGGAATAACAGAAGAATTTCATCAAGTATAGGGTAGTGCATGATACGAGTTATTCCAATGAGAATAATAAAGAATGGAATAACGGAAGAATTTCACTATGTATACGGTGATTGGCATGATGCATAGTTATTCCAACATAATAATAAATAATGGAATAACGGAAGAATTTCACCAAGTATAGGGTAGTCGCATGATACAATTTATTCCAATGTAATAATAAAAATAGAATAATAGAAGTTCTCTTGAATACAAAAGAAATAATACCCCTTACGAGTACAACAAATAATATCCCTTACCTTAGAAGAAAGCTGGATATAGGAGTAGTGAAGTAGCGAATACTTTTCTTCTTTCTCTCTATAGCTTTCTCTCTAGAGTTTCAAAGAATTTGTAAGAAATAATGAAGGAATGAGCTTCTATTTATAGGAGAATGGATGAATAAGAACTAATTCATGAACTATCCAGATTGATTTACTTTTAAACTGACGGTCCATATTAATTTACTATGCAAAGATTAATAAAATATTCTAATAAAACAAAATCTTTTAAATAAAATATAATATATTATATTTATAATCTAATAAAATGAATAACTTTATAAAAGTATTCTATTTTATATAAAAAGATTTTACTATCAAACACTATATCAGAGCCTTATGCAAACACTATATATAATATAATATTATATATTCTATTTATAGTCTAATAAAAAACGAATAACTTTATAAAAGTATTCATTTTTATATAAAATAATTTTACTATGCGTAATAGAATATTATATATTCTATTTATAGTCTAATAAAACGAATAACTTTATAAAAGTATTTTGTTTTATATAAAAAGCTTTTCTGTTTTATTACATTAATAATACTAATAAAATAAAATTTTATCATCATTATTATAATTCACACTATTAATCGACCATATATGTCGTTTCCTGTGAGAAAAGGGGGCTTTCTAATAAGGATTTCTCCTATTAGTGCCGCAATTAAGTGACCAAACCTCTCCTCAAGCGTAACTTAGACATCATTAATATTACAAATAATAATATTAATAACTTTGTTATCTCAATTATTGATTTAATAATATATAAAATATCGACAATAATTGAATCAAATAATGTGAGATACTTGTCGCAAAGAATTACTATATAGCAATAATTGAACAAAACCGAGTGACTTCTCACGTAAGCATCAATAATCAAAACCAGGTACTACTACTTATCTGACCACGATATTATCAGTACTTTTAACAAGGGTGTTTCAACAGATTAACGGTAAAACTTCCGCCGTTATTTTCATAAAATATTTTTGTCGCTTTCAATCCGACAATAATTCCGCTTCTTGGGTCCACCAATGATTGTCTTGTTGTCATTTAATATTCCCTGTTAAAACGAATATTCTCTTTAACAATCGAATATTATATAACATCTTACGTACTTTGTAAAATTTATAAATATTACCCACAACTATAAAATTATATCAAATTCACACCATAATATTAAAAAAAAATCAAAAAATTTAAATCTTTATTCATAAAATTTGGGGTCTCACAAAATTGCACCAATTTTGGTGTGTCGTGTTTGATGTCCAAATGTGACACCCCCAAATTCGAGCCTATACAACCCAATTTGAGTCGTCAAAATACAAAATAGTGTACATAAATTCTCTTAATTTTAATTATTACAATACCGTGTATATCACAACAATACACACACTAAGTCCTCACTACAATTATTGACAAATTATTTTACAACTTAGTGAGAATTACTGCAACTACAAAATCGGACTGTCACTCCATTCTCGTGCTCTCCTCGCTAGCTCCGGTACATTCTCATTTCTTGAAAAGAATTAGAAAAACAAAAAGATGAGCTCAAATAGCCTAGAAAGGAATATCTAGAATAGGTTAAAAAAAGAATAAAGTTATCAGCTTTTAACAGTGAAAAATCAGAGATTTAGCAAATGGTAGATAACATAATTTTTTAACAAATAATTTTAGCGGGATGAAAAGTCCAATAGAAGAATCAAATAAACAATAGTGTCTACTATCTTCTCAAATTTAAAGTTTGTCATCAAGATTCTATCAACTGTAACAACAATGGTCATGATCATGCCAAACAACAATTCTTCTTTGCACCGAGGCTAAAGAGAATTTTAATCACGTGTCTTTACCAAACAAGCTAAAAACACCCAACAACCATATTATCTTTACACCCAGACAAAAGACATTTTTTTACAACTTTAGTTCTAATGGTTAATACAAACAATAAAGAATATCTAATAATAATAATAAAATAATGAATGAATATTAAAGATCTGCAATTTGTTTATGTTTAAGAAATAATTTAATTTGTCCACAATCCAATAATGTCTAAATTTTAGATTGTGTTCAAGTCTAAGGGTATTGTCCAAGATTCATAGATAGGAAGTTCAACAGTAAGGTTCGCGGTACGAGGAATATTTAACAATCTAAAATGTCCACAATTTAAATAGAAAGTTCTAGTAAAAATACTCATAGTCTAAATATAAAGTTCAAAAGTTCACAATTCAAATATAACAATTAGAATTCAACAGGAAAGTTCAGGTCAAAAGATATTAGATGAAATACAAACTATTAAAGAAATGTAACGAACTGTTATTTTAGAAATTTTCACCGTTTAATGTTAAGAGTTACAGAAATGAATAATAATTTCTTACCATAGTAAGTTTAAATTTAGGAGTATAAAAGAAAATGATATCACTTACCTTAGCATGTGACTAGATTCTGCTTTCTATGTAGGAGATCTACCTGACCAATCATTTCACTTTTATTGATGATACCAATACTCAAATATCCTTAGCACACTCAAATAAGCACTCACACTAAGAAATATTTAGAAAGTTGGGAAAATAATGAGTAATAAGGTTATGCTAACTCTGTAAGACCCCGACTTTTAATAAATAGATTTTAATTTTTCTTATAATTATTATTTTAACAATAAGGTGTTAAACTGATAAAATGATAAAATTAAGGACAATATGTGTAAATTGGGATAAATATTTTTTTGTCACTCTACTTTAGGTTAACTTACAAATGAGTAACTGAACCTTTTTTTTTACAGTTAACTTACTAAACTTTAGTTTTCTTACAAACTGTTATAAAAATCGTTAAATCTATTGACTTTTAACGGTTTAACCACATAGGAGATAGAAAGCTGACATGAAAAGTGAAAATGAACAAATTTTATGGAGAAAATGAAAGAAATTCTTTTAAAATAAAATATAAATTAAAAAACTTAGTAAAAAAAAAATAAATAGAATAACATAACTGGAAAATATATTTAATTATTTTTATAATTAATATCAAATGAGTTTTTATGTAATTATTAGCAAATATAATTAAGGAAATTATAAAACATAAAAATTATAAATATTATTGTTATCTTCATTATTATAAATATTATTATTATCGGTATTATCGGTATTATTATTATTATTATCGGTATTGTTATTATTATTATTAGTATTATTATTATCGGTATTATTAGTATTATTATTATTATTATTATTGGAGGCAACGTTGGATCAATTTTGCCACATCAATTTTTTTCCCAACTCAACATCATATGTGGTCAAACCGTTAAAAGTAAAAGGACTTAACGATTTTTGTAACGGTTTGTAAGAAAATTAAAGTTCAGTAAGTTGACTGTAAGAAAAAAAATTTAGTGACTCATTTGTAGGTTGAACTAAAGTAGAATGACCAAAGACACATTTATCCATGTGTAAATTATAAGATAAAAAGTATGTTGGAGAATATTAGTTCTATCGGGGAATATTCATTCTGTCAGGCAATATTAGGTTAAATACGACGGCGCCGAAACAACTAATTATTGGGGGGCACCACAACGAAAGAGTTGTCGGATGCAGAAAACGACATAAAAAATATTTTTAATAAAAAAAATTGTTAATGGACTTATCACTTTCAACTGTTAAAATATTCAGTGATAAATTACAGTAACACACACTATTTCACAATAGCACACGGTACTCTACAATAACACACAACATTACATAATACCACACAGTATTTGTGATGCCCCCAAAATAGGTATACATCACCCATTTTGAGTCGCCAAATACATGGTACAGAAACAACTACAACTTTATTAATACAATTATCGTGGAAAATATGACAACACATATACTGTGAGTTTAAATACAAATATTGTCTTTTAGACAATATCCATACTCAGATAAAGTCTTCATTACAATTATTGATGCACTATTTTATAAAATAGTGAGGACTGCTAAAACAACTATCTTGAACCATCACTCCATACCCCGGCTAGTTCCTGCTAAATTCTCACCTCCTGAGAAGAAAAATAGAACAAAAAAGAAAAGGGTGAGCTCAACTAGCCCAGTAAAAAATATTATGACTAAGATAATGCAAAATAAATTATCCTTAGCCTTCAATAGTATAACAACTGATAGAATATAATAGATAACAAGTTTTAGATCAACAACTGCAGCAGAACAAGCAATCCATTAGAAGAGTTAAGTAGAACATGAAATCTACTATCTTCTATGATTTAAAAGTTTATCATCAATTTTATCGCTGAGACTCAGCTTAATAAATAATCCACATCACTGAATTATCCATACACTACGGCCCAAGGATATTCGTTATTATCACCAATGGTCATAATCGTGCCAACAACTGTCCATCAATGCACTACGGGCCAATGAGGACTTTTACCACATCATTTGTAAAATTACGGATCATGATTATGCCGAATGATCCCTGGTCATAATCATACCAATCCACAGTCCATCTATGCACTATGGGCCAAAAATAACTTTCATAACAATATAACCATGAGGATGATGACAATGATATAAGAATTCAATTAGATGCAAACAAAGGATAAATTCTAAAAATTTATAATTTAATTTATCCAGAATTCAATAATGTCCAAATTTTCAACATGATATTGCTTTGTCGAGTAAAATTCAAGAATAATATTATATCAAAAATGATTTGGACCGAAAAGAAATCAATTTTTGTCATGAATAGTATCCCGGGTGAATAGTACCCGAGTGAATAGTACCCCATGAATATTACTTCGGGAATAGTACCCCGTGAATAGTACTCCGGCATGATAAGGTTAAAACTTTATCAAGAATGCTCAGAATAATATTTCCATAAAAAGATATTGGATGAAGCGCAATATCAAAGAATTTCTTATTATTTCAGGAATTATAGAAGCAATACTTACCATAGTAAGTTTAGAGTTAGGAATCTGAAATGAACAATATACGAAACTGCAAATAAATTTTTAATTGTCATGCGGTAGTCCGTATAGATAGATCATTTCCATAATTTAATAACAAATGAATACGAAGGGTTATTCACCAGACATGCGGTAGTTCACGTAGACAGGTTATTCCCACAGAATAATAAAGAATGGAATAATAAAAGGATTTCACTATGCATCCGGTAGTCCGCGTAGACAGGTTATTCCAACAGAATAATAAAGAATGGAATAACAACCCTTACTAGTATTGAAAGAAATAACTCTCTTACGAATACGAAAGAAATAATACCTCTTACGAATACGAAAGAAATAATACCCCTTACGAATACGAAAGAAATAATAACCCTTACCTTAGTAAGAGATTGGATACTGCAATAGTGTATTAACAGAATACTCTTTTTTTCTATCTGATTCTCTCTCTATAGAATTCTCTTGTGAGTCGTAGTGAATTGGTGAGAATGAAAGAAGGAATAAGGTTATATTTATAGAAGATTTCTAGCTTAGCCCTTGCAATGGGAAGAGACAAGTGGCTTGACGACTGGTGATGTGAAAAGAAAAGTGGTTTGACGCCTGTAATGTGAAACAACAAGTAGTTCGATGCCTGTAATGTGAAACGACAAGTGGTTCGACGCTTGTAATGTGAAACAACAAGTGGTTTGACGTCTGGTAAAGGCAAGTACTATTGGCGAAAGTGACTCTTAGATGATGGTATATGGGTTCCATAGAATAAACCAAATTTATAACAAACGTCTCATAACAGACTTCTTATTTATATCAAAGATTGAATAAATATTTACAACAAATCATTTTATCTTCAATCAACACATTTTTTTTAATCTTTCAACAATTATTCATCATTAATATTATAACTCACAATATTGACAATCAGATCATTCCCAGAAAATAGGGGGCTTTCCGATAAGGACTTCTCCTTATCATGCCGCATTAAAGCGACCAAACCCTTTCCTCGATGAACTTTCTAGACATTGTCAATAATATAAATAATAATATGAATAACTTTATCGTCTCAATTATTGATTTAATAATATAAAATATTGTGAAGATGATACTGTGATAATAATTGAATCAATAACGTGAAATACTATACAGTAATTACTGTAGCAATAATTGAGTATAATTGAGTGACTTCTTACGTAAGCATCAATAATCAATATCGTGTGCTACTATACAACCACGCGTATTACTGTACTTTTATCACCGGGTATTTCAACAGTTAACGGTAAAACTTTCGCCGTTATTTTTATAAAATGATAATTTTGTCGTTTTTTAACTCCGACAATAATTCTGTTGTGGGGTCAACCAATGATTGTGCCGTCGTACGAATATTCCCCTATAAAAAGAATATTGCTCGACCAAATGAATATTTTATAACAACTTGTTTTACTTTGCAAATTTTTCACATATCACCCTTAAATTAATCTTTTTATCAATTTAACCATTTACTAAATAAAATAATAATTATAAGAAAATTGAATACTTTCATTTCATAAAATTCGAGGTCTTACAGTATTGCACAGTAATTCATATTATTATCATAGTAACAATTGTATAATATTTCATATTATTGACTCAATAATTGTTACAATAACAACTATATAATATTTCATATTATTGACTTAATAATTAAAAAATATAATTAGATCAGTTAATATTATTGGCAATTTCTAAAAGTTTTGTCGAAGAAAGAGATTATTTGATTGCGCGTCATTTATACAGAAAACCCTATTTTTCCTGAAAACGATCTAGTTGTCAATATTGTAAATTTATAATAATAATTGGTGAATACTTGTGAATAATTGTGAATTTTTTTTGAAAAATTAAAAATATGTGAATAATTGATGAATAAAAGGTGTTGATTAAAAATAAGTATGATAAGTGATGTGTGGTGGATGTTTTGTTAAAAATAGAGAGCTTTAACATAAGTAGTTTGTTGTAAGTTTGACTTATTTTTGTTTCTTCCATGAGACCCACAACTTTATTTAATTTCTTCCATGGGACCCACAAACTAACAAAAAATTTCAACCATAGTGTGTCGATCTTGTAAATTTGTTAAAATTTGTGAGCTCTCGTTCTCTTATAAATAATTTGCTCAGTTGAGTAATGCAAGACACACAAAAACAGAGCAAGAGAAGTAGAGAGAAAAAAGATCAAGCTTGAGCATATAAACATAAGAGTGCAAAAATTATTCCTATTAATCAATTATGTAGAAAACAATATCTAGTCTCGTATTAAGGTAAGAGATATCATTTTTTTTTCATACTCCAAAATTTATGGTAAAAAATTATTATTCGTTTATACAACCTTATCATTAAATGTTGAAAATTCTTGAAATGATACATTAAATTAAGTAGCATTTATTTAGTTTTTTTTTCTAAATAAATTAAATTAAATATAAAATAATATAATAAGATAAGATAAAATATAATATAATAAAATAAAATAATAATATAATATAATAAAATAAATGAAGAATATAATATGATAAATTATATTAAAATAAAAAAATAAAAAATAATATAACATAATATAATAAAATAAAATAAAATACTACTAGTTCCAAGTAGATGAAGAAAAAACGTAGCAAGCTCCGAGTAGTGCATACCACTGGCACGCACTCATTTGAGGAGTTGAAGTCAATATGTATATGTTTAGTTGTTTAATTTAATATTATCATAAGCAGACTAAATAGATGATATATATATATATATATATATATATATATATTTGTGACGCCCCCAAAATAGGTATACATCATCCATTCTGAGTCGCCAACTTTATTAATACAATTGTAGTGCAAAATACGACATCACATAAACTGTGAGTTTAAATACAAATATTGTCTTCTAGAAAATATCCACACTCAAATAAGTCCTCATTACAATTATTGATACACTATTTTACAAAAATAGTGAGGACTACTAAAACAGCTTTCTAGAAGCATCATTCCATACCCCGACTAGTACTCACTACATTCTCGCCTCCTGAGAAGAAAAATGAAATAAAAAGAAAAAGGGTGAGCTCAACTAGCCCAGTAAAGAATATTATGACTAAGATAATATAGAACAAATTATCGTTAGTCCTCAACAGGGAAAAATCTGATAGAATATAATAGACAACAAGTTTTAAATTAATAGTCGCAGCGGAAATAACAATTCATTTAGAAGAGTTAAGTAGAGAATGAAATCTACTTTCATCTATGAAATTAAAAGTTCATCTGTAAGACCCCAATTTATTGTAAATGAAATTAAATTTCCTCTATTTATTATTTTGAAATAGTAAAGGTTGATTTGATTAATGTGGTTAGTTATGGGTAAAATGCGCAAATATTTTAAATAAGCAAGTGGTTATAAAATATTCATTTTATCGGAGAATATTCGTTTAGGTCGTGAAATATTCTTCTTTGTCGTGAATATTCGTATTTACGGCAATATTTCCTTGTGTGGGTCCCATAACTGAAAAGCGATTGGATGAAGAAAAACGATAAGTATAAGTTATTTATAAATAACGACGTAGTTATTACCGCTAATATTGTTGGAATACCCTTGGTTAAAACACAAAGAAGACACAAAAGATTGCACTAATTATTGATTCTTACGTAGAAAGGCACTACTCAATAATTGTTACAATGAATACTATTCAATATTTTATTTTATTGATTCAATAATTGTTACGTTGATATTTTATATTATTGTTGTTTCAATAATTGTCACTGCACAGTATTTTCCTTTATCGAATCAATAATTCATATTATTTGAATAATATTATTAGATAACATTATTGGCAATGTCTAGAAAGTTCTGTCTAAGGAGAGGTTTGGTCACCTAATTGCAAGGCCAAGTAAGGAGAAATCCTTATCGAAAGCCCTCTCTTCCTCCTGAGCGGCTGGTTGTTTATATTGTAATTATGTAATATTATTTATAAATAATTAATTATTGATTTATATGATAAGGAAAATATTCATTTTATGTGGATATAGATGGAGAAAATTTTTAATGTAACAATTGTTGAAAATTGATATTTTATCTTTTCTGATAAAATAATTCATTTAAAAATATTATTATATTAATATAATAATGGTGATATTTTTACAATGAGTGTGGGATATATGAGTATATGAGGAGGAGGATTATTTTTATTACTAAAAATATTTAAAACATGTTTTTCATGTTTGTGGACCTCATTTCTTGACTGAAATTTGATTTTAGCATGTAAAATCGTTCGTTTGTGAATTTCGGTCAATTTTTGTTTGGAATTTGAAAAAACTTAAACTTACAAAGTTGTAGAGAATGGAATTTCCTATAAAAAAGACATAAGGTTCGAATTTTTCTGATAAAAAGCTATTTATTATGAAATATTGAAGTTCTGAAGTTCCAGAATAATTGATTTTTGAAGTTTTAAATATATTATTTAATAAAAACATTTTTTTACACTTTGGTGGGCCCCAATTGCACATGGTAATGGCTGAATTCAGATCTTCAAAAGTTGGCGTAGTAAAAATTTAATAAATAATATTATTTTATTTTCTGCTTTGGTGTTCTAAGCATTTTCCTATAAATAGGGTGCTTAGGTTAGAATTGAAAATCACACCGAAAACTCAAATTTTCTCTCTATATTATCGAAATATTCTTGTGAGTATTTTGATACTTTGAGTGTTGCTATATGGTGCAAGTTCCTTCAAATATATATCCGATATTCCACCCGTAAGACTATTCTTTTCGAGGTAAGGGGATGTTATTTTTTTTAAAATGATATTATTTCTTCTAATGTCATTATGCCGGAATATTGGTAAGATTTTTCTTGTGAAATTCTTGTCTTTTAGTGTCGGGGTTACTATTCATGTATACGGCACTATTCACAGAAAAATTAAATTTTTATTTTTTGTCCAAAATATCTATTATGGTTACTAGCTTTGATTGTATCCATGTTTTGATCATTCTTGAATTTTACTTCACTACGATTATTTATGAAGTATTTTTGAACTTGGATTGTTTGAAAAATGAATCCTTAATATTTATTCTTTTGTTTCACTGGATTCGTTTTCTTTAAAATATTTTTCATCATCCTCACCCTAAATGATGATATTCTTGAATATCTTTGGCACAGAAAAGTGCAAAGATGGTTGATTTTCTTATGAATATCTGTGGCCCGTAGTGCAAAGATGTACAGGTATTGAGATGAACATGACCAACTAATGAATATATTTGGCCTGTAGTGCAAAGATGAATATTTGATTCAAGATGTATGTAGATTGATGTTACATGGATAAAATATTGATGATGGAGTTTTAAATTCATAGATATTAGTAGATTTCATTCTCTACGTAACTCTTCTATGAATTATTATTTCCGCTGCGAATATTGATCTGAAACTTGTCGTCTATTATATTTTATCAGATTTTTTCTCTGTTGAAGACTAACGATAATTTGTTCTATATTATCTTAGTCATAATATTTATTTACTGGGCTAGTTGAGCTCACCCTTTTCCTTTTTGTTCCATTTTTCTTCTTAGGAGGCGAGAATGTAGCGAGTACTAGTCGGGGTATGGAATGAAGGTCTTAGAAAGTTGTTTTAGTAGTCCTCACCATTTTGTAAAATAATATATCAATAATTGTAATGGGGACTTATTTGAGTGTTGATATTGTCTGTAAGACAATATTTGTATTTAAACTCACGCTTTTATGTTGTAATAATAAAGTTGTAGTTGTTTTCGTACTCATGTTATCGATTTACTTCGTAATGGGGTGTTGTAAACCTATTTTGGGGGCATCACGGTTGGTATCGAACTTAGGGATATAATCTCCGGCGAGATCGTGGAATGTAACTAGGAGGGGAGAGACGAGTAAATCCTTCCCTAAAGGTGTCTTACCTAAGCTTATTTGTTGGTTGGTCAAGATATAGGGATATTATGTGATATGTTGATTTCTTTAATTAACCCTTGTTTTATGGCGCAAGATTTGAGAATGTCGATCGAGAATGTTAATAAGTGGAGTAAATGAGACCGTGGAGACTCCTTTACTCACCAACGAGGAGAACGTACAACAGGCTGACAATGTTCCTCCTGTGAACAACACCACCGAAAGCGAGATGATGATGAACGACGGGATGTTTAGAAGCTTTTTGCGCTTCATGAAAAATCGACGAGGAGACTCGTGCACAAAATACAGTGGAAATGATAACAACGCATTTGCGGTTTGTCACACAATGCAAGCGCTTCAAAGAGTTGGGACCACCAGAATTCTACAGGCTATAATCCACATACGGACGATTTTACAGGCTATAATCAAATTTCAGTCAAGAAATGGGGTTTACCAACATGTTTAACATGTTTTTAACATTTATTGCAATAAAAATACTCTTCCTCTTCATTTATTCATATATCACACATTAATTGTAAAAACATCTTCATTATTATATTATTATAATATAATAATATATTTAAATGAATTATTTTATCGTAAAAGATAAAATATCAATTTTCAACAATTGTCACTTTTCTAAAAATTCCTCCATTTATATCCACATAAATAAATATTTTTCTTATCATATAAATCAATAATTAATTATTCACAAATAATATTACGAATCACAATAATGATGACCAGTCATTCCCTGAGAAAGAGGGGCTTTCCAATAAGGGTTTCTCCTCATCAAGCCGCAATTAATTAGGTGACCAAACCTCTCCTGATGTAACTTCCTTGTAGACATTGCCAATAATGCTATCTAATAATATTATTCAAATAATATGAATTATTGATCCGATAATGAGAAATATCGCGTTGACAATTATCAAAACAATAATAATATAAAATATCAACGTAGCAATTATTGAATCAATAAAATATTAAACAAGAATTATCGTAATAATTATTGAGTAAGTGCCTTCCTACGTAAGAATCAATAATTGGTGCAATACTGTAGGCTATCTTGAACAACACCGCCAGACATCGTGTTTTAACCACCGGGTATTTCAACAGTGTTAACAGTAACAACTACGCCGTTATTTTTGAAAAAGCTTACACTTGTCATTTTCTTCATCCAATCGTTTTCTGTTATGGGGCCCACACAAGGTTGCGTCGTCGTACGAATATTCTCCGACAGTAAGAATATTCCACGACCAAACGATATTCCCCGACAACAATGAATATTTTATAACCACTTGCTTATTTAAGATATTTGCGCATTTTACTCATAACTAACCACATTAATCAAATCAACCCTTACTATTTCAAAATAATAAATAGAGGAAATTCAATTTCATTTATAATAAATTGGGGTCTTACAATATTAATGTATTTATTATGGCATGCAGATAAGCTTGGGTGGATCTCCTACCATGGTCGAATTTTGGGATAGAGCCCATACGTCGAAAGACTTTACTATATCTCCCGCAACATTAATAGCTATATGAATAAAAGTTGTTATTGTCATATATAATTTTAAATATTACGTAGTTAATAAAATGATTTAATTAACTAACATATACATAATAAATTACATGATTGATTTCAGAAGCTCTAGGACTAGCGTGTAGCTGAGTTACTGGATGCTAGGGGAGATTTTGAGCCATTAGATTCTACCATCCCTCTTTGGGTCACATCATTGGATCCCCCCAGTAGAACTACCAGTAGATATAGAGTTATGGGTTAGCCGAGAGTACCAACATATAAATTACGAGGGAGGTATTAATTTTATTATGTTTCTCGTTATTTCATAAATTATTATTAAAATTATTTTTATTTCCACAGGCTCTAGTTAGCGTTAGCGTTTGAGAGCACATGTTGAACCATTTCATACGGGTGTTGGCTTGGACAATGAGCCATTTCAAAGGATTATGATGGCGGTGTTAGAGACGTTTGGCACGGATCCGGTATTCCGACGGTAGGACTTGCCTAGTCGTGCTTGCCTGCATTAGCTTGCTCAGACATTATAATAGGGGCTACCGTTGAGAGTACGAGTATCCCTCCGGAGCAGTTCGCCGCGATACGCAACGAGGTGGTAGGAATGGTGGTTACCCTACTATAGGAGGTTTTTGGGCCGATGTTTAGTCAACCCATGACTACTCATGTAAGACCCCAACTTTTATGAATAAAGATGAATTTTCTATAATTATCATTTTTAAATATTATGGAATGAATTTGATATAATGTTATAGTTGTGGGTAATAGTTATAAATTTTACAAAGTACGCAAGTTGTTATATAATATTCGATTGGTCGAGAAATATTCGTTTTAACAGGGAATATTCGTACGACGGCACAATCATTGGTGGACCCCACAATAGAATTATTGTCAGATTGAGTAAACGACAAAAATATTTTATGAAAATAACGGCGGAAGTTTTATCGTTAATTATTGAAACACCCTGTTAAAAAGTACAAGAATACACGTGGTTACATAAGAGCACACCAGTATTGATTATTGATGCTTACGTGAGAAGTCACTCGCTTTGTTCAATTATTGCTTCAAAGAATTGTTTCATAAGTATCTCACGTTAATTGATTCAAGTATTGATTTATATTTTATATATTATTAAATCAATAATTGAGATGACGAAGTTATTAATATTATTATTTGCAATATTAACGATGTCTAGAAGTTACGCCAAGAGAGAGGTTTGGTCACCTAATCATGGCCATTGATAGGAGAAATCCTTATAGGAAAGTCCCTCTTTCTCGGGAACGACATTCGGTCGATTAATAGTGTGAATTATAATAATGATGAGAAAGTTTTGTTTTATTAGTATTATTAATGTAATAAAATGTAAAAAGCTTTTTATATAAAATAGAATACTTTTATAAAGTTATTCATTTTATTAGACTATAAATAGAATATATTATATTCTATTATGCATAGTGTTTTTGATAGTAAAATCTTTTTATATAAAATGTAATACTTTTATAAAGTTATTCATTTTATTAGACTATAAATAGAATATATTATATTTTATTATGCATAGTGTTTGCAAAAGTGCTCATATAGTATTTGCGATAGTAAAATCTTTTTATATAAAATGTAATACTTTTATAAAGTTATTCTTTGTTTGTTAGCTTATAAATAGAATATATTATATTTTATTGAAAAGATTTTGTTTTATTAGAATATTTTATAAGTAACCCAATCTGGATGGACCGTCTGCTTAAAAGTAAATCAATCTGGACCGTTCAGAATTAGTTACTATTCAGGTCCATTCTCCTATAAATAAAAACTCATTCCTTCATTATTTCTTACTTAATTCACTTTGAAACTCTGTAGAGACAAAAACTATAGAGAGAAAAGAAGAAAAGTATTCTGCTACTTCACTACTCCTATCCAGTTTGTTATAAGGTAAGGGTATTATTTATTTACGTCGTCTTCATGAAGAGAACTTCATTATTCCATTCTTTGTTATTATGTTGGAATAACTCGCCTATGCTGGCACCGCATATATATGGTGAAATTCTTCTTTATTCCATTCTTTATTATTATGTTGAATAACTCGCCTCATGCTGCACCGCATACATGGTGAAATTCTTCAGTTATTCCATTCTTTATTATCCTGTTGGAACATCCTGTCTGTGCGTTACGCATGACCTGGTTCCATTATTTATTATTCTATTGGAATAACCTGTTTGTGCGGTCTATCGCATGCTTGGTGATTTCTTTTGTTATTCCATTCTTTATTATACTCAGTTGGATAAGTTTTGGCTTTCATACTCCATGAAATTAATAGAATATCCTTGATATTTGCGCTTTATCCAGTATCTTTTAATGGAAATATTCTTCTGAGCATTCTTGAGTTTTACCCCATAAAGCAGTATCATGTTGACAATTTGGACATTATTGGTTCCTGGATAAATTAATTCTTGAACTTGTTTTATTGAATTCTTATATCATTATCATCATTCTCATGTTTATATTATGTTGAAAGTCATATGTGGCCTGTAGTGCATAGATGGACTTGGTATTATTATGACCAGGGATTATTCGGTATAATCATGACCGTAATGTTACAAATGATGTGGTAAAAGTCCTCATTGGCCCGTAGTGCATGGATAATTTGTGGTTGTGATACTAATGAATATCCTTGGCCGTAGTACATGGATGATGTGGATTATTTATTAAGCTGAGTCCCAACGATAAAAGTGATGAAAAACCTTTTAAATCATAAAAGATAGTAGATTTTATTCTCTACTTGACTATTTTAATGGATTGCTTGTTCCGCTGCAGTTAAACTTGATGTTTGTTATATTGTATCAGTTTAACACTGCTGAAGGCTAACGATAATTTATTTTATATTATCTTAGTCATAATATTTCTTACTAGGCTAGTTGCGCTCACCCTTTTACTTTCATTTTTCTCTTCAGGAAATGAGAACGTAGCAGGGACTAGTCGGGGAACGGAGTGACGGTCTAGATAATAGCATTAGTAGTCCTCACTATTCTGTTAAATAGTGTGATAATAAATGTAATAAGGACTCAATTGAGTGTGGATATTGTCTAGATGACAATATTTGTATTAAAACTCACAGCATATATTTTTTCGTATTTTACACGACTGTTGTATAATTAAGTTGTATTTGAATTTTGTGCCATGTATTTGGCGACTTAAGATGGGTGATGTATACCTACTTTGGGGGCGTCACAGTTGGTATCAAAGCTTAGGGATATGATCCCTGGCTGAGATGTGAGACAAGAACTAGGAGGGGAGAGACGGGGAAATTCTTCGCTAGTATGACCTACCTAAGTTTATTTGGCATTTAATTGGTCGGTCAGAGTATAGGGATAATATATTGCATGTAAATTAACCTTTGTTTTGTGGCAATATTTGAAAATGGCATCCGAGAATGTTGAGATTAGCAATGAAGCACAGGAGACCGTTGAGTCTCCACAGATCAATAATCAGGATAATGTGCATCAGGAAGACGACAATACTCAGGCAAACAAAAACACGGACCAGATGATGAACAATGGAATGTTCAGAGGCTTTATGCAATTAATGCAACATCAGGCAAAATACAGGTGGAAACACTAGCAACACTCGAACGGTCACCGCTAAGCAGTTCAAGGAACTGGGACCACCAGAGTTTTTTGGAGAGCAAAAACCACTTAAGGCGGAGACGTGGGTAAAACAGATCTGCAAGATATTTGATGTCTTGGGATGCTCCGAGGAGCAAAAGGTTCCCTTTGCCACCTTCATGTTGTGTGTAGAGGCAAATTACTGGTGGGAATCTGTAAAACGTACTCAACCTGCCACACTGAAGATGACTTGGGAGAAGTTCCGAGAATTGTTCAACGACAAGTATTTTCCCAAAAATATCCGTCACATGAAAGAGGTAGAGTTCATTAAACTGGAGCAAAACAATACGACCGTGTCGCAAAGACGGGCCAAGTTTGCCGAAATTGTCCCGGCTTCGTCCCATTTGGTTGATAATGAGGAGAGAATGACGCAAATGTTTCTAAGATGTTTGAAACCCCGAGATACGTCAATATCTTATCTCTCATAAACTGTGTTTGTATTCGATGTTGTTAATAGGGGCTCGCTTATTGGAGGCGATAATGAAATCAACCCAACCAAAAGAGAGCGGTAATTTAAAAATGATAATACTAGTGATAGTAGTCATCGAAGCGGTAACAATAAGCGTGGAGGGAATCAACATGCCAGAAATGATAACCACTTCGGTGGTAATCATGGACAAAATAATAATAATGGACATTTCAAGAAGAGTAGATTCAACAATAATGGAAAGACGTCAGCACCAGCACCCGTTGTTAAGGAAGGAGAACGACCACCTATCATATGCTTCAAATGCGGAGGGGAGGGAGACATCAGTCCAAAATGCGCGATGCCGTCCAAAGCATGTTATAATTGTGGAAGAGAAGGTCACCTAGCCCGATTTTGTCATTCACCAAAGACAAGTTCAGCTAGGATGGAGGCACCAAAGGACGTACCAGAAAAGTCAAAGCCAGTAGTGCAAAGGAGAGCGTTTGTCGTGACCTCCCAGAAAGCAAAGAACCCGAACGAGGTCATCACGGGTAAGCTTATCATAAACTCTAGCGAAGTTTATACCTTATTCGATATCGGTTCTACCCATTCTTTTATTTCTCCTACTTGCGCTCAACGTTTAAATTTGACTCCGGAGAAATTAGACTTTGACTTATCTGTTAAAACTCCGTTGGGAGAAACCTTCATTACATCCACTGTTTATAAGTCTTGCTTGGTTCAAATCGGTACCCTCACATTACCTATCGATCTTATTTCATTGAAAATACTTGCATTTGACGTAATTCTAGGGATTGATTGGTTAACTACTCATTATGCAAAAATTGATTGTTTTCGTAAGGTTCTTAGCTTTTATATTCCTAACCAACCTATTATGCGTATTCAAGCAACCAAACCATTAAAATAAATCACTGTCATCTCAAGCCATAAAGCTATTCGTTTATTAAAAAACGGATGTCAAGCTTTCTTAGCTCATGTCACGGATCTAAACAAAAATAAGTTAGTTTTGAATGATATTTCTATTGTTAATGAATTTCCTGACGTATTCCCTGAAGAACTTCTTGGCCTACGCCCAGAGCGTGAAATTGAATTTTGTATCGACCTTGAACCCTGTATAAAACCCATTTCCAAAGCCCCATATCGAATGGCTCCTATTGAACTTCAGGAGTTAAAGACCCAATTGCAGGAATTGGTAGACATCGGTTTCATTCGTCCTAGTACGTCTCCTTGGGGTGCTCCTGTTCTATTCGTGAAGAAGAAAGATGGGAGTATGCGACTATCAAAAATAGATATCCATTGCCTCGCATTGATAACCTGTTTGACCAGTTGCAAGGCGCCAAATTTTTTTTAAAGATTGATCTTCATTCCGGATATCACCAATTGAAGATTAGAACCGATGACATACCAAAGACGGCTTTTCGTAACTCGCCACGGGCATTATGAATTCCTAGTCATGTCTTTTGGATTGACTAATGCTCTCTTTGCCTTTCATGGATATGATGAACCGAGTATTCAAGGAATATTTGGATCACTTTGTGGTCGTCTTTATTGATAACATCCTTATTTATTCCAAAATCCGTGAAGATCATGAGCAACACTTGAGGCTGATACTTCAAAATCTTCGTGAATATAAGCTTTATGCCAAGTTGAAGAAATGCGAGTTCTGGCTTAAGGAAGTATCATTCCTTGGGCACGTGGTATCAAGTCATAGAATATCTATTAACCCAGCAAAGATTGAAGCTATTCAAAGCTGGGAGCAACCTAAATCAGTGACCGAAGTATGTAGCTTTCTTAGCTTAGCTAGTTATTATCGGAGATTCGTAGAAGGGTTTTCTCGAATCGCTGCTCCCTTAACTCAGCTGACTCGGAAAGATACAAAATTCGGTTGGAACGAGGAATGTGAGAAGAGTTTTCAAGAACTCAAGAGAAGACTCATTTCAAAGACTGCTTACGAAAATACCATCTGGCTCGGAGGGATTTGTCATCTACAGTGATGCTTCGGGCAAAGGGTTAGGATGTGTTCTCATGCAACATGAGAAAGTCATAGCCTATGCCTCTCGACAACTCAAAGAATATGAGAGAAATTATCCTACTCATGATCTAGAGTTGGCAGCTGTTGTCTTCGCACTTAAAATTTGGAGGCATTACTTGTATGGGGAGAAAGTGGAGATCTTACGGATCATAAAAACCTCAAATATTTCTTCACTCAAAAGGAACTCAACATGTGACAGCGACGTTGGCTTGAACTGTTGAAAGAATATGATCATACCATCCAATACCATCTTGGAAAAGCAAACGTGGTAGCTGACGCATTGAGTAAAAGATCATATGCGAGTACGAGTGCGATATTGTCAACGCAGAGGGCCATTTTGTATGACTTGCAAAGGATGGAGATAGAGATAAAGACTTCAGGGACCCACGTGATGATGGCGAATATACGAGTAGAACCGACTTTAATCGAAAAAGTTAAAGCTGCTCAAGCTACAGACCTGGAGCTGATGCATATGAGGAAGAAAATACAAGAAGGTGCTATGCCGGAAGCAAGAATCGATGAAGAAGGAATACTTCGAGTCAACTCCAGACTTTGTGTTCCTAACGATTCTGAGTTAAACTATAAAATCATGATGGAGGCGCACAACACACCGTTTGCAATCCATCTTGGGAGTACCAAAATGTATAGTGATCTTCGTCATACATTTTGGTGGAGCAATATGAAGAGAGAGATAGCGCTGTTTATTTCAAGGTGTCTAACTTGTCAACGAGTCAAGGCGGAGCATCAACTACCAAAAGGTCCATTGCAACCACTTGAAATTCCAGAATGGAAGTGGGAGCACATTAACATGGATTTCGTTACTGGTCTTCCCAAGGTTTCTCAAGGCATAGATGCAATTTGGGTCATTGTTGATAGATTGACCAAGTCTGCTCATTTCTTACCAATACGAGAAACTTATACACTTGAACGTCTTGCTCGTATGTACATAAACAAGATTGTAAGACTGCATGGTATGCCAGTATCCATAGTTTCTAATCGAGACCCAAGATTCACTTCACGATTTTGGGTTAATTTGCAAAAAGCTATGGGCACGGACTTACGATTTAGTTCGACATATCATCCTCAAACGGACGGACAATCAGAGAGGACTATTCAAACTCTTAAAGATTTATTAAGACTCTGTGTCCTTGACTTCAAGGGAAGTTGGGACAAGTTCTTACCATTGGTGGAGTTTTCTTACAACAACAGTTATCAAACAAGTATTGGCATGGCTCCATTCGAGGCATTGTATGGAAGAAAGTGTCGCTTCCAAAGATCTTTGGGATGAGGTGGGTGAAACAACGTTGTTGGGACCGGAGTTGGTACGTATGACTACGAAAAAGATTCAAACGATCCGACAACGTATAAAAACCTCACAAGACCGACAAAAGAGTTATGCTGATCTTCATCGAAAGGACGTGGAATTAGATATTGGAGATCATGTGTTGTTACGTGTTTCTCCATGGAAAGAAGTTATGAGATTTAGAAAGAGAGGAAAGCTAAATCCTCGATTCATTGGCCCATTTTTAATCCTCGATCGAGTAGGGACTGTAGCCTATAGACTTGTTTTACCGGCAAGTATGTCTCGTGTTCATAAAGTTTTTCATATATCCATGTTACGTAAATATGTGAAAGACCCGAACCACATTATTGAGTTAGAACCGGACGAAATAGCTGAAGATTTAACGTATGAAGAGGTTCTTGTTCAAATCTTGGATAAGAAGGAACATATTCTATGCTCCAAGGTTATACCTCAAGTTAAAGTTTTATGGAGGTACCACGATGTTGAGGAAATGACCTGAGAGTTAGAATCTGAAATAAAATTAAGGTATCCTTACCTCTTCGACATCTTCGACATACCAGGTACGTACCCTAATTTTGAGGGCAAAATTTCATAAGAAGGGAGATTGTAAGACCCCAACTTTTATGAATAAAGATGAATTTTCTATAATTATCATTTTTGAATATTATGGAATAAATTTGATATAATGTTATAGTTGTGGGTAATAGTTATAAATTTTGCAAAGTACGCAAGTTGTTATATAATATTCGATTGGTCGGGGAATATTCATTTTAACAGAAATATTCGTATACGATGGCACAATCATTGGTGGACCCCACAATGAAATTATTGTCGATTGAGTAAACGACAAAAATATTTTATGAAAATAACTAAGCAGAAGTTTTCTCGTTAATCGTTGAAAACACCCAAAGTTAAAAGAAATGCGAATAATACGTGTGATTGCATAAGAGCACTACAGATTGATTATTGATGCTTACGTGAGAAGTCACTCGGTCTTGTTCAATTATTGCTTCAAAGAATTGTTGCATAAGATCTCACGTTAATTTATTCAATTATTGTCGATATTTTATATATTATTAAATCAATAATTGAGACGACGGGTTATTAATATTATTATTTGCAATATTAACGATGTCTAGAAGTTACGCCAATGAGAGGTTTGGTCACCTAATTGCACGCCAATAGAGAGAAATCCTTATTGGAAAGCCCCCTCTTTCCTGAGAACGACCTGGTCGATTAATAGTGTGAATTATAATAATGATGATGAAGTTTGTTATATTAGTATTATTAATGTAATAAAATAGAAAAACTTTTTATATAAAATGAATACTTTTATAAAGTTATTCGTTTTATTAGACTATAAATAGAATATATTATATTCTATTATGCATAGTGTTTTTGCATAGTAAAATCTTTTTATATAAAAAATGTAATACTTTTATAAAGTTATTCATTTTATTAGACTATAAATAGAATATATTATATTTTATTATGCATAGTTGTCTGCGATAAATATCTGCGTAGTAATTTTTTTTATATAAAATAGAATACTTTTATAAAGTTATTAGGTTTTGTTAGCTTATAAATAGAATATATTATATTTTATTGAAAAGATTTTGTTTTATTAGAATATTTTATAGTAAACCAATCAGGCACCGTCTGCTTAAAAGTAAATCAATCTGGACCGCTCAGAATTAGTTACTATTCACCCATTCTCCTATAAATAGAAACTTATTCCTTCATTATTTCTTACGAATTCACTGAAACTCTAGAGAGAGAAACTATAGAGAGAAAGAAGAAAAGTATTCTGCTACTTCACTACTCCTATATCCAATTTGTTATAAGGTAAGGGGTATTATTTATTTCTTTTGTTTTCATGAAGAGAACTTCAGTTATTCCATTCTTTGTTATTATGTTGGAATAACTTTGCCTACATCAAGTATCGCATACACGGTGAAATTCTTCATTATTCCATTCTTTATTATTATGTTGGAATAACTGCATACATGTAAGCACTGCATACATGGTGAAATTCTTCTATTATTCCATTCTTTATTATCCAAATGAACATCCCGTCATGCATAAATTACGCATAACCCCGGTTCCATTATTTATTATTCATTGGAATAACCTGCGTCTGTATGGCTTATCACATGCTTGGTGATTTCTTTTGTTATTCCATTCTTTATTATACTCGGTTGGTTAAAGTTTTGGCTTTCATACTCCATGAAATTAGTAGAATATCCTCGATATTTGTGCTTCATCCAAAGATTTTAATGGAAATATTCTTCCGAGCATTCTTGAGTTTTACCCCATAAAGCAAAGATCATGTCGACAATTTGACGTTATTGGTTCTGGATAAATTAATTTTTGAACTTATTTTATCAATTCTTATATCATTGTCATCATTCTAATGTTTATATTATGTTGAAAGTCATATGTGGCTGTAGCGTGCATAGATGGACTTGATATGATTATGACCGTGGATTATTCTTATAATTATGACCGTAATGTTACAAATAATGTGGTAAAAGTCCTCATTGGCCGTGAGTGCATGGATAATTTGTGGTTGTGATACTAATGAATATCCTCGTCAGTAGTGCATGGATGATGTGGATTATTTATTAAGTTTGAGTCCCAAATGATAAAAGTGATGAAAAACCTTTTAAATCATAAAAGATAGTAGATTTTATTCTCTACTGACTATTTTAATGGATCGCTTGTTCACCGCAGCTTAAACTTGATGTTTGTTATATTGTATCGCTTAACACATTTGTTGAAGGCTAACGATAATTTATTCTATATTATCTTAGTCATAATATTTCTTCTTTGGGCTAGTTGAGCTCACCCTTTTACATTCATTGTTCTCTTCAGAATGAGAACGTAGCGAGGACTAGTCGGGAAGCGGAGTGACGGTCGGATAATAGCATTAGTAGTCGCCACTATTCATTAAATAGTGTGATAATAAATGTAATGAGGACTCAATTGAGTGTGGATATTGTCTAGATGACAATATTTGTATTAAAAGTCACAGCATATGTTTTGTCGTATTTTACACGACTGTTGTTTAATTAAGTTGTATTTAAATTTTGTACCCTATATTTGGCGACTCAAGATGGGTGATGTATACCTACTTTGTGGGCGTCACAACTCAGGTATTTTAATCATTTTACGTTGTATATTCTGCATGTTACTTAATTATCATTTAGTCGTTTCTTTAATTCTCAATTGCGGACTAATAGTTTATATTTTTAATTACATCAACAAGGTGGCGATGTGACAATGACGAGCGGGGGGATGATGACAATGATTTCAGTCACCGAAGCAGCATCGTCGACCCGATGATAGTAATAGATAGTTGTAGCTATACTTAGTTATATTGTCAATTGTAGTTAGGCTTACTTTGCGTATTACATCATTGTTGATTACAAGTTTAGTTTAAATTATATTTGTTATACATTATAATTTAGTTTATATTTGTTTTCTTTCTTAGCATAACTATTGTTGCTGAAATATGTATTTATGTGTTGTTTGGAGAATTAACCATTTTGAGGTGTAAAATGTAGTTACATTTATATGAATGTGTTATTTTTGAGAATTATTTGGAGGATTAGTCATTTTGATGTGTATGTTGGTCGTTGTGATTTATATATATATATATATATATAT
Organism: Panax quinquefolius; assembly: GCA_020205615.1. Taxonomy (NCBI): domain Eukaryota; kingdom Viridiplantae; phylum Streptophyta; class Magnoliopsida; order Apiales; family Araliaceae; genus Panax; species Panax quinquefolius. The sequence goes on from CM035163.1 coordinate 27,387,599, forward strand.
ATATATATATATATATATATATATATATATATATATATTTGTGTGTGTGTGTGTTATTGTTGGGAAAAATTGGCTGAAAATAGGTACACATACAAATTGTAGTAAACCTGAAAATTATAAAATGAAAAAATATTTTTTTAAAAAATCAATATTTATGATAGAATAAGCTAATTTTGATGAAATTTTTGTAGGAAGTAATCTTTCCATATTCAATTAAAAACCAACACATGGTAGGATATCTCCGACTAAAAGTTTCATCGAAATTAATTTTCGTTGAAATTATAGTATTGTCGACAGGAATTTCTTCGGGTATAATTTTGTCTTTAATAATTATTTCCGACAAAATTTTCAACGGACTTATTCCCGACCGATTTACATTTAACTGAATTTCTGACTTAATATTCTTTCGGAAATAATTTTATTTCAATGGAATAAGACTATTTCTAATGGAATATTCCGTCAAAAATAAATTTTTTTTCTTGTTGTGAGACTAGCTATATATATCTGATAGAGATATATATAATGAACCAAGACATATCGTTGAGTCTTCTTTTTGGTATTTTTCTTTCCATATCATTTTATTTCACTCACAAAATACTTGACACAATCTTTACAAACTCAATTAGAAATTTAATAGTTAAAAATTAAAAAGGCCAAAATTTATTTTAAACGTGAATTAATTTATTCAACCCCATATTCCCTTTTAGTTTCAAATTAAATCAGACCTAACAATAAGTATAATGAATATGATTTTATGACTTGTTCGTTTATATAGGCAGCGGTAGAGGTTACAACGGTAGCAGCGTTCCGTAATCGTAACTAAAAGTGCATTTGCAGCTGAAACTACATTTGAAAAGTTATGATCTAATTAATTTATACATTTGAAAAGTTATTATATTATTGTATATAATATGATAATAATTATAATTAATTTATTAATACAACTAATTTAGTTGTAATAATGTAAAATGTTAGAAAATGCTCATAGCTACATCATCAATTAATTATCACCCATAACACCATCTGCCTTATTTGGGATAAGATTATGAGATGGAAATTGATATTTTTATATGTGTTTTTGATATTTGATTTTCTTTCACATGAGTATACAATGAGTCTCACTTTCACGTGAGAAAAAATAATGTGAAAATATCAAAAAACACATAAAAATATGAGACTTCTATCTTCGCAATTTCACTAATCTTCTCTCTCCTCGTATCTCATCCTTCTAACATTTTTTCTTCTCCTTTTTCCTCTCTGCAAAACCTATCACAAAACTTAAACCCCTTCGACTCAAAAGCAAGAGCCCACTCGCCCCTGTCTTTAGAAGATTGCCCACCAGAATCGGAAGATGAACTCTTCATCGCATATTACACTCTAAAGTGAGAGAGGGTTTTGATAATTGAGGGGCAAAACATGACAAGATGAATTGAGAAATCTGTGTTTGACAATCTAAATGCAACTGTGATTTTTTTATTATTTTGATTTAATTTATTTGTCTAAAATTATTAAGCGAGTGGTGTGGTGTCCTAGTTTGTCCTACCCAACTACACTCATAGAAAAGGAGATCGGTCAGGTGGCATATTTAAGATGATATTTTATAAAATAGAACAATTAAGCTCTGAATGGTTACTATATATTAATAAATTAGATCATAAATAATTTCTGAATTTAAAAATTTATTTGATAACTAAAAAGTATAAAATATTTGAATAACTTTTAAATTTAAAAATATCTCAAATTAACTTTTCAAAACTCAATAACGATTTTAAAATTTGGAATGGAGAGATTACAATATTTATAAAGGCCCCGTAAATTTAAAATTTTCGTTAACAAACAAATCTTAATGATTTAAATTTATGTATTTTTTTTACCGATTAAGAGACAACAAGAGATAAATAAAATTTTATCAAATAACTTTACCCTCTTAAAAGGTACTAAGACCCTGTTTGTTTGGGTCTGAATAAGGTTGAATGGCTCTAAATCTGAGCAATTCAGCCATTTAGACTATTTGATTATCATATTCAAATATCTGAATGATCTAATTTCTTTTGACCGAATAAGCCACAATCTTCCGGATCAGAAGACCCCAACTTATTATTAATGAAATTTAATTTTCTATTTATTATTTTGAAATAGTAAGGGTTCATTTGATTAATGTGGATAGTTATGGGTAAAATACGCAAATATTTCAAAATAAGAAAGTGGTTATAAAATATTCATTGTTGTCAGGGATATTCGTTTGGTATTGGAATATTCAGATCGCTCGGGAATATTCGTATTTACGCGTTAAAGCATGTGTGGGCCCCATAACTAAAAGCGATCGATGAAGAAAACGAAAATATAAGTTGTTTAAAAATAATCTGGCGTAGTTTATCAAGTAATACCGTTAAAATACTTGGTGGTTAAAACACAAGAAGACACCTTCAGATTGCACCAATTATTGATTCTTACGTAAGAAGCACACTACTCAATAATGGTTACAATAATTACTCGCTCAAAGATTTTATCGATTTAATAATTGTCATTTGATATTTTATATTGTTGTTGTTTCAATAATTGTCATTACACAAAGATTTTTCATTATCAAGCAATAATTCATATTATCTCAATAATATTATTAGATAATATTATTGGCAATGTCTAGAAAGTTCTGCCTAAGGAGAGGTTTGGTCACCTAATCATGCGCCAAGAAGAGAGAAAATTTTTATCGAAAGCCCCTCTCTTCCTGAACCGCCGTCATTAATATCATGATTCAGTAATATTATTTGTGAATAATTAATTATTGATTCATATGATGAGGAAAATATTGATTTTATGTGGATATAGATGGAGAAAATTTTAATGTGACAATTGTTGAAAATTGAAATTTTATCTTTTCCTCGATAAAATAATTCATTTAAATATATTATTATATTTTAATAATATAATAATGGTGATATTTTTACAAATCGAATGTGGGATATATGAGTATACGAGGAGGAAGAGTATTTTTGTTGCAATAAATGTTTAAAACATGTTAAACATGTCTGCGGACCCCATTTCTCGATCGAAATTTGATTATAAATTTTGTAAAATCGCTCTGCTTATGGATTTCATTAATTTCTGCTTTGAATTTGGAAAACTTTCTTCTGAAAAAGTTGTAGAGAATTGAATTTCCTATAAAAATCATGCGAGATTCAAATTTTCCGATAAAAGAACTATTTATTGTGAATTATCAAGTTCAAGTTCAAAATAATTAATTTTTGAAGTTTTAAATATTTTTAATAAGAAAAACATATTTTTAGTTAGGCAAGGTGAGTCACTCTTGGTGGTGATGGTTTGAATCAGATTTTGGAGTGCGAGGAATTTAATAAATATATATTAATATTTTATTAAATTTTCTGCTTTTAATGTTCTAAGCATTTTCCTATAAATAGGTGTGCTTAGGTTAGAATTGAAAATCACACCGTAAATCAAGTTTTCTCTCTATATTATCGAGCGATTCTTGTGAGTATTTTGAGTATACTTTGAGTATTGCTATACTAATGCAAGTTCAAGTTATAGCTTATATCCAAAGATTCCAAATGAAGACTCCTTTTCGAGGTAAGTGGATATTTTTTTTTTCGTAATGATATTATTTCTTCAATATCATTATGTCAAATATTGATCCAAAGTTTTATCAAATTTGAAACTTTTTGGTGTCTGAGTTACTATTCACGATACTACAGACTATTCATTCACGATACTGACTTATTCACGAATACGGCACTATTCATCGAAAAATAAAAATTTTCCTTTTCGTCTAAAATATCTATTCGGATACTAGCTTTGATCAGATCCATGTTTTGATCATTCTTGAATTTTACACCACTATGATTATTTTTTGAGGTATTTTTGACACGTGGATAAAACAAAGTACTAATCCTTAATCCTTAATCCTCATCATTTTGTTCACCGGATTCGCTTTTTTAAAAATATTTTTCATCATCCTCGCCTTAAATGATGATATTATTGAATATCTTTGGCTCAGAAAGGTAAAGATTTAATGATTTCTCGATGAATATCTTTGGCCAGTAGTAAAAAAGATGAACAGTGTTTTTAGATGAACACGACTAATCTAATGAATATCTTCGGCCCAGAGTGCAAAGATGAATATTTGATTCCGTATATATATCGATTAATGTTACAGGGATAAAAGATAGACGATGAACTTTTAAATTCATACATAGAAGATAGTAGTTTGCATTCTCTACTTAACTCTTCTAATGAATTATTATTTTTCACATGCTAATATTGATTTAAAACTTGTTGCCTATCAGATTCTATTAGATTTTTCCCTCGTCAAGACTAACGATAATTTGTTGTATATTATCTTAGTCATAATATTCTTTATCGGGCTAGTTGAGCTCACCCTTTTCCTTTTTGTTCCATTTTTCTTCTCGTGATGCTAGAATATAAAGAAAGTACGAGTTTGGGTATGGAATGAAGGTTCTAGAGAGAGTTGTTTAGTAGTCCTCACCATTTTTGTAAATAAATGTATCAATAAATGTGATGAGGATTTATTTGAGTATAGATATTGTCTGAAGATAATATTTGTATTCAAACTCACAGCTTTATCGTTGTAATAATAAAGTTGTAGTTGTTTTTTGTACCATGTATCGACAACTCGTAATGGGTGATGTATACCTATTTTGGGGCGCCATAATTGGTATCGAGCTTAGGATACGATCTCCAAGCGAGATCGGGGAATAGAAATAGAGGGGAGAGACGAGTAAATCCTTCGCTAAAGGTGTCCTACCTAAGCTTATTTGTTAGTTGGTCAAGATATAGGATATTATTTGATATATTGATTTCTTTAATTAACCCTTGTTTTATGACAACATTTGAGAATGTCGACCGAGAATATTAACAATGGAAATGAGACCGTGGAGACGCCTCAGACTCACCAACGAGGAGAACGTGCAACAGTCGGGTAATGTTCCTCCCGCGAACAACACCACCGAAAGCGTGATGATGAACGAGGGGATGTTTAGAAGCTTTTTGCAGCTCATGCAAAATCGCATTTAGGAGACTCGTGTTCAAAATACAGAGAGAAAATGATAGCAATTCACGTGTTGTCACAACCCAAGCGCTCAAAGAGTCAGACCACCGTAATTTAAGGGAAAGCCGATCCGATCACGGCATGGAAAAACGGGTCAAGCAAATTACCAAGATATTCGATGTCTTGGGATGCACGGAGGAACAGAAGGTTCCATTCGCCACCTTTATGTTCCGTGGCGAGGCGACTCATCGGTGGGAGTCTCAGAAGCGCACTCCATCCAAATTACCACTCTCAAAGATGTCTTCGGGAGACATTTCAGAACTATTTAATGACAAATACTTTCCCGAAAGTGTTCATTATACGAAGGAAGTGGAGTTTATTAGATCGAGAACAAAACAACACGACGAAGTGTCTCAAAGACGAGGCAAAGTTTGCAGAGTTATCCAGTTCAGACCTCATTTGGTGGAGAATGAGGAACGATGACGCGGATGTTTCTTAGAGGTTTGAAACCCAAGATACGCCAAGATCTCATTTCTCAAAATTTTCTCTATTCGGGATGTTGTAAATGTGGCTCAATTATTAGAGCGAGATAACGAGTACGGCCAACCGAGGGACCACAACCAGATCATACCGAGATAAGTAGTCAACAAAACAACGATAACCAAATGAGAAAGAAAAAGACGGACAAAAATGGTAACCACTTTGGTGGTAATCATGGCCATGAAAATAAAGAAGCGAGTCGAGAGGAGATTTTAAAAGAGGAGATTTAACAACGACCATGTGAAGACGACAAAGTACCAAAGAAGAATCGGGTTCTAAGAGAGAGAGAACGACCACCATCCATATGCTATAAATGCGGAAAGAGGGATATATCACCAAAACCGCCCACAACAGCTTCAAGGTATGCTATAATTATGGAAAGGAAGGACATATCGCCGAGATCAGACGCAGAAGAAAACCTAGTTCAATGGGGATTGGTGACTCAAAAGATCGTCCCGTAAAAGTCAAAGTCAATCGCCTCGGAAGAGCGCTTTGTTGTGATCGGTCAAATGCGAGGAACCCAAACGAGGTGATCACGGTAAGCTATTTATAAATTCTTGCGTTTATACCTTACTTGATACCGGTGCTACCCATTCATTTATCTCTCCTCGCTTGTGCTCAACGCTTAAACTTGACTCTTGAGAAATTAGACTTTTCACCTATCTCGTGGAAACTCCGCTAGAGAAACTTTCATCACATCCACCGCTTATAAATCTTGTTTGATTCAAGTTGCACCATCACCTTACCTGTCAACCTTATCTCTTTAAAGATACTTGCTTTTGATGTGATTTTAGGGATTGATCGTTAACTACTCATCATGCCAAAATTGATTATTTTCGTAAGGTTGTTAGTTTTCATATTCCTAACCAACCCGTCAGATTTAATTCAAGCAACTAAACCATTAAAATCAATCACCGCCATATCTAATCATAAAGCTATTCGCTTATTAAAAACTGGATGTCAAGCTTTCTTAGCCCATGTTATGGATTTGAATAAAGACACGCCAAATTTGAATAATATTCCCGTTGTTATCGACTTTCCCGACGATTTCAAGAACTTCCTGGCCTACCCCGTAACGTGAAGTCAATTCTTTATTGATCTCAACCCGGTACAAAGCCCATTTCTAAAACCCCATATCGAATGGCTCCTATTGAACTTCGTGAGTTAAAGGTCCAACTACAGAATTGCTGGACATCTGCTTTCATTCGCCCTAAGACATCTCCTCGGGGTGCTCCTGCTTTATTCAGAAGAAGAAAGACGGAGAGTATGCGACTTTGTATTAACTATCGGGAATCGAACCATGTCACCATCAAGAATAGGTATCCTCTACCTCGATTGATGACTTGTTTGACCAAATAAAGGAGCACAATTTTTTCAAAGATCGATCTTCGCTCGATATCATCACCAAGATTAGAATCGAGGATATTCCAAAGACCGCCTTTAAACTCCCAAGACGGCATTATGAATTCTTAGTCATGTCTTTCGATTGACTAATGCTCCCCGCGGCTTTCATGGATATGATGAATCGAGTATTCAAGGAATATTTGGACAATTCGTTGTTGTCTTTATTGATGACATCCTCATATATTCCAAAAGTCGTGAAGATCATGAGCACCATTTGAAGTCGGTACTCCAAAGGCTTCGTGAAAACAAACTATATGCCAAATTGAAGAAATGCGAAGTTCGCTCGAGGAAGTAGCATTCCTCGGGCACGTGGTGTCAAAACATGGAGTATCCGTTGATCCTGCCAAGATCAAGCAATACAAAGTTGGGAGCAACCAAGTTCCATGATCAAGTACGAAGTTTTTGGGCTTAGTCGGTTATTATCGAGATTCGTGGAAGGGTTTTCTCGAATCGCTACTCCATTAACCCAAATAACTCCTAAGGATACAAAATTTGTTTGGAGCGAAGAATGCGAGAAGAGTTTCCAAGAGCTTAAGAGGAGACTTATTTCTAAGACTGCTCTAACAATACCATCCGTTCTGATGGATTTGTTATCTACAAATGATGCTTCGCAAAAAGGGTTAGATGTGTTCTCATGCAACGGGAAAAGTCATAGCCTACGCCTCATGACAACTTAAAGAGTATGAGAGGAATTATCCTACTCATGATCTAGAGTCAGCAAAGCAATGCTTTTTTAGCGCTAAAGATATGGAGGCACTATCTATATGGGGAGAAAGTGGAGATATATTCGCACCATAAAAGCCTTTAAATATTTCTTCACGTAAAGAACTCAACATACGGCAAACGACGCTGGCTTCGAGTTGTTGAAAGATTACGACCACACTATTCAATACCATCCTCGAAAAGCGAACGTAGTAATGACGCTAGGCTGAGTAGAAGATCATATGCGGAATGAGTGCGATGATGTCAAGATAAGTATACGACAGAGCCAACTTTAATAGAAAAAGTTAAGGTCGCTTTCAAGCCACCCAATCTTGAAATGATGCGTATGAAGAAGAAAGTACAAGAAGGTGCTATTCCGTGCGAGAATCGATGAAGAAGGAATACTTCGAGTCCACTCTGCACTTTGTGGTCCTAACGACTCGATTTGAAGTACAAGATTACGATGGAGGCACACAATACACCATTTGCAATCCATCTCGAAGTACCAAAATGTATCGTGATCTTCGACATACATTTTGGTGGAACAATATGAAGAGAGAGATTGCAAAGTTTATCTCAATGTGTTTAACTTGTCAACGTAAAAAGACGAGCATCTAGTTCCTAAGGGTCCATCAGAACCACTTGAGATTCCGAAATGGAAGTGGGAACACATTACCATGGATTTCACATTACGGTCTTCCTACTTGCTTTCTCAAGGCATCAATGCTATTTGGGTTATTGTTGATAGATTAACCAAGTCTCCGCCTCATTTCTTGCCGATACGGAGACTTATTCCTCGAACGCCTTGCTAGTATATAGGTAAATGAGATTGTGAGGTTGCATGGCATGCCAAGATCCATAGTTTTGATCGCGACCCAAGATTCACTTCAAGATTTTGGGTTAGCTTGCAAAAAGCTATGGGCACGGATTTATTTATTCTTCTTCGCATACCATCCTCAAACCATTTTGACAATCGTAGAGATCTATTCAAACTCTCAAGATCTATTAAGACTCAGGTCCTGACTTCAAGGGCGCTTGGGATAAGTATTTACCATCGGTGGAATTCTCCTACAACAACAAAGCTTATCGTGCAAGTATAGTGTGGCTCCATTCAAGCATTATATGGACGAAAATGTCGCTTCCAATATGTTGGGACGAGGTGGGTGAAGCAACATTGTTGGGACCCGAGTTAGTACGTATTTACTCACCGAAAAGATCCAAATGATTCGACAACGATACAAATGGCACAAGATCGACAAAAGAGTTATGCGATCTTCATCGAAAGGACGTGGAATTTAGTATAGGGGATCATGATTGTCATGAAGTCGCTCCATGGAAGGGAGTTACAAGATTTGGGAAGAGAGGAAAGCTCAATCCACGATTTATCGGGTCCATTTCAAATTCTCGACCGAGTAGGAAATGTAGCCTATATACTCGCTAAGCATACTCCGAGTATGTCTCGTGTTCATAATGTGTTTCACATATCCGTATTTCAGAATATGTGAAAGACCCAACCACGCTATAGAGTTAGAACCGGATTTAGATAGCCAAGAAGACTTAACGTATGAGGAGGTACCACCAAGATCTTGATAGAAGGAGCATGTCCCACGCGCAAGAAAAAGGTCATACCACAAGTTAAAGTTTTGTGGAGGAATCATGCTATAGAGGAAATGACCGGGAATTGGAAACTAAAATGAAAGCGAGGTATCCTCACCTTTTCAAACACTGTGTACGCACGCCAATTTCGAGGACGAAATTTCATAAGGAGGGAGGTCAGAAGACCCCAACTTATTATTAATGAAATTTAATTTTCTATTTATTATTTTGAAATAGTAAGGGTTGATTTGATTAATGTGGATAGTTATGGGTAAAATACGCAAATATTTCAAAATAAGCAAGTGGTTATAAAATATTCATTGTTGTTTGGGAATATTCGTTTGGTCGTGGAATATTCAGATCGTCGTGAATATTCGTATTTACGACACGCCAGCAAATGTGTGGGCCCCATAACTAAAAAGCGATCGACGAAGAAAACGACAAATATAAGTTGTTTAAAAATAACTACAGAAGTTGTTACCAAGTAATACCGTTAAAATACTTGCTGGTTAAAACACACAAGAAGATACCAGATTGCACCAATTATCGATTCTTACGTAAGAAGGCACTACTCAATAATGGTTACAAAGAATTACTATTCAAGATTTTATCGATTTAATAATTGTCAAGTGATATATTTTATATTGTTGTTGTTTCAATAATTATCATTACACAAGATTTTCATTATCGGGCAATAATTCATATTATCCTAATAATATTATTAGATAACATTATTGGCAATGTCTAGAAAGTTCTGCTTAAGGAGAGGTTTGGTCACCTAATCATGCCACCAAGAAGAGAGAAATTTTATTGAAAGCCCCTCTTTCCTGAACCGCCTCGTCACAATATCATGATTCTCAGTAATATTATTTGTGAATAATTAATTATCGATTCATATGATGAGAAAAATATTGATTTTATGTGGATATAGATGGAGAAAATTTTTAATGTGACAATTGTTGAAAATTGAAATTTTATCTTTTTCTCGATAAAATAATTCATTCATTTAAATATATTATTATATTTTAATAATATAATAATGGTGATATTTTTACAACGAATGTGGGATATATGAGTATACGAGGAGGAAGAGTATTTTTGTTGCAATAAATATTTAAAACATGTTAAAACATGCTCATGGACCCCATTTATCGACCGAAATTTGATTATACCAGAAAATCGCCTGCTTATGGATTTCTTGCCAATTTCGCTTTGAATTTGGAAAACTTTCTTCCTAAAAGTTGTAGAGAATTGAATTTCCTATAAAAACTCACGAGATTCAAATTTTCCGATAAAAGGGCTATTTATTATGAATTATCAAGTTCAAGTCTCAAATAATTAATTTTTTGAAGTTTTAAATATTTTTAATAAGAAAAACGTTTTTTTAGTTAGGCAAGGTGAGTCACTGTTGGTGGTTGATGTTTTGAATCAGATTTTAGTGGTAGAATTTATATAAATATATATTATTATTTTATTAAATTTTCTTTTTCGTGTTCTAAGCATTTTCCTATAAATAGGTGCTTAGGTTAGAATTGAAAATCACACCGTAAATCAAGTTTTCTCTCTCTATATATCGAGCGATATTTTGTGAGTATTTTGAGTATACTTTGAGTATTGCTATACTGCAAGCAAGTTCAAGTTATAGCCTATATCCGTGTTTCAACTAAAGACTTTCTTCGAGGTAAGGGATATTTTTTTTTCAGTTATGATATTATTTCTTCAATATCATTATGTCAAAATATCGATCCGAAGTTTTATCAAATTTGGAACTTTTTGTGTCTGAGTTACTATTCACGATACTACACTATTCACGATACTACTAGATTATTCACTTAATACTACACTATTCATCAAAAAATAAAAATTTTCCTTTTCGTCTAAAATATCTATTGTGGATACTAGCTTTGATCAGATCCATGTTTTGATCATTCTCAAATTTACACCACTATAATTATTTTTGAGGTATTTTTGGACATGGATAAAACAAAGTACTAATCCTTAATCCTTAATCCTCATATTTTTTTTCACCGATTCGCTTTTTTTAAAAATATTTTTCATCATCCTCGCCTTAAATGATGATATTATTGAATATCTTCGGCCCAGAGTGCAAAGATGAATGATTTCTCGATGAATATCTTTGGCCCGTAGTGCAAAGATGAACAAGTGTTTAGATAAACACGACTTAATCGATGAATATCTTCGGCCTCAGAAAGCAAAGATGAATATTTGATTCCGTATATATATCGATTGATGTTACAGTGATAAAAGATAGATTTATGAACTTTTAAATTCATACATGTAAGATAGTAGTTTGCATTCTCTACTTAACTCTTCTAATGAATTATTATTTTCACTGCGAATATTGATTTAAAACTTGTTGCCTATCAGATTCTATTAGATTTTTCCTCGTCAAGACTAACGATAATTTTCAGATATTATCTTAGTTATAATATTCTTTATCGGGCTAGTTGAGCTCACCATTTTCTTTTTGTTCCATTTTTCTTCTCGTGATGCGAGAATATATAAAGTGACGTAGCCTGGGTAATGGAATGAAGGTTCTAGAGAGAGTTGTTTAGTAGTCCTCACCATTTTTATAAAATAATGTATCAATAAATGTGATGAGGATTTATTTGAGTATAGATATTGTCTGTAAGATAATATTTGTATTCAAACTCAACAGCTTTATCGTTGTAATAATAAAGTTGTAGTTGTTTCGCACTATGTATCGACAACTCGTAATGGGTGATGTATACCTATTTTGGGGGCTAAGACCTCAATTTTATGAAATAAAAGTATTCAATTTTTCTTATAATTATTATTCAAAGAAATGGTTAAATTGATAAAAGTTTAAAGTTATGGGTGATATATATAAAATTTTCAAAATACGCAAGTTGGCTATAAAATACTTGTTTTTGTCTGAAATATTCGCTCTATTGTGGAATATTCTTGTTGTTTAAAAATATTCGTGATTTACTACAAAATTTGTGGGCCCATAATGTAAATGACAAGTTTGAGTTTTTATAAATAATGACGTAATTATCGCTAACACTGTTGGATTACCTGGTGGTTAAAATACGAATACACGTGGTTCGCATATAAGAGTACACGATATTGCACAAAGATTTTTAAATTATTGATTCTTACGTAAAGAAGGCACTACTCAATAATTGTTATAGTAATTAATTATCGCTCAATATTTTATTTTATTGATTCAATAATTGATGCGTTGATATTTTATATTATCGTTGTTTCAATAATTGTCACTACACAAGATTTCCCATTATCGATCAATAATTCATATTATTTGAATAATATTATTAGATAGAATTATTGGCAATGTCTAGAAAGTTCTCATCAAAAGAGGTTTGATCACCTAATCATACGCTACCAAGAAGGAGAAAAACTTATTAAAAAGCTCCATCTTTCCTGAAACCGCCTCGTTGGTTATAATCATTGTGATTCGTAATATTATTTGTGAATAATTATTTATTAATTTATATGATAAGGAAATATTTATTTTATGTGGATATAAATGATGGATATATTTATGTGGATATAAATGAAGGAATTAATGTTGAGGTGTTTTATTAGTATTTTGTTGAAATGAAGAACAAAATTTGGAAATTTTTAGAAAATTAGTTTATAACTTGATTTTGTAAAATCTATAACTCTTTGTGTATAATTAGTTAGGAGATGAGCCATGTATCAAAAGAAAGCACTTGAAGTAAGCTAAACGTAGAAATTTGAATCACCCAAAAATCCTTTGTAGATTTATCGTGGAGAATTTTTGAATGAAACTGGTCCGAAGTACTCATAATCCAAAAAATCAGTGTTCTTGAGATATATTGCGTGAGTTATAAATTTTGATCCGACCGTTGGATTGTTGTAATTTTTAGATATGTTATACATATATAAGTTGAGTATATGTCCACAAATTTTAAACCGTTAAAAATTAACGTATGATTTGTTATGAATTTTAAGAGGTGACTGATTCAGAAATTATTTTTATAAAAAATTTTGGTGGAGATTTCTAGAAGGTGGGCCCCACTTTATGGTTGGTGTAGAGAACATTTTCTGAATTATTCTTTCAAGTGTGGTGGGCTGAATTCAAAGGTGGCGTAGAAGGAAGATTAATAAAAATATATTATTTTATTAATTTAGTCTCCTTTCATGCTTTCTAAAGATTTTCCTATAAATGACGCTTAGTCGTAATCGAAAATCCCGCCAAAATAATTTTTTCTTTCTCTCTATATTATCGAAATTATTTTTGTGAGTATTTAGATACTTTGAGAATTGCTATTCAAAGGCAAGTTTTTTCTTCGACTTTTACATCCGATATGCCATTCAAGTATCGCTTTTCGAGGTAAAGGGATTGTAAGGGTTATTATGTTTTTCGGTTTCGTAATTTTTGGACCTTAAAAATTCTCGAAAAATTGAAATGATAATTTGATGAGTTTTCTTGATTGTGTCCAAAATGATGATTTTTGATGTATAGATTAGGAGTTATGAATTTTATGGAAAAATACTATTTTAAAAGTAAACCCTTATAACTCCTCAGTGGTTAACTCCAAAATGGTGAAATTTTTATTGGGAGTACATGTATATAATAGCAAGATATAATTGTAAATTTTGGAATTGTTTGACAAAAGTACGCTTTTATGATAAATGTTTAAATATTCGGCAGTTTTGGCCATATGAAAAATAGTAAATGAATTTTAAAAATTCTGAAAAAAATATATGTTCAATATGGGACTATATTATGCTAAATCCTAAAAAAGAAAATTTGTTTGTACTGATTTGGTATTTTTCATGAAAATGAAGTAGTTATGAGTAAATGAATTAAATATGTTATGTGAAGTAACAAAATTGGAAAATGGATTTTATGGCTTGGGAATCCTATATAAGGTATATGCAGATTTTTGATGAGAGTTTTGGTTATTAGTAATGAAATTTTATGAGTTTGGCATTTTAGGATGATTAAATGCATTAATTAGTAAAGTGTAAACAATTAAAATATATTATTTATAAAATTAAGAAATGATTAAAATATTGTGGTAATATTAATAATATTAGATTATGAGATTATTAAGTGATTTATAATATTTGGATTAAGATGTTATGAAATAATTGATTTATGAATCTTACTCTTGAAATTAAATGCAATTGTTGATCATATTGTTTTTATTATCAAATATATAACATTTTTATAATCCCGGTGAAGAAATTTCTCTTTGACTTAAGTGTAAAGATGGGTAGATTATTGGTATGATTGTGACTATGAGTTTTTTTTTTCGCCAAGAAGGCAAAGTCGAATCGTTGATTTGGTATGATCACTGACCATTAAATTTACAATTGAATATTTTTAGCTTAAGTACAAAGGTGAATTGATCAACATGGTTATAATTATGGTTTATATAAATTCTGAAATGATTATGTATTTCTTTGAGATATTAATATCTTTGGCCTGTAGTGCAAAGATGAATTGTTGTTGAATATCTTTGGTCCATAGTGCAAAGATGACCAGTTGTTTAATATCTTTGGCCTGTGGTGTAAAGATGACATGTTGTTGAATATCTTTGGCCCGTAGTGCAAAGATGACTTGTTGCTGAATATCTTTGGCATGTAGTGCAAAGATGAACTGTTAATGAATATCTTTGGCCCGTAGTGCAAAGATGAGCTTATTTGTAAGATTATGAACAAGAACTGTGATTTGGTATAACCATGATCTTTGATGTTTCAGGTAAAGACAGGTGATGAAAATTATCTTCGTCCTGGATGAGAAGAAGAATTTAGAATTACAAATATGATTATGAAGTTATTCATATGATTATGGATGTAAATTGTCGATCGATGTTACGTGGTTAAAACATCGTTGGTGGACTTTTTAACACGGAGGAGATAATAGACTTTTACGGTCTATTTCGACTCTTCTAATGGATCGCTTGCTCCAATCGCAACTATGGTTGAAAAGTTTTATCATCTACCATATGTTCTAAATCTCCGATTTATTATCGATGAAGGCTATTGATAATTTAATTATCTTTAGTCATGATATTTTTATCGGGCTAGTCAGGTTTCACCCTTTTGCTTCAAAATTTCTTTCGTGTAATAAGAGTGTAGTTGGGTCGAAAGCGACGGATAATAAGGAAATAGTGTGATGCTTCCGAGATCGTCAAAGTTTTTCAATACATTATAAAACCAAGCATATGTAATATATAATTATATCGAGGACCTAAGATGTGTGTTTCAGATTTTATACGCCACTTAATAATCGATTTTGGTGAACAACAATAGGGTGATGAGAACCCCGACCCTTGAAAGCGCCAAAAGTGTACCGCGTTATAATGAAGAGAATGTAAATCTTCTCGTGTTCCTTCGAGACTTGAAATATTTGTCAGTATTTTATATGGCATGTAATAATTTGAGTATGAATATTGTCATATTATATACGCTATAATATTTGTATTGAAACTCACAAAGATATATGTCATCAGATTTTTGCACGACGTATTGTAGTAATAAAAGTTATAGTTGTTTTCTTCGTATCTACGATTTGACGACTCGTAATAGGTTGGATGGATTGACCTATTTTGGGGTGTTACATATATATATATATTACATCAGGTCATTTTATATTACTATAAAAAAATGATATCATGGTTTATGTTTTATGGACTAGATTGAATTTATTTTCATGTCTAATATTTTGTTAATCCATCTTTTTTTATTTTCTTTTCTTTTTTAATTTATTGCAAGTATGAAGTATAATTGAATTCTTTTGTATAGTGAAACCCATTATAATTAGTTTATAGGGATAAAATAGTAAAACTCTGTTATTCAGAAATTTCAGACATGTTAATTATCAAACAACTTTTTTCATTCAGATTCAGATTCAACTCACTCAGATTCGGAGGGTGTTTGATAAAAATTGAATGAATCTGAATCTGAATGAACTGAATCTGAATGAAAAAAGTGTTTGATAATTAACATGTCTAAAACATCTGAATGACAGAATTTTATTATTTTCCCCTTTGAAAAAATTCAAAGTTGTTGTAAATTAATTTAATATTACTTAATATAATAGTTAATATATTTTTTATTTTTTATTTTTAATTGTTTTACTTTATTCAGCTGCTCATTCAGCCAAAAAAATCTGACTTAACCATTCAGTTCAATCATCTGACCGATTTAGTCATTCAAACGATTTTTTGTTAAAACAAGCGCACTTAATGATTGACCGAATCAAATGCAAACCGCTCGTGGGATGAGTTGGAAGAGGAGGATGGCTAAGACGACCCGCAAAAGGAATACTTTACGAGGGATCCGGTTAGCATGAAGTTTTTATTTTGGTAAGTTGGTCAATCGTCAATAAATCGCCGACACACATGTAGTCTCGCTCACAGTCAAGACTCTATCGCCAATCAACCAACTTACCCAAAAATAAACTTCATACTAACCACTTCCCTTTACGAGACGTATAACCCACAACTTGCAAACGACCGGCTTTAATCAAATTGCACCATCCACCATCCCATCCTATCCGTCAGCATTGAATCAGTATTTAGATTATCATTTTCCTGAGGAAAAAAAATGTACTACCTGTTAGAAAGCGTGTGATTCCCTCCTAAGGAGGGAACCTTTGTTTTATTCACTCCGTGACTCCCTAGCTTTTGCTTTATTCTCCTCCTCTCCTCAATGACTCTTCTTCTGCTTGCCTATATAAGGAAGCAAATACAGAAGGAATTGAGTAGAATTTTCAAAAGGATTTTCTCTCTCTTTTCTCTTGCTTATTCTCTCTAAATTTATGCAGCAATTATAAGAGAATCTTTATATACTATGATAAAGTTTTATAACACGTTATCAGCACGAGACTCTAACCAACTGAGACGGTAAAATTAAATTCTTGCAATTTATTATTATACTGCCGGTTGGGCTATGCCACCAATAATATAATTTTATTCTTATAATTGCATTTAAATTCTGTTATTTACAATGGTACCATCTATCCTTGTTAATCTTACAAGACTTAGTGGGAATCTTTTTACCATTTATTATTCTCGTTGAATATCCTCGCCGCAAAATTTTGCCTCGACCGGTTCCGTTTTTATTATTCTTCATTGAATATCCTCGCTCGCAATAATTTCTTACCGACCGGTTCCTTTCTTTTTATTATTCGCTGGAATATCCTGTTTGCATGGTGAATTTTGTCCGACTCGGTTCCGCTTTTTATTATTCTCGTTGGAATAACCTCGTCTGCGCTTTCCTATCGCATGCTGGTGTGAAATTCTTCTCATTATTCCATTATTTATTATTCTGTTGAATAACTCGCCACGCGACTACCGTATGATAAGTGAAATTTTATGTTATTCCATTATTTATTATTCTGTTGAAATAACTCGTTTATGCGAATCTACCGCATGCCGTGAAGATCCATTTCAGATTATGCTAATAATATAAATATAAGAATATTTATATTTGCATTTTATCACCACTGAGGTCGCGACGTAGTTTATTTTTCTATATCATACATGCAATTATTTATTGTTTTAATAAATAATAATTATGTTTTAACCCATAATAGATGGAAAACTTGGCAAAAATAGATTTTTCTATTTTGAAAATCTCTCGAGAGACAACTATTCGCTTGGGCACTTGATGCAAAATCGCACCTTAGTGCAAATGAGTTAGAAAAGACCATCAAATCAGAAATACAAAGAACTTCTAAGACAAAATGCAAAAGCCATAATTTTTCTTCGTCACCATATCGATGAAAGATTAAAGATCGAGTATTTAATAAATAAAGATCCTTTCGTCTTTACGGACACAATCAAGGAAAGATTTGACCACCAAAATTGGTTGTTTCCTCCCTAATGCCAAATTTGAGTGGCTTAATTTAAGGCTACAAGATTATAAATCAATTACTAATATAGTTCCAATGTTTATGTAATAACCTCTACTTTGACTTTCAGGCGAGATCCAGCTTCAAACCCAAATGTTAGAGAAAACGCTCAACTTTTCATCCCACCAACACGATTCTCACACAACAATATGTATGTAGAAAGTCAAAAAATTCAAATGACTTATTATCTATCCTCCTAGTCATAAAAAGAATAATGAATTGTTGTTGAAAACCATCAAGACACGCCCAACCAAAAAGCTACCCCATCACCAGATATTAACAAAGACGCCATTCCAAAAGAATAAACGTGACAATAGATGGTCATATAATAAGAAGTCTTGGGGACGAAAGAATAAACGAGGCCATCATAACAACAAATTCCAGTAATCATGATAATTCAAGCCACCGTAAGTGGCAAGTGTCCGGCTCGGCAAAAATAAAGAAAATGCAAAGATCGATAAAGAACAAACCAGATGTTTGTTTTAGGTGGGATGAAAGGGCATCGTCGCAGACTGCCCCACGCCGAGGCATCTCGTTAATTTATTCCAGTGAGTCTCAAAAGAACAAAGTAATGGAGGCGTAAACAAACTTTGTTAATCATCAATCAATATTGTTGATGATCCACCAACGACCAACAATGAGGAAAAGATTGTTGATATTATCGAACCTTCCGAAAGTATCTTTTGGGATATCGCTTAATTTCTTGTTTTAATTAAACATCCCGCATGTATAATATTATTAGTTTTCATTCTATACGTGGTATGTGTTTATCATGAATAAAATTATATTTGAAATGTAACTTTTCTTATTTATGTTTTTATACGTGTCGCACCATCTTTAATGGATACGGAGGATATATGTTTAGCAGATAAAGGCAACAACTCATACAATCCTTCAAAGTGAGAAATATTTTTCACAACCGATCAAAGCTAAGGAAATGTAGAACTATCTCCGCACATCAAATTTAATCGAGGGATTTGGAAAAGCTAGTTTCATGCTACCAAACGAGACACAAGTTTTTATCAAAATGCTCTATATTCTAGTAAATCAAGAAGAAATTTGCTTAGTTTTAAAGATATTCGACTAAATGGTTTTCATATCAAAACAACCAATGAGAATGATAATGAATATCTTCTCATCACTTCTACTATTTCGAAAAAAAGAATATCCTAGAAAAACTTCATTCAATTTCTTCCGGATTATATACTATGAAAATTAGAGCAATCGAGTCTCATAATGTTATGATTCCAAAATCATAGATCCCAAATCCTTTATGCTTTTGCATGAAAGACTCCTATCCATCCGTGTACTTCTACGATGCGTCAGATTATTGAAAATTCTACCGTCATCCTCTCAAAGATAAGAAGGTTTTTCCTAGTAGTGAATTTCCTCAGGTCATGTGTTCTCGAGGAAAATTAATTGTTCGACCATCACCAAGAAAAAGTTTATAAAGAAGCCCCAAAATTTCTGTAGAGAATTCAAGGAGACATTTGTGGACCTATTCACCCATCGTTCGCCCATTTCGATATTTCATGGTTTTAATAGATGCTTCAACTAGATGGTCTCATGTTTGTTTTCTCTCTCTTCTCAAATTTTGCCTTCTCAAAACTTCTCTTCAAATAATCAAGTTACGAGCCCGGGCTCTCGATCATCCAATCAAGTCAATTCGACTTGATAACGCAAATTAAATTTTCATCAACGACTTTTAATGATTTTTGTATGACTATTGAATCTCCATCGAGCATTCTGCTCTCATATTCATACACAAAATGGTTTAGTCAATCTTTAATAAAAAGACTTCAACTAATCGCACGACCATTAATGTTAAGGGCTAACTTACCTACCTCATTGGGGTCATGCAATTTTCATGTCACCGCAGCCCATCATTCGAGTAAGACTAACTACTTCTTCATAAATTTTCTCCTCTACAGCTTAGTTCTTCGACGACACCCAACATATCACACTTTCGAAGTTTTTGAAGTGCAAGATATGTTCCAATCAGACTCTCCACAAAGAACTAAGATGGGAGCCCAACGAAGAATAGTATTTATGTCGGTTTTGATTCTCCTTCTATTATCGATATCTCAACCTTTAACGAGATGTTTTTATCGCACGCTATGTAGATTATCATTTTGATGAATCAGATTTCCAACATTAGGAGGAGGGAAAGTTTTAAATAAAAACCCTCTCAAATATCATGGAATGCATCGATTTAAATTCACTCATCCTCGTGACAGACAATGTGAAATCAAGTTCAAAGAATTATTCATTTACAAAATATTGCAAATCAAATGCCGATGCATTTAATGATGCTAGAAAAGTGATAAAGTCACATACACCGCAAAGGAATACTCCAAAGAAGGATAGAAATACCTATTGAAAAATCAATTCTCGGAGAATCGATTAAATAAGGTAATAGAAGAATCTAAACCACGCCGTAAGCGTGGAAGACCGGTGGTGCAAAAGACACTCGCACTACCTAAAATCAAAAGCAAATAAGAGAATCCTGTAAGAATACCCGCCCGTAAGTAACTTATTCCAAGAGTGGAAATAGCCCCGTAAGAGGTACAAATCGCCCGTATAGCAAGACTTATTCCAAGAGTGGAATAGCCCCTGTAAGAGGTTCAAAATCTCAAAGGAAGGGATAAGAGATGAACACCAAGAGATCTCAATAAATTATGTATATGATGAGAAAATATGGGATCAAGCAAAGTCACGATCGATTTATATATTTGCTTTCTATAGCATCGATATTACTTTGATTCCCGACATCGATCCCGAACCACAAAACGTGGAAGAATGCTCTGAAAAGAAAAGATCGCCAAAATGGAAAGATGCTATTCAAACCGAAAGCTACAATCTTATTAAAAGAGAAGTATTTGGACCAAGAGTCCAAACACCGCCGGTGTAATCCCTGCTGGAAACAAATGGGTATTTGTACGAAAGTTTAAATGAGAAAATGAAATTGTGAGATACAAAGTTCCGACTTGATCTCAAGGGTTTTCACAAAACCCGGTATCGATTATCGTGATACATACTCTAAGAATGGATGGAGTCACTTTTCTTTTCTCGATAGGTACGGCAACCATGGAAGGTTTGAAAACACGCCCCGATGGATGTTGTAACAACATACTCTATACGGCTCACTCGATAAAGAGATTTATATGAGAATCCTCAAGGATCGAAAATGGTCAATCACAAAGGCCACGCCACATATATTCAATCAAGTTACAACGCTTATCAGATGGGTCAAAATAAATCGTCAGATGTGGTATAATCGACTTTAGTGATTATTTAATAAAAGATGGATATATAAATGATCAAGTATGTCCATGTGTTTTTATTAAGAAATCACAAAGTGGATTTTCCATCATCATCAGATATGTGATGATTCAATCTCAGTAGGTACTCCTCAAGAACTCACAAGAACTCGCTACTTATTTAAAAGATGAATTTGAAATGAAAGATCTCGAAAGACAAAATTCGCTTGGGAATACAAGTGGAGCATTTAGCATCCGGAATTTTTGTTCATCAATCCACATATGTCAAAAGATTCTCAGTCATTTTTCATACGGATAAAGCTCATCCTTCGACTACCCCGATGGTCGTTCGATCTTTAGAAGTCGATAAAGATCCATTTCACCTTCTGTAAAGTGGGGAAGAAGTTCTCGACCTCAAGTTCCATACCTAAGTGCAATAGTGCTCTTATGATCTTCGCAAACCGTATACTACTTCGATATTACTTTTTGTCACAACTTGTTAAAGAAGATACGCTTCTTCTCCTACTAAGAGACATCGATGGGATCAAACACATTTTAGATACCTCCGTGGAAGTATAGATCTTCGAAGTTATTTTATCCAAGAAATTCAACGTCCGCAATCGGGTCGATATGCCAATGCAGGATATTTATCGATCCACACAATGGAAGATCACAAACAAAGTTATGTATTTACATATCAGACACCTGCTTATATCCTCGAAAATCCACAAAGCAAACCATGACAACTACATCTTCAAATCACTCGAGATTCTCGCTATATACGAAGCAAGAGAGAGTGTGTTTGGTCGAGATCAATTATTCAAAGATATTCAAAAGTCATGTGATTACCATCAATCAAAGACATTCCTACAATTTCAGATGAGGATAACGCCGCATTTATCGCTTCAACTTAGAGGAGGGTACATCAAGGAGATAAACAAAGCACATTTCACCTAAATTCTTCTTCACACATGAAAGCTACAAAAAGAAGGGTGATATAGATGTGCATCAAATTCGATCACGTGATAATCTAGCCGACTTATTCACAAAGTCGCTACCAAATGCAACGCTTGCAAAATTTCTAAAAAGGATCTAATGTGTCGATCGAAAGACTTATGACAACATTTCATCAAGGAATAATGAATTTTTTAGGGGGGAAGACTATATTTTTTCCTTAAGATCCCAATTTTTTTCCCCGAGTCACGAGCTTTTATCCCAAAAAAGATATGTATTTTTTTTCCTTCGACAAGGTTTTAACGAAGCAACGACATAATAATTAAGATATTTATGTAAAAGATATGTACTTCTTTTTCTCCTCCTCTCAAGTAAGTTTTTTCCCACTAAAAACAAATTATATTTATTAGCTACATAAATAAATATGTCATTACTAAAATTGGAGCATCACATAATTTTTAGAAGAAATAATCTTTCAATTTCAACTCAAAACACATGTATAATAAATATTTGTATAATGCGTATTAAGAGTTATATCTTTTTATACTAAAATATAAGAAATTGATATTTTTTACATAATATTTTTTTTAAAAATAGTGAAAATAATAATTTTTAAAAGAAAATGTTAAATTCACAACATTTTTTGTTATTTTCACAAAAAACCGTCGCTATAAGATTTATAGCGACACTTTTGTTGTAGAAATAATATTTTATGTTATGGATTTAACAATTTTCTTTTTAAATTATAAATTCTAATATGTGAAATATCATCAGCCCTTTTATTATTGTACCATTTTTATTCTCCATTTATGCTTAATTTATGAGCTGGGATGATGTACGGAGATCACGTCCAACCAGTGGTCCCATCAGAACAGTAAATCCATGCTCCCGGTTAAAAGAACCTGACGTGTGCGACTGTAACCCAGGTCCCAGTTAAAAGAATCTGACGTGTACGACAATTACAGTGGCAAGAAGCGCCAATCATTTAGCTACAGAGGAAGGAAACATCCATTTATTTTTTTATAATATAAAACTCTCTATTCTTCCTCGTCTGCTGTCCTTCATATATATATATAGATATATAGAGAGAGATATGAAGTGATCAGATGAATTGCTGAAAGTTTTGGTTAATTTACAATTGTTTGTTGAGTGTTTTGAGAATCTGTAATTAAATTTAAAGAGATACAGAAGGAGCCAACAAAGGCTCTGAAATGTATATGAGTTTTAAGCTCTTGCTGATTGGTGGAGAATTCGTCGAAGAAGAAGGATAGGCAACAACAACTAGATCTCTGGAAGCAGAAATTTTAGCTGGACTGAAGAGATATTCATTTGGAATTTTCCTCTTTTTTATCTCCGTGATTCCAGGAAGAATATTACGGTAAGAGTTTTAGTTAGATTTCAATTAAAATTCATTAAATGAAATTTTTGAATTAGGATTCCTTTTTATGTTTTACGTCACCTAGAGTATAGTTCGAATTCTGTTTTTCTATCTGTATTTATATCTATATGTAATTCAGCTATATATGGTAGGGACAGTGATGAAGGAGACGAAGTCGGTGTCCGCTGGAGAAACTCAATTGCCGCAGAATAAGGCCGTCGCCGGTGCTGCGCAGGGCAGTGAAGTTGAGTGCGCCAAGTGCGAGTGCTGCGGATTGACGGAGGAGTGTACGCCGACGTACATCTCTCGAATTCGCGAGCGGCACCAGGGGCGTTGGATTTGCGGACTCTGCGCCGAGGCCGTCAAGGACGAAGTCCTCAGATCGGAGGAGCGGAGGATTGGCGCCGAGGAAGCACTGAATCGGCACATGAATTTCTGTAAGAAGTTCAGATCTGCCACTCCTCCGCCGAATCCGACGGAGGATCTCATCTCCGCCGTGAAACAGCTTCTCCTGCGGTGTTTAGAGTCTCCGAGAGGTGTGAGATCTAATCCGAGCAGTCCGAAGAGGAAGGATGAGGCGGTTCTATCCCGGTCTACATTTGGCCGGTCTCAGAGCTGCTTTTCTACCATGGATGCTTAAACTATGTTATGTCAGTTATTAAGGTAATGAATTATTCAATTAGTTGGAAGAAATAAAGTTATAAGACTCTAGCTACTTCACTGTTCAATTTGTGCTAGCATCAGATTTGCTTTGGTTTAATTTTAATTTTAGTAAAATATGTATAGATTTTTTACCTATAAATTTGTGTTAGTATGTTGGTTAAACTTTAAGCAAAATATGCTTTTTTATTTATTAAGACTATATAATAATAATAATATTGATTCTTACTATATCTCTTATGAATCTGGTAATATGGCTAAAAATAGAATCCTAAGAGATTTCACTTATGACTACTCCAATACTTATCTAGATAAGTAGATATTATTATCTAATAATAATAATATTCAAAATAAATATTAATTACATTTAATTTCACTAAATAATTGTAATTGCACATCAGTCTAGAAATTAATTAATAAACCCTTTACTAATAAATTGTAAATATTTACTCTACAGATGTACATAAATATTTCAGAATCAATTAATATAATCCCGATTCATTTAAACTAATTTAATAAGTCCAAAATTTATCTTTATTTGAACATAAATGGATTTAACAATTAAATCAATCCTTTTAATAATAAATATTTAAAGTTTTGGCCAAAATTTTATGATCAATGATAAATTATCTTATGAAAAATATATAGATGTTTTGACAATAATAATGTTCCTAATATTAATTAAATATATTAATCGATATTCTAATGCATAAATTAACACAATATAATCTCACTCAGTGAAACATCAAATTAATATATATAAGAATATTAAGTCCATTATTATTTCAAAATTAATAAATTTCACAAATTAGTGTTTCTCACATGATCCCTTTAATGCACACTACTACTTTTAATTAAACGTCCAACTTTCACGATCAAGATAAATTTTCTCTATATTACATATGATTTATATCTTCTGTTTATAATATTTATAAACCATAATATATATAATATGGAGATTTATATAAACAAACTAAACGACCATTTAATGATTGATAAATGGTACTTTTATTAATAAATAAATATTCATCATAAATAAATAATATTTTTATAGCAAAAATTCAAAAAACAAAATAAAATTCTAGGAACTGAGAGATGAAGAAAATTTTCCATTTTTAATTGAATATACAAGGTAGCTAGCAAAAGTAGAAAAATCAACTTATATTTCTTTATCCCTAATACCACCGGGATCAATTGGAATAAACTTTACCAAAATTTGGCATTCACAGCACATCAGTTTTGTCCTTACCTCCTTCATATTTTCTTTCAGGAGCATTCGGTGACTCAATATATTAATCATACGGTTGTTTTCTTAACTAGTTTTATATTATGATTCTAGAAGATGCACGGAGAATGATAGGGAAGTGGTTAGCATTAAGTTCATTTTTGAGTAAGTTGGTCAATTGATCAATAAAAACGAGACTCTATGTGTGTCAGCATTCTATTGACTAATTGACCAATTTATCCAAAAATAAACTTCATGTTAACGACCATAACCTATGTCGTTACTTATATATAAGATAATCGGGCATTAAAATTAAAAATTTGAAAACCCTAATATGTATCAATGTATGTCCTTCAATTAATAATGGGATTATATTTGGAGCAGATTCGATTATCATGAAGTTAATTTTATGGTAAGTTAATCATGTGATCAATACAGTACTGACACGCAGAGAAATATCACCTTTTAAATTGACTAAAATTAATTTCGTGCTAATCATTCACGTTTGCGACATATATTGGTGGTTGATCTATCTACCAATGTTTATATTATTGGGTAGTAACACTTTAGTTTCTCAAAATTTTATCTGAGCCCTTAAAATATAAATTCTTCCGATATAGACCCTCAAATATGTATAAATAAACACAATGGATCCTAATTAAAAATTCGGTGTGTTTTGTCGCTGCAAATGTGACATGTGAGTGTCACGTGACTTAAAAAAGATTTGACCGTGTTTGACTCGAGTATAAAACTTTGTATAAATACAAATATTTAATATATTAAATCCAAATAATTAAACCAAAAAAATAAATTAAAAATAATCCCATCTTCCACCACCACCCGTTTCTCTCTCCTCCCCATCACCACTCATCATCCATCCCCTTTTTTTCTCCTCCCCACCAACATTTCATCTCTCTCTCCCTCTCCTCACAACCACTTATCTGCTGCTCTCTTTGTTTCTCCTCCCTAGTCCCTACCACCGCTTCATCTTCGATCCATACTCTTCTATCTCCTCTCCACCATCACTTCATTTTCTTGAATTTTAGACAATTAGAATTTTGTTCGGCTACTACCAACTTAATTATACAACTGAAATTATAATGGGTGTTTGGTTAAAATTGTAGCCCTTGTGATTAAATGTTAAAAAGCAATTAAAAAAAATTAAAAATTGATATGTCTGATCATCTTTTATGTGTAATTCTATTTGATAAAAATAGTAATAATAATAATAATTAGTTTACATAATAATAATATTTTTTTGATAATTATGCTCGTATAATTAGAATATATATATATACACAGAACCGATCAAGTGAATGCGGATTTTTTTTTTTTTTTTTTTTTTTTTTTAAAAAAACAATAATTTTTTTATATTTTATGGACTATAATTTTTCATAATACAAGATTTTGGAAGTGATTTGATACCTATACCAAAAAATATATGCATCAATTACGAAAAAAAATTTCGATTTATAAAATATTAAATTTTTTTAATGCTTTAAAAAAGAGCAAAAAAACCAAAAAAAAATCCGATTTTAACAAAGTAAGTGAACCTCATACGAACTTCCATCGATATATGTAATTGATATACGTAACCTGGCCCTATATATATATTTTTGGATAGATATCCAAATCACGCTCAAAATATTTTATATCGGAAAATTATAGCCCATAAAATATTAATTTTTTTAAATTGCTTTTAAAAAAACCAAAAAAAAAAAAAAAAAAAAATCAGTATTTTAATAAAATAAAGGGCTTTTATGAAATCGGATATATATATATATATATATATATATATATATATATATATATATATATATAATGTGCAAATTAAATGTAAGACTAAGATGTTATCACGGATAATAGGAAAAGTGGGTTTGTGAGGTAAAATAAAGGGACACTTGCTTGTATGCTATAGGATGGGCATGAGAAGGAGTAAAATGAAAAGGAAAGTTAGAATAGAGAGACAAAAGAAAATAGAATAACTTAGCAAAAAATAAAAATAAAAAAATCCTTCTACGGGACAGGGAATTCCGACTGGGGTGATGATCGCCAGAGTTTTATATATATATATATATATATATATATATATATATATATATATATACTATCCTATTTTCAGAAGTGGAGCTTTTATTTTTTAAACGCTGATTTTTTTTTTTTTTTGGTTTTTTGGTTTTTTTTAAAAAAACTAAAAAAAGTTTAATATTTTATGGAATAAAATTTTTTCATAATAAAATGTTTTGGATGCTGATTTGGATACGATAACAAAAATGTATGCATACGATGCAAGGCATACAGATCGTATAATGTAAATCCCCAACTTTTATAAATAAAGCATTTATTTTCTATAAATATTATTTTTGAATATTATGGAATAAATTTGATATAACGTTATAATTGTGGTAATATTTATAAATTTTACAGTGATGCAAAGTTGTTATAAAAATATTCGTTTGGTGGAATAATAACTTTTTGTTAGTGAAAGATTCGTAATAACTACCAATCATCGCGACCCCACAATGCAATGTAATCATTATCATTTGGATTGAGAAAACGACAAAAATATTTTTTATAAAATAACTACGGAGGTGTTACTGCTAAAACCGCTGAACTTACCCGGTGGTAGTAAAAGACAAAGAATACGCTGCATCAGATAAGAAGACACTACGGTATTGATTATTAATGCTTACGGTGAGAAGTCACTCACCTACGCTTCAATTATCACTACAAGAATCACGATCATATCTCTTATATTATCGATTTAATTATCACACAAAGATCATCCGTATAATATGTTATAAGATTAAATCAATAATCGAGATTTATGTTTATAAACGATTAATAATCATTGAAAGATTAAATATGTGTTGATGAAAAATAAAATGATTTGTGGTAAGTTTGATTATTTTATGTAAGTTTGATTATATGTCATCATCTAAGAGTCTCTTCAATAATAAGAATTACCTTCGTCAATAGTAATTACCTCATGAATAAGATTTACCTTCACAATAGTAATTACCTTCACAATATAGTAATTACCCTCGTGAATAAGATTTACCTTCACAATAAGAATTACCTTCACAATAAGAGTAATTACCTTACATAATCAAAGAATTACCTTCGTTAATAGTAATTAATTACCTTTACCGACACGTCAACCACTTGTCGCTTCACATTACGCCAAGCGCCAAACCACTTTTTCTTTTCACATCATTAGTCGTTGCTCACTGGCTTTTCACACTAAAGTCTTAAGCTAGAAATCTTCTATAAATAGAGGCCTGCGCTTCATTATTTTTCACTTAATTCATTCAAGCTATAGAGAGAAAAGTATAGAGAGAATAAGAGAGAGAAAGAAGAAGATTTTTGTTACTACAATCGTCATAAAGATTCAATCTCCTACCAAAAGTAAGTGCGTTATTCTTTCTTATTCACGAAGAGAACTCGTTGTTATTCCATCGCTTATTATTCTCGCTTTAATAACTCAGATACGCCATTTAATTCTATACTTGGTGACATTCTTCTCATTATTCTTCGTTGAACATCACGCTCATATGTTTTTACACCTAATTCGGTTCCGCTCTTTATTATTATTCTCTATTGGAACATCCTCGTCATGCAGGTTTTACACCTGACCGGTTTCCGCTTTTTATTATTATTCTCGTTGAACATCCTCGTCTCAAGGCTTTTACGCCCACCTTGGCCCGCTATTTATTATTCTTCTCGTTGGAATTTCACGCCGACCGTTCCGTTATTTATTATTCTGCTGAATAACTCTGCATGCGCCTATCGCATTTACGGGTGATTTCTTTTCATATTCCATTCTTTATTATACCTAATTGGTTAAAACTTTCACTTCTATACTCCATGAAATTAGTGGAATATCCTCGATATTTCATGCTTTCATCCAAAGATCTTTTCATGGAAATATTCTTCTCGATCATTCTCGAATTTTACTCTACAAAAAAAAAGATCACGTCGATAATTTGACGTTAATAATTCCCTTGATAAAATAATTCTTGAACTTGTTTTATCAATTTTATATCATCATCATCATCCTCATGTTTATATTATGTTGAAAGTCATCTCGTACCAGAAGTAAGATGATGGACTTGGTATGATTACACTATTACTGAGACTATTCTGCAAATAATCACGACCGTAATGTTACAAATGATGTGATAAAAATCCTCAAAGGGTCAGTAGTATCGGTGGACAAATTGTTGGCATATGATCATGACGACTATTAATGAATACACAAATATTCTCGGCCATAAGCAGGCATGAATAATTGTGGTCGCGATACTAAAGAATATCCTCGGCCGTAGAAGGCAAGGGTGATTCAATGATGTGGATATTTATTAAAGTTCGAGTCTCAAATTATAATAAATGATGAAAAAAACCTTTAAAACCTAAAAGATAGTAGATTTTATTTTCTACTTGACTTTTTTAATGGATCATTATTCCTACCGCAGCTTAAACTTGATGTTTATTATATTTTATCGCTTAACATCATTGAAGACTATCGATAATTTATTCTCGCATTATCTTAGTCATAATATTTCTTACCGGGCTAGTTGAGCTCACCCTTTCTTTCACCGCTCTTTCGTGAAATGAGAATATAAATTTTACGAAGCCTGTAAACGAGTGATGGTCCTGAAGATAAGATTAGTAGTCCCTCACTATTCTCGTGAAATAGTGTGATAATAATTGTAATGAGGACTCCTTTTTGAAGTTCAGATAATATCTAGTAGAGACATATTTGTATTTAAACTCACGCTTATGTCAGATTGCATACCTACGCTTATATTAATAAGTCAGATTTAAATTTCAGACTACGTAGTGGCGACCCAAGATGGGTGATGTATACCCAATTTTGGGGGCGCCACAATGCAGATCAAAGCTTGGATACGATCCCCGCCAAGATGTGAGAATAGTACTGGGAGGGGAGAGACGGGAATACCTTCGCTAGTATTTAACCTCTACCTAAGTTTATGTGCTATTTTATCGGTTTGGCGTAAGATAGGATAATTTGTTATACGTCAATTAACCTTTGTTTTCAGTGGCAAGATTCCGAAACGACATCCGAGAATGTTGAGAATAAGAATGGAGCACAGCAGCGATCGCCGATTCACCACATATCAATAATCGTGATAATGCATCGTGAAGGCGACAATCCTCACGCAAAACAACAACACCGACCAAATGATGAATGATCAAATGTTCGTGAGGTTTTATGCAATTTATACAACAAAGAAAGCGAGAGCCGACTCGCCCAAAACGTAGGTGGAACACACTGAAACTCTCTCAAGGCCACCGCTAAACAATTCAAGGAGCCGACCACCGGAGTTTAAGGGAGAGCCAAAACCACTTCAAGCGGAAGCACGGATAAAGCAGATTACCAAGATATTTGATGTCTCGATGCTCCGAGGAGCAAAAGGTTCCTTTCACGCTTTTTATGTCATACGGAGAGGCAGACATCGGTGGAAATCGGTGAAACGACTCTCAACCTCATCAGATCAAGATATCTTGGGAGAAGTTCCAGAGTCGTTCAACGACAAATACTTTCCCGAAAGTATTCGCCATACGAAGGAGGTGGAGTTTATCAAGTTGAAACAAACAATACGACCGTGTCGCAATACGAGGCAAAATTTCATGAGTTATCACGGTTTTCATATCCCACTCAAAGTGGATAATGAAGAGAGAATGGCGCGAATGTTTTTAAGAGGTTTGAAGTCTAGATACGCCAACATCTTATTTCTCATAAACCGTGTTTGTATTCGATGTTATAAATAGGGCTCGCTTAGTGGAACGCGATAATGAGTCAACGCAACTAAAAGAGAGCAACCAAAGAAAATTATAATACCAAATGAGTAGTAGTCATCGGCTGTGACAACAAGCGAGGAGGAATCAACAAAGCGGATATGGTAACCACTTCCTGGGTAATCGTACAAAAACAATAAGAATGGATATTTCAAGAAAAGGAGATTCAACAATGATGTAAAGACGCCAAGACCAAAGACCCATTGTTAAGGAAGGAGAAAGACCACCTATCATATGCTTCAAATGCGAGGAGAGGGACACATCACCCAAATCATACCATGCCATCCAAAGCATGTTATAATTGTGGAAGAGAAGGTCACTTAGCTCGATTTTTGCCATCAAGACAAATTCATCTAGGATGGAGGCACCAAAGGCCATCCCGTAAAATTCAAAACCCAGAAGGCAAGGGAGAGAGCGCTTGTCAGACCTCCCAAAGAGCAAGGAACCCGAATGAGGTCATCACGGTAAGCTTATCATAAACTCTAATGAAGTCTATACTTTATTTGATACCGGTTCTACCCATTCTTTATTTCTCCTACTATACCATCGATTAAATTCGACCGAGAAATTAGACTTTCGACTTATCTCGTGGAAACTCCATCGGGAGAAACCTTCATTACATCCAATCGCTTATAAGTCTTGTTTGGTTCAAATCGGCACTTCACATTACCCGTCGATCTTATTTCATTAAAATACTTGCATTTGACGTGATTCTGTGGATCGATCGTTAACTACTTATCATGCAAAAATCGATTATTTTCGTAAGGTCATTAGCTTTCATATTCCTAATCAACCTATTATGCGAATTCAAACGACCAAACCATTAAAATCAATCACTTGGCCATCTCAAGCCATAAAGCTATTCGCTTATCAAAAACTGATGTCAAGCTTTCTTAGCTCATGTCACACGATTTAAACAAAAATACGCCGCTTTTGAACGATATTTCTATTGTTAATAAATTTCCGACGATTCCTCAAGAACTTCCCGCCTACCCCTCAGAGCGTGAAATCAATTTTGTATCGACTTTCGAACCCAGACAAAACCTATTTCCAAAGCCCCATATCGAATGGCTCCTATCAACTTCGTGAGTTAAAGACCCAACCGCAGAATTTTAGACATCGGCTTTATTCGTCCCCAAGATTCCTCGGGTGCTCCTGCTCTATTCGTGAAGAAGAAAGATGGGAGTATGCGACTTTGATTGATTATCTGAGTCAATCATGTCACCATCAAAATAGTATCCATCACCACGTATTGATGACCTGTTTTCACCAACAGTAAGGAGCCAAATTCTTTTCAAAGATCGATCTTCGCTCGGATATCACCAATCAAGATTAGAACCACGACATTCCAAAGACGGCTTAACTCCCCAGACGGCATTATGAATTCCTAGTCCATGTCCTTTTCGATCGACTAATGCCCTCGCCGCCTTTCACGGATATGATGAACCGAGTATTCAAGGAATATTTAGATCACTTTGTGGTCGCTTTATCGATGACATCCTTATTTATTCCAAAAGCCGTGAAGATCATGAAAGCAACACTTGAGGTCGACACTCCAAAAGCTTCGTGAATATAAGCTTTATGCCAAGTCAAAGAAATGTGAGTTCGTCAAGAAGTAGCATTCCTCGGGCACGTGGTATCAAGTCATGGAATATCTCACACCCAAAGAAAGATCAAGCTATTCAAAGTCGAACAACCTAAATCAAATGATCAAGTACGTAGCTTTCTTGCTTAAATGGTTATTATCTGAGATTCGTGGAAGGATTTTCTCGAATCGCTACTCCATCGACTCAAATTGACTTTTGAAGATACAAAGTTCTATTGAGCGAAGAATGTGAGAAGAGTTTTCAAGAACTCAAGAGAGACTTATTTCAAAGACCTGCTCGGCAATACCATCCGCCTCTGAGGGATTTGTCATCTACAAAGGATGCTTCGCAAAGGGTCGGGATGTGTTATTATGCAACATGGAAAAGTTATAGCCTTATGCCTCATGACAAACTCAAAGAATATGAGAGGAATTATCCTACTCATGATCTGTAGTCAAGCAAATGTTGTCTTCAGACTTAAAATTTGGAGGCATTACTTGTATGGGAGAAAGTGGAGATCTTTACTGATCATAAAAGCCTCAAATATTTCTTCACTCAAAAGGAACTCAATACGCGACAACGACGCTGGCTTTGAACTGCTGAAAGATTATGATCATACCATCCAATACCATCCTCGAAAAGCGAACGTGGTAGCCGACGATCGAAAGTAGTAAAATCATATGCAAGCACGAAAAGCGATATTGTCAACGCAAAGGCCCATTTTGTGTGACTTGCAAAGGATGGAGATAGAGTTAAAGACTCTGTGGACGATATGATGATAGCGAGTATACGAGTAGAACCGACTTTAATCGATAAAGTTAAAGTCGCCAAGCTACGCACTGAGCCGATGCGCGATGAGGAAGAAAGTGCAAGAAGGTGCTACGCCGAAGCAAGAATCGATGAAGAAGGAATACTTTGAGTCAACTCCACTTTGTGTTCCTAACGACCCGATTTAAAGTATAATATCATGATGGAGGCGCACAACACACCATTTGCAATCCATCTCGAGAGTACCAAAATGTATCATGATATTCGCCATACATTTTGGTGGAGCAATACGAAGAGAGAGATAGCGCTGCTTATCTCAAGGTGTCTAACTTGTCAACGAAGTTAAAGCAGAGCATCAAGTACCAAAAGGTCCATCAGAACCACTTGAAATTCCGTAATGGAAGTGGGAGCACATTACCATGGATTTCAAGCACGGCCTTCCTAAGGTTTCTCAAGGCATCGATGCGATTTGGGTCATTGTTGATAGATCGACCAAGTCCCGCCATTTCTTACCGACACGAAAACTTATACACTTGAACGCCTTCGCTCAGATGTACATAAACGAGATCAGTAAGATCGCATGGTATGCCTAAGATCCATAGTTTCGATCGAGACCCAAGATTCACTTCACGATTTTGGGTTAGTTTCAAAAAAAGCTATGGGCACAGACTTCACGATTTAGCTTCGGCATATCATCCTCGCATTGGACGGACAAATGGAGAGGACTATTCAAACTCTCAAGATCTATTAAGACTCGTGTCCTTGATTTCAAGGGAGTCGACAAGTTCTTACCATCGGTGGAGTTTTCCCACAACAACAGCTTATCGTTAAAGTATCGCATGGCTCCATTCAAGCATCAGATGGAAGAAAGTGTCGCTTCTCCAAAGATGTTTGGGATGAGGTGGGTGAAGCAACGCTTGTTGGGACCGAGTTGGTACGTATGACTACTCACTAAAAGATTCAAACGATCCGACAACGATAAAAACCTCACAAAATCGAAAAAGAGTTATACCGATCTTCATCGAAAGGACGGGAATTCGATATAGAGATCATGTGTTTGTTAAGAGTCGCTTCCATGGAAAGGAGTTACAAGATTTGGAAAGAGAGGAAAACTTAATCTTTGATTCATCTATCCATTTTAATCCTCGATCGAGTAGGAACCGTATGCTATAGACTCGCTTTTACCGCCAAGTATGTCTCGTGTTCATAACGCTTTTCACATATCCATGTTACGTAAATATGTGAAAGACCCGAACCATATTATCGAAAGTTAGAACCTGACGAAATAATGGAAGATTTGACGTATGAAGAGGTTCCTGCTCAAATTTTGATAAGAAGGAACATATTCTACGCCCAAGGTTATACCTCAAGTCAAAGTTTTGTGGAGGAACCACGATGTTGAGGAAATGACTGGGAGTTAGAATTTGAAATGAAATCAAGGTATCCTTACCTCTTCGACATACCAGTACGCACTTCTAATTTCGAGGGCTTAAATTTCATAAGAAGGGGAGGTCAGAAGACCCCAACTTTTATAAATAAAGATGAATTTTCTATAAATATTATTTTGAATATTATGGAATAAATTTGATATAATGTTATAGTTGTGGGTAATATTTATAAATTTTGCAAAGTATGCAAGTTGTTATAAAATATTCGTTTGGTCTGGAATATTCTTTGTGTTAGGGAATATTCGACAACAACTACCAATCATCAGGACCCCACAATGTAATTATTATCATTGATCGAGAAAACGACAAAAATATTTTATAAAAATAACTACGGAGGTGTTACCGTTAAAACCGCTGAACTACCCTAAGGTAAAAGTACAAGAATACGCTGTGGTCGCATAAGAAGACACTCAGATTGATTATTAATGCTTACGTGAGAAGTCACTCACCTATGCTCAATTATCACACAAAGAATCACGATCATATCTCTTATATTATTTATTTAATTATCATCACAATATCATCTCATATAATATGTTATAGTATTAAATCAATAATTGAGACGATAAGTTATAAATGATTAATAATTGTTGAAAGATTAAATATTTGTTGATGAAAAATAAAATGATTTGTGGTAAGTTTGATTATTTTATGGGGGCTCATATGTCATCATCTAAGAGTCTCTTCATTAATAGTAATTACCTTCATCAATAGTAATTACCCTTGTGAATAGTATTTACCTTCACAATAAGAATTTACCTTCACAATAGTAATTACCCTCAGTGAATAGTATTTACCTTCGCCTGATAGTAATTACCTTCGCCAATAGTAATTACCTCTTGAATAGTAATTACCTTCGTTAATAGTAATTACCTTTACCGACGTCGAACCACTTGTCGCTTTCACATTACAAAGCGCCGAACCACTTGTCGCTTCACATTACAAAAGGCCAAACCACTTTTCTTTTCACATCATTAATACGCTGCCCACTCGCTTTTTTCACACAGAAAAGCTAAGCTAGAAATCTTCTATAAATAGAGGCCTAGGGCTTCATTATTTTTCACTTAATTCATTCAAGCTATAGAGAGAGAAAGTATAGAGAGAATAAGAGAGAGAGAAGAAGAGTATTTTGTTACTACACCGCAGCAAAGATTCAATCTCCTACCAAAAGTAAGGGGTGTTATTCTTTCTTATTCATGAAGAGAACTGTTGTTATTCCATTGCTTATTATTCTCGCTGAATAACTCAGATACGTACCCTATACTTGGTGACATTCTTCTATTATTCTCGTTGAACATCCTGTCTGTCGTGTTTTACACCGACCGGTTCCGCCTTTTTATTATTATTCTCGCTGAACATCCCGTCTCAGTTTTTTTACACCGACGGTTCCGCTCTTTATTATTATTATTCTGCTGAACATCCTCGTCTCGCGTGCTTTTACACCGACCGGTTCCGCTTTTTATTATTTATTGAACATCCATGCTCAGGCGCTTATCTGCCTAAGGCGACCGACCGTTATTCCGTATTTATTATTCGCTGGAATAACTCGCCATGCAAGGCCTATCGCATTTACGGGTGATTTCTTTTGTTATTCCATTCTTTATTATACCTAAGTAAGTTAAAACTTTGACTTCTATACTCCATGAAATTAGTGGAATATCCTCGATATTTGCATGTTTCATCCAAAGATCTTTTCATGGAAATATTCTTCCGATCATTCTTGAATTTTACTCTACAAAACAAAGATCATGTTGATAATTTGACGTTAATAATTCCCGGATAAAATAATTCTTGAACTTGTTTTATCAATTCTTATATCATTGTCATCATCCTCATGTTTTATTATGTTGAAAGTCATCCGTCGCATTCAGAAGTATGGGATGGACTTGGTATGATTACGACTGTAGACTATTCTGCGTAATCACGACCGTAATGTTACAAATGATGTGATAAAAATCCTCAAAGGGGTCAGTAGTGTATCATGGACAATATGTTGTTGGCATGATCATGACCATTAATGAATACACAAATATTCTCGCCCGTAGGTGCATGAATAATTGTGGTCGCGATACTAAAGAATATCCTCGGTCGAAAAGTGTAGGGTGATTCGATGATGTGGAATATTTATTAAAGTTTGAGTCTCAAATATAACAAAGATGAAAAACCTTTAAAACCTAAAAGATAGTAGATTTTATTTTCTACTCGACTTTTTTAATGGATTGCTTATTCCGCCGCAGCTTAAACCGGTTGTTCATTGTATTTTATCGCTTAACATTGTTAAGACTATTGATAATTTATTCTCGCATTATCTTAGTCATAATATTTCTTACCGGGCTAGTTGAGCTCACCCTTTCTTTCACCGTTTCTTCTGTGAAATGAGAATATACCGGGACGAGCCTGGGAAACGAGTGATGGTCCCGAAGATAAGATTAGTAGTCCTCACTATTCTCGTGAAATAAAGGTGATAATAATTGTAATGAGGACTCCTTTTTGAGTTTGTATAATATCTAGTAGACGATATTTGTATTTAAACTCACGCTTTATGTCGTATTGCACACCGACGCTTATGTTAATAAGTCAGATTTAAATTCTGTACTACGTAAGTGGCGACCCAAGATGGGTGATGTATACCTAATTTTGGGGGCATCACAGTACATACATTTTTGGTATAGGTATCCAAATCACGCCCAAAACACTGTATTATGAAAAAATTTCAGTTCCATAAAATATTAAACTTTTTTAGCTGTTTTTTAAAAAAAAAACCAAAAAAAAAGAGTCAACATTTTAACAAAGTAAGAGAGCCCTCACCTGATCGGTTATATATATATATATATATATATATATATATATATATATGAAATGTTTCTTCTCAATCGGGTCTGATTATATCCGATTAAAGTGAATGACGGATCGTCTGCTAAAAGCCCATAACATCGCTTTGTTATGAGCTTTGGTGACAGACGGTCCGTCGCTAAAGGTCGGTCCGTTAATCTGACCGATCTGTTCTCGAATCGTAAGATGATATATATATATATATATATATATATATATATATTGCTTTTGACTCTTAAATAATTAATGTGATTTATTGAAATTGAAATTTTTATAAAACGCAGTGATTTAGGTGTTATTTGGATATATGTAAAAAATAGGGTTGCACAGACTGTACAACTCTGTTTTTTACATGTATCCAAATGATACCTAAATAACTGTATTTTATACAAATTTTAGTTTCAATAAATTACATTAATTATTTGGGAGTCAAAAACAAAAAAAATAAAAAAATTCGGCCGATCGGAACCTGCCGGTCGCTATAGACTTATTGAAAAAAAAAACTAGGAAAAATATAATTAAAATATTATTCCTTCTATTTCTTTCTAAAATTCACAAACATGACGAGAATTATAATTCATTTTTATCTTTTTTTTCTCGTATACTTTCCCTTCTCATCTCATGCCTTCAATTTCACAAACACAGCATAAACACCAGGCCCACCCGCGTTTTGAATTGCATAGCAGAACATGAAGGCTTCCCACATTTACCACCCAAACACAATAGGGTCCTTTACATAAGTATACAACAAATAGAAAGTAATTACAAGAAAAGTGCATCAACTAAATAATTATAAAAAGAATGTAATTATTACAAAAATAGTACAATTCACATTAATAAGGAAACCTAAAATCAAGGATAACTAATAATTCAAATTCAAATTCAAATCTTGTCTCTAACAACAATTTCAAATCCATGTTTCAAAATTCAAATCAAAATGAGAAAATTAAAAATAAAAAATTATGAAGGAGCTAATGTTCATCATCCTCCTCTCTCACCGCCACCGCTGCCGCCGCCACATCGCCGCCGCCGCCGGAGTTGCTATTCTGAATTTCTTTTGACGATTTGGTTACCCACAAAAATTGAAATGGTTACCTTTATACGAATTTTGACTAAGAATCGCATCACATTTAAAATAAAATTGATAATCAAATAAAACCTGAATTGGTTACCTTATCAAATGGTTTAGTAACCAACTATATGAAATTTGGTTACCAATTGCATCATATCCAAAATAAATTAATAACCTAATAAACTAAATTGGTTACCTTATCTAAGATTTAGTAACCAATCTGCATAAATTTTGGTTACCAACTGCATCACATTCAAAGTATATTAGTAAACTAATAAAATGAATTGGTTACCTTATCAAATGATTTGGTAACCAACTACATGAAAGGGGAGGAGGGAGAGGGGAGGCGGCAGGGAGGAGAAAGGGGGAGGAGAGGGATGGGGTGGGGAGGAGGAGGAGGAGGTGGAGGCGGGCGGGGG
Organism: Panax quinquefolius; assembly: GCA_020205615.1. Lineage (NCBI taxonomy): Eukaryota > Viridiplantae > Streptophyta > Magnoliopsida > Apiales > Araliaceae > Panax > Panax quinquefolius. The sequence goes on from CM035163.1 coordinate 27,427,188, forward strand.
GAGGAGGAGGGAGGCGGGAGGCGGGAAGAGGAAGGAGGGAGGAGGGGAGGCGGAGGAGGTGGAGGCGGGAGGAGGGAGGAGGCGGAGGAAAGGGAGGGGTGGGGAGGAGTGGGGAGGAGGTGGAGGTGGAGGCGGGGGAGGGGAGGAGGGAGGAGGGAGGCGGGAGGCGGGAGGCGGAGGGCGGGAGGAGGAAGGAGGGAGGAGGGGGAGGCGGAGGAGGTGGAGGCGAGGAGGAGGAGGAGGGAGGCGGAGGCGGGAGGTGGGAGGGTTTGGTTATATATATATATATATATATATATATAACTACAGTTGTTATAGATGAGAAGAGAGAGAAGAAGTTATGGGTATAACTAATCCATAAATTAATGAATCCTAATTGAATACTAATTCCTTAAATTAAAGAATCCTAAATGCACTAGAATTATAAATAAATATGGAAGTGTATTAGTTGTGTAAAAATTTTATGAGGGCACTTTTGTTGTAATTATTTTTAAAAATATAATAGAATATGTAAATCACCCAACACAATAAACGTTGTTTGGAGAGTAAACAAACATGGACTAAAAAGAGAAGGCATTGATATATGCACACATTAAATATATTATCTTTAATATATATAAAATTAATTAATAAATTTACTATCTATCCATTTTGTATTTAAATTTATTATACATCATATTTACAAGACAAAATGTGAATAAACCTAGTTAGCTATTTCAAAACAAGATCCATAACCATATATGAAAGTAAACTACTAAATTAAGCTCATTATTTTCTCCATTATAACATTATTTTTAATTCAAGTTATTTAATATTTAATATTATAGCTTATTAATAATTTAAATTAAATACTAGAATACATAAAATATTACAAAAAATAAAAAGCAAAAGCTTTATAATTGGTAAAAACATTCTTGTTCGTACATTTTAAGCAGTACTGACCTGGGCTAAAGCCCAAGGTGCCCAGGCTTTAGGCAAATATTTATGAATATAATTGGCAGATATTTATTAGATTTTTTAATTTTATTTTTTTGAGTTTTAAGCATAATATTTTAAAATTAAAATGGACAAGTGTTGAATGATTTAATTGACTTTTTATTAATTAAGGACAGTATTGTCTCTTTGACATAAAAAGTGTGCTACAATTAATTTAAGGTGTATATATATCACCATCCAAAAAAATATACATTTAATTTTAGAACAGAAAGAAAAAATACAAAAGAAATCATAAAAAGAAATGGCACCTGTTTTCTTATAGGGATTCGGTTATGCTAAAGTGATGTGTATCCACCATAAAGCAAAAAGCTGCTCAAAGTTTGGCAATATATTAGAGACATTTCAACTATAAGCTCTTAGCACGTAATGTTTGTTTGAAGTCGATCAGCTACCATAAAGAGTTGCTTGGCTCTTACCAAATGAATAAAGTAATTTAGCAAAAAAAAAATGAATAATATAAAGTAGAATCTAATTTCGACGGAATATTATGTCGGAATTAGGCTTATTCTATTGAAAATAGTATACTTTTGATGGAATATTTTGTCAACCATTCCGTCGGAAATACATGACTCGAGGATAAGTCCGTCGAGACTTTTATCGGGAATAAGTTATGTTCGATGAACTGTTTTCTGACAGAATTTTTATCAAAAATAGCTTAATTCTGACAAAAATAATTAATGTCCGACTAAATATTCTGTCAGACATAAGCTGACACTTGTAATTTGTAAAGAAAAGTGAAATTACTTATTTCTGACGGAATTTCTGTAAAAAAATAGGTTATTCCGTTGAACTTTAGATAAATTTTTATTTTTTTTTACATTTTTTAAGTTTTTAAACCACAATTTGTATTTGTTTTTGTTTTCAACCAGTTTTTCCAACAATATATATCACAACAAACAACATGTACACTAAAATATGAACTCCTCCCAACAACATATATATACAACAGCATACACGTCCCTCGTATAACAAATATAAACTAAATTACGATAGATCGATAACATGATTAATATATATAAATTTAGCAAAAAATGAGACTAAATAATAATTTACAACATAAAATAAGGTAAACTATAAAGTAACATTACAATTTACAGCATAAACTAGGTAAAAATAAAACTATCTATAAACGACGACTGATATATACTATCATCGGTATGAGAAGTGTGACGCCCCCAAAATAGGTCCACACGACCCATTCTGAGTCGTCAGATATCAATCTATAAGAATCAAATACAAACTTCATTTATACAACTGTTGAATTGTCGTGCAGAGTACGACAACAGATAAGCTGTGAGTTTTAATACAATATTGTCTCGTAGACAGTATCCAAACTCAAATTGTTACAATGCCATATAAAATACAATAGCAAATATTTTAAGACCCCAAAGAAGAACGAGAAGATTACTATCATATTCATTCTAATGAGGTGCACTTTTCGACGCTTTCAAAGCTCCAAGGTTCTCATCACCCTATTGTTGTTCGCCAAAATCAATTATTAAGTGACGATAAAATATCGACACACATATCTTAGGTCCTCAATACAATTATCCGTTGTATGTCATGCCGCTTTTATAATGTATCGAGAAACTTCAAAGTCTCTTGACCATCACACTATTTTCCTATTATCCCCGCTTCACCCAAATACACTCTTATTACCCAAAGGAATTGTGAAGCAAAAGGGTGAGCACAAATAGCCCAAAGAAAGAATATCATGACTAAAGATAATTAAGTTATCAATAGCCTTCGTAATAATAAATCGTAGATTTAGAACATATGTGGTGGATGATAAAACTTTTCAACCATAGTCATAAATGAACGAGCAATCCATTAAAGAGTCAAATAGACCATCAGGTCTATTATCTTCTCCATATTAAAAGTCCACCAATAATGTTTTATCCCTGTAACATCAATCAACAATTCTTGTCCACAATCATATGAATAACTCATAATCATAATTGTGATTCTAAATTCCTCTTCGCACCCAGGATGAAAATAATTTTCATCACTTATCTTCACCTGAAACATCAAAAATCATGGTTATACCAAATCACAATTCTTGCTCATAATCATACTAATAAATTCATCTTTGCACTACGACCAAAGATATTCATTAACAATTTAGTCTTTGCACTACAGGCCAAAGTCATACAATTGTATTTTAGAAGAGTCAAGTAGAGCATGATATCTACTATTTTTTACGAATTAAAAGTGTATAATCAATATTTTATCGCTGAGACTAAGCTTAATAAATAATCCACATCATCGAATCATCCCTGCACTACGGCCAAGGATATTCATGTAATCATCAATGGTCATGATTATACCAAATAATCTTTGGTTATAATCATACCAATAACTGTCTATCAATGCACTACGGGCCAATGAGGATTTTTACCACATCATCTATAACATTACGGGTCATGATTATACCGAATGATCCATGTTCATAATCATACCAAAAAATAGTTCATCTATAAACATAAGCCAAAGATACTCATCAATCAATAGTTCATCTTTGCACGTAAGCCAAAGATATGCAACTGTAAAACCAATAATCAACAGTCCATCTTTGCACGTAAGCCAAAGATATACAACTGTAAAACCAATAATCAATAGTCCATCTTTGCACGTAAGCCAAAGATATACAACTTTAAAACCAATAATTAACAGCCCATCTTTGCAGGTAAGCTAAAGATGACTTTCATCATAATATAAGCATGATGACGACGACAATGATATAAGCATTAATCAAACGAAAACAAGGATAAATATTAAAGACTTTAAATTTATTCAAATATTATCAATCACTTAATAAACTCATAATCTAATATTATTAATATTATTACAATATTTTAATCACTTCTTAAACTTATAAATAATTTATTTCAATTGTTTACACTTTACCAAATAATATATTTAATCATTCAAAAATGCCATACTCATAAGATTTCATCACCAATGATAAAATTCCTCATCAAAAATCTGTATATACCCTATATAGGATTCCCAAGCCATAAAATTATATTTTCCAATTTTGTTACTTCATATAACATATTTAATTTATTTACTCATAACTAGTTCATTTTCATGAAAAATACCAAATCAGTCCCAAAAAATTTCTTTTTGGGATTTAATGTAATATAGTCCCATATTGAATATATATTTTTCTCTTGAATTTTTAAAATTCATTTACTATTTTTCATATGGCCAAAACTCTAATATTTAGATATTTATCATAAATTATACTTTTGTCCAATAATTCCAAATTTACATGTGGTATACTCCCTCATATATACATGTACTCCTAATAAAAATTTCACCAATTTTGGAGTTAACCACAAGGAGTTATAAGGGTTTACTTTTAAAATAATCTTTTTCATAAAATTCATAATTCCTAATCTATACATCCAAAAATCACCATTTTTGGACACAATCTAGAAAACTCATCAAATTATCATTTTAAATTTTTCCAAAATTTTTGAGAATCAGAAAAATTACAAAACTGCATATAGATTTTCACCCGCCATGCGGTAATCCACGTAGACAGATCATTTCTACAATTTAATAAGGAATGAATACAAAGGATCATTCGCCATGCATGCGGTAATCCACATGATGTGTTATTCCAATGTAATAATAAAGAATGAAATAACAGTGAGAATTCACCATGCATGCGATAGATCGCATATACAAAGTTATTCCCAATGTAATAATAAAGAATGGAACCAGTCATGGATAATCCGCATGCATGTGATATTCTAACAGTAATAATAAAGGTCATGCGTAATCCGCATGCATGTGATATTACAAATGTAATAACAAAGAATGAAATAACAATAGAATTCACCAGGCATGCGATAGACCGCATGCATATGAAAGTTATTCCAATGTAATAATAAAGAATGGAACCAGAATCACGCGTAATTCGCATAAAATGGGATATTACAACATAATAATAAAGAATGGAGTAATGTAAGAATTTCACCATGTATACTAGTGAGTCCGCGTATACAAAGTTATTCCAATGTAATAATAAGGAATGGAATAACAATAGTTCTCTTCATGAATACGAAAAGAAATAATACCCTTTACTATAATAATAATATCCCTTACCTCAAAAGAAAGACCGGATATCGAATAAAGGAGGTAGCGAGACTTCTCTTCTTCTTTCTCTCTATAATTTCTCTCTATAATAATTGCTTTATAGCTTTAGTTTATTGGTGAGAAATGAAGGAAGAATGAGCTTCTATTTATAGGAAAATATAGTTTCGATAATCGCACGCTTTGGGGCTCAAATATTATCAGATAATACCTTCCTCTTTTCTTTATTTTTAATTTAGTCCCGCAAGTATTATCAAACTTGCACCACCTCCCCTAATAGTATATCATGTGAATCAAAAGTACAATCATGTGACTAAATAGTTATAATCATGTGAAAATATGAATTACAGTATAGTACCTCCATCTATACCTCCATTTTTAACTTAGTCATGCAAGTATTATCAATCTTGCACCACCTCCCCTAATAGTACATGAATGTGAATCAATAATACACAAATGTGAACAAATAGTTATAATCATGTGAATTAATAGCAATTATTAATTGCTCATTTATTCGATTAATTACCCGATTGATCAATATAACCTCTAGACATCAGTTATTATCGAAATAATTGTCGATTTCCACTAACACTAACAATCCAAACACAATGAAAATATTTTTCTCAAAAAATTTATTTTTGTAATTTTAAAGTTTGACTTTTTTCGAAAAAGTCAACTGTTGACTTTTTAGACCAAAAAGTTAACCCCGACAAATTTTGTGTTTATAGTCTATTTCTACTAATTTCATCGTTACGGACTCAAATATCACGTCCGCGTCTCCAAATTCAACTCCGAACTCAAATTTTATTTTTTAATAATATTCATCATTAATATTATAACTCACAATATTTAACAACCAGGTCGTTCTCAAGAAAGAGGGGGTATTCCGATAAGAATTTCTTCTTATTGGCGCGCAATTAGGTGACCAAACCTCTCCTTGACAGAACTTCTAGAAATTATTAATATTGCAAATAATAATATGAATAACTTTGTTGTCTCAATTATTGATTTAATACTATATAAAATATTAAGCAGATGATACTGTGACAATAATTGAATCAATAATATGAGAGATATGATGCAAAGAATTATCAGAGCAATAATCGAGTATAACCGAGTGACTTCTCACGTAAGCATCAATCATCAATACCGTGTGCTACTATGCAACCACGCCAGACATCGTACTTTTTACTACCTTTATTTTATGACAAACTTGCTTACTTTGAAATTTTTCAAATATGACCTTTAACTTTAAACTTTTATCAATTTAACAATTTACCAAAATAGAAAAATTGAATACTTTCATTTCATAAAATTCGGTCTCACAATCTCCTCCTTATGAAATTTAAGCCCTCGAAATTTACGTGATTGCGTAGTTCAAGAGATGAGAATACCTTATTTTTATCGGATTATACCTTCCTGCTATTTCCTCCTCAGATCATGATTTTCCCATTGCTCATCTCCTCGTATTTCGGATATCATTCTAGAATATACCTTCAAAACAAAGGTTAATCGACATATCACAATTTGTCAACTTATCAAGTAAACAATTTCACCAGGTAAGTCACACACTACCAAGTATATTACTCTGCCTCTCCCCTCCTAGTTCTAAACTCATATCTCCGCCAAATGACAATTATATCCCTAAGCTCTGATACCATTTGTGACGCCCCCAAAATAGGTCCACACGACCCATTCTTAGTCGCCAGATATCACTCTATAAAAATCAAATACAAACTCCATTTATACAACTATTGAACTGTAATGCAGAGTACGACAACAGATAAGCTGTGAGTTTTAATATAATATTATCTCGTAGACAGTATCCAAACTCAAATTGTTATAATGCCATATAAAATACAGTAATAAATATTTTAAGACCCCAAAGAAGAACGAGAAGATTACTATCATATTCATTCTAATGAGGTGCACTTTTGACGCTTTCAAAGTCGGGTTCTCATCACCCTATTGTTGTTCGCCAAAATTAATTATTAAGTGACGTATAAAATACGACACACACATCTTAGGTCCTCAATACAATTATCTGTTGCATGTCATGCCGTTTTATAATGTATTGAGAAACTTCGACAGTCTCGGACTGTAAGACCCCAACTTATTATAAATGAAATTAAATTTACTCTATTTATTAATTTGAAATAGTAAGGGTTGATGTAAGACCCCAATTTTTTTTTAATAAAATCAAATTTCCTCTAATTATTATTGTGAATAATTAGGAGTTAATTTGATATAATACTTTGGTTATGGGTAAAATGTGCAAATTTTACAAAATAAGCAAGTGGTTATAAAATATTCATTTTTGTCGGGAAATATTAGTTTGGTCGTGGAATATTCTTGCTCACGGGAATATTCGTGCGACGCACAGTAAATGCATTTGTAATGTAATAACCGCCGATGAAGAAAACGACAAGTTTGAGTTTTTATAAATAATCTACAGCGTAGTTTACACAAAGGAACAATCGTTGTTGCATTACTTCGCTTAAAAATACAAATGAATACGCTGTGGTCGCACAACAAAGATTACCAGTATTGCATGATATTTTGAATTATTGATTCTTACGTAAGAAGGCACTACTCAATAATTGTTACAAAGTAATTACTTTTCAATATTTTATTTTATTGATTCAATAATTGCCGCGTTGATATTTTATATTATTGTTATTTCAATAATTATCATCGCATCCGTATTTTCCATTATCGGATCAATAATTCATATTATTTGAATAATATTATTAGATAGCATTATTGGCAATGTCTAGAAAGTTCATCAAGGAGAGGTTTTGGTCACCTAATTGCGCTACCAAGAAGGAAAAATCCTTATCTGAAAGCCCCTCTTTCTCGGGAACGTCCCGGTCATTATAATAATGTGGATTCTCGTAATATTATTTATGAATAATTAATTATTAATTTATATGATAAGAAAATATTTATTTGATGTGGATATAAATGATGGATTTATTTATTTTATGCAGATATAATTGAAGGAATTAATGTTGAGGTGTTTTTGTCTGAATGGAGGTATTAAAAATTAAATCATTGTTATTGAGATATATTGCGTGAGTTATAATTTTTAATCTGAACGTTGGATCGTGGTGATTTTTGGATATGTTATACATGTATAAGTTGAGTATATGTCCACAAATTTTGAACCGTTAAAAATGAACGAATGATTTGTTATGAATTTTAAGAGGTGACTGATTTGGAAATTAGGTTTATAAATGATTTTGGTGGAAAATTTTAGAATTGAGTGGGCCCCACTTATGGTTGGTGAAGAAATGTACTGAATTTTATTTCAAATGTGGTGGGTGACAATAGTAGCAGGTAAAGCCATCAGTAAAGAAAGTTAAGTCTGCTTTGGTAATAACATTTTCCTATAAATAGAGGGCTAAGTTAGAATTGAAAATCACAACAGAAATGTGACGCCCCCAAAATAGGTATACATCACCCATTCTGAGTTATCAATACATGGTACAGAAACAACTACAACTTTATTATTACAACAGTAAAACTGTGAGTTTGAATACAAATATTATCTTCTAGATAATATCTATACTCAAATAAATCCTCATCACATTTATTGATACATTATTTTACAAAATGGTGAGGACTACTAAACAATTCTTTCTAAAACCTTCATTCCATACCCCACTGCACTCGCTATATTCTCGCCTCCCGAGAAGAAAAATGGAACAAAAAGGAAAAGGGTGAGCTCAACTAGCCCAAGAAGAATATTATGACTAAGATAATATACAACAAATTATCGTTAGTCTTCAACAGGAAAAATCTAATAGAATACAATAGACAACAAATTTTAAATCAATATTCGCAATGAAATAATAATTCATTAGAAGAGTTAAGTAAAGAATGCAAACTACTATCTTCTATGTATGAATTTAAAAGTTCATCGCTCTATCTTTTATCCCAGTAACATCAATCAATATACATCCGAATCAAATATTCATCTTTGCACTACTGTGCCAAAGATATTCATCATTAGTCATGTTCATCTAAACACTGCTCATCTTTGCACTACGGCCAAAGATATTCTTCGAAATCATTCATCTTTTTTGCCACTACAGCCAAAGATATTCCATAATATCATTATTTAAGACCAAGATGATGAAAAATGTTTTAAAGAAATGAATCCAAAGAAACAAAATGACAAGGATTAAGGATTAAGGATTCGTACTTTGTTTTATCCACGCTCAAAATACCTCATAAATAATCACAAAGTGGTGTAAAATTCAAGAATGATCAAAACATGGATACAATCAAAGCTAGTATCCGAATAGATATTTTGGACAAAAAAAAGAAATTTTATTTTTCTATGAATAGGTCAGATATCGTGAATAGTGCCGATATCGTGAATAAGAACTCGACACCAAAAGATAAAAATTTCCCAAAAACATCTTCACGCTTCATTTAATAGTACTCATGAATAAGAACTCATGAATAAGAACTCGTGTGAATAAGTAACTCATGAATAAGTAACTCATGAATAGTAACCCCGATACATGGAAAAGTTCCAAATTTGATAAAAAGTTTCAACCAATATTTCAACATAATGATATCAAGAAATAATATCATTTGAGAAGAAAATAACATCCCTTACCTCGAAAGATTAAGACTTCTAATTTGAATACCTAGGGTATAGTCTTTGAAGGAACTTGCACCGCCTAACAATACTCAAAGTATACTCACAAGAATACGCTCAATATATCGAGAGAGAATAGAGAGAAACTTCGGTTTACGGTGTATTTTCAATTCTAACCTAAGCACCCATTTATAGGAAAATGCTTAGAACACCAAAGTAGAAAATTGAATATAATATTAATATATTTTTCACATTTTCTTTAGCCCACCTTAGACAACTGATCTCAGCCCATTTGAATCACATGTGAGGCCAACTTAGTTGCAAAAAACGTTTTTCTCAAAATAATTAACTAAAACTCCCAAAAATTAATTATTTTAAACTTAACTTCAATAATTCATAATAAATAGCCCTTTTATCAGAAAATTCAAATCTCATGAGTTTTAATAGGAAATTCAATTCTCTACAACTTTGCGTAAGAAAGTTTTCCCAAATTCCAAACAAAATTTGACCAAATCCACAAACCAAGCGATTTTACAAAGCTATAATCAAATTTCACCAATAAATGGGGTCCAATTTACATGTTTAACATGTTTTAAATATTTATTGCAACAAAAATACTCTTCCTCCTCGTATACTCATATATCCCACATTCGTTGTAAAAATATCACCATTATTATATTATTATAATATAATAATATATTTAAATAAATTATTTTATCGTAAAAAGATAAAATTTCAATTTTCAACAATTGTCACATTAAAAATTTTCTCCATCTATATCCACATAAAATCAATATTTTCCTTATCATATGAATCAATAATTAATTATTCACAAATAATATTACAAAATCACAATATCGATTAACCGTGCAGCTTTCTGTGAAAGGGGCTTTCCAATAAGAATTTCTCCTTACTAATACAAGAATTAGGTGACCAAACCTCTTCTTAGATGTAACTTTCTAGACATTGCCAATAATGTTATCTAATAATATTATTAAGATAATATGAATTATTGCTTCGATAATGAAAAATACCGTGTAATGACAATTATCAAACAAACGAAGAATATAAAATATCAACGCATCAATTATTAAATCAATAAAATAATCTTTGAACAAAGAATTACTCAGAACCATTATTAAGTAGTGCCTTCACGTAAGAATCAATAATTGGTGCAATACCGCAGCTACCGTGTTTTTAACCAATTTAGAGTATTTTAACAAGATTAATCTAGAATAACTACAATCGCTATTTTTAAACAACTTATATTTTCGCTTTCTTCATCCAATCGCTTTTTTTAGTTATGGGCCCACACATGGTCGCTACTACGTCGCATTTAATATTCCCCGACAATGCATTTAATATTCCACGACCAAACGAATATTCCCCACAACAATGAATATTTTATAACCATTTGCTTATTTTGAAATATTTATGTATTTTACCCCTAACTATCCACATTAATCAAATCAACCCTTACTATTTCAAAATAATAAATAGAGAAAATTAAATTTCATTAATAATAAGTTGGGGTCTTACAAGAAACATAAGCTTTCTCTCTTTCTCTCTCTATATTATCGAGCGTATTTTGTGAGTATTTAGATACTTTGAGAGTTCATTGTCAAGATCAAGTTTCATTCAAAGATCACTTCCGACCTTTCATTCCGAAGTATTGATTCTTTGAGGTAAAGGATGCTATTTTCTTTTTAAATGATATTATTTTCTTCAATATCATTATGCTGAAATATTGGTTTGAACTTTTTAATCAAATTTGGAACTTTTTTGTCGGGGTTACTATTCACATATATGGCACTATTCACGAATATGGCACTATTCACCGAAAAATGAAATTTTTTCTTTTTCGTCCCAGATGTCTTTTATGGTTACTATCTTTGATTGTATCCATGTTTTGATCTTTATTTTTGAATTTTCTTCGCACTTGGTTATTATGAAGTATTATTGAATTTGGATAAACCGAAATAAGAATCCCTAATATTTGTCCTTCTTCGCTTTATCGGATTCGTTTCTCTAAAATGTTTTTCATCATTCTCACCCTTAATGGTGATACTTGATGAATATCTTTGGCCCAGTAGTGCAAAGATGAATGATTACCGATGAATATCTTCTACCAGTAGTGCAAGATGAACAGTGTTGACATAAACAATACGACTTAACCGGTGATACAAATGAATATCTTTGGCCAGTAGTGCAAAGATGAATATTTGATGCAAGATGTATATTGATTGATGTTACAGGGATAAAATATTGATGATGGACTTTTAAATTCATAGATGATAGTAGATTTTTCATTCTCTACTTAACTCTTCTAATGAATTGTTGTTTCCGCTGTAGTTGTTGATCTAAAACTTGTTGTCGATTATATTCTATCAGATTTTTCCCTGTTGAAGACTAAGGATAATTTGTTGTATATTATCTTAGTCATAATATTCTTTACTGGGCTAGTTGAGCTCACCCTTTTCCTTTTTGTTCCATTTTTCTTGAGGAGGTGAAATATAGCGGGGATCTAAATTAGAATTATGGAGTGATGGTTCTAGAAAGATGTTTTAGCAGTCCTCACTATTTCTATAAAATAGTGTATGAATAAATATAATAAGGACTCATTTGGGTGTGGATATTGTCTAGATGACAGTTTTTGTATTTAAACTCACAGTATTTGTGTTATCGTATTTTGCACGACAATTGTATTAATGATGTTGTAGTTATTTCTGTACCATGTATTTGGCGACTCAGAATGTGTTGGTTGGAATGGACCTATTTTGGGGGCAACACAGTTGGTATCAGAGTTTAGGGATATGGTCTCTGGCGGAGATCGGAGAATAGAACTAGGAGGGGAGAGATGAGTAAATCTTCGCTAGTGTGTCCTACCTAAGCTTATTTGTTGGTCGGTCATAATATAGGGATATTATGTGATATGTTAATTTGTTAAATTAACCCCTATTTTATGGCAATTTTTAAGAATGGCAGCTGAGAACGTTAACAATGGAGTCTATGAGACTGTGGAACAACCTTTGATTACCAACCAAGAGAACGTGCAACAGAAGGCAATATTCCTCCCGTAAACAACACTACCGAAAGCAAACGATGAATGATGCGATGTTTAGAAGCTTTTTGCGCTTCATGCAAAATCGCATTTAGGGAGACTCGTGTACAAAATATGGGTGGAAATGATATCAATGCGTGGTCCGTCACAAACAAGCGCCAAGGAGTTGGGACCACCAGATTTACGGGAAAGCCCGATCCGATTAAAGGCGAAACGTGGGTTAAGCAAATGACCAAGATATTCGATGTCTTGGGTCAGACGGAGGAACGTAAGGTTCCATTCGCCACCTTTATGTTCCGTGGTGAGGCGATTATGGTGGAAATCAGAAGTGTACCCAACCAAATTGCAGACTCAACATGCTTGGGAAAATTTCAAACTGTTCAATGACAAGTACTTTCCTCGAAAGTATTCAAGAGGCGAAGAAGGTAGAGTTTATTAGACCGAATGAACAACACGACGGTGTCCCAAGATGAGGCGAAGTTCGCAGAGTTATCCAGGTTTGCACCTCATTTGGTAGAAAATGAGGAACGTATGACGAGAATGTTTCTAAGAGGTCTGAAACCCGAGATTCGTCAATACCTTATCTCTCATAAATTTTCTATGTATTCAGATGTTGTCAATAGGGCTCAGTTATTAGAGCGAGATAGTGAGTATGTTCAATTGAGGGACAACAACCAGGGTCATACTGGTGACAGCAGTCATCGGAGCGATGATAACCATCGTGGAGGAAATTATCATGCCAGAAATGGTAACCACTTCGGTGGTAATCATGGCTAAGATAATAGAAGAAATAATTCAAGTAGATATTTGAAGAAGAGAAGATTTAACGATGATGGGAAGACGCCGGCAGCAGCACCAGCACCAATAACAAATTCTAGGGGAGGAGAATGTAAGACCCCAGCTTTTATAAATAAAGATGAATTTTTCTATAAATATTATTTTTGAATATTATGGAATAAATTTGATATAATGTTATAGTTGTGGGTAATATTTATAAATTTTGCAAAGTATGCAAGTTGTTATAAAATATTCGTTTGGTCGGGGAATATTCTTTTTGTTAGGGAATATTCGTATAATGGCTCAATCATTGGTGGACCCCATAATGTAATTATCATTTGATTGAGAAAACGACAAAAATATTTTATAAAAATAACTACGGAGGTGTTACCGTTAAAACTGCTGAACTTCCCGTTGGTAAAAGTACAAGAATACGCCGTAGTTGCATAAGTAAGCACACCAGATTGATTATCGATGCTTACGTGAGAAGTCACTCACCTATGCTCAATTATCGCTACAATAATTGCACGATCATATCTCTTATATTATTGATTCAATTATTGTCACAAAGATCATCCGTATAATATGTTATAGTATTAAATCAATAATTGAGACGACAAGTTATAAATGATTAATAATTGTTGAAAGATTAAATATGTGTTGATGAAAAAAAAATGATTTGTGGTAAGTTTGATTATTTTATGGGGGCTCTATATGTCATCATCTAAGACTCTCTTCATCAATAGTAATTACCTTCACAATAGTAATTACCTTGTGAATAGTATTTACCTTCACAATAGTAATTACCTTCGCCAATAGTAATTACCCTTGTGAATAGTATTTACCTTCACATAATAATTACCTTCGCCAATAGTAATTACCCTTGTGAATAGTATTTACCTTCACAATAGTATTTACCTTCGTTAATAGTAATTACCTTTACCGACGTCGAACCACTTGTCGCTTCACATTACAAAGCGCCGAACCACTTGTCGCTTCACATTACAAAGGCGCCAAACCCGAATAAATAGCCACTTGCCTTTTCACACTAAGGTGCTAGCTAAGCTAGAAATCTTCTATAAATAGAGGCCTAGGGCTTCATTATTTTCACGAATTCATTCAAGCTATAGAGAGAGAAAGTATAGAGAGAATAAGAGAGAAAGAAGAAGAGTATTTTGTTACTACACCGCATGCAGATTCAATCTCCTACCAAATGTAAGGGGTGTTATTCTTTCTTATTCATGAAGAGAACTGTTGTTATTCCATTGCTTTATTATTCTGCTGGAATAACTCAGATACGCTTACCCTATACTTGGTGACATTCTTCTATTATTCTGCTGGAACATCCTCTCGTGTTTTTACACCGGACTCGGTTCCGCTTTATTATTATTATTCTGTTGAACATCCTCATGCGTATGTGTTTTACACCTAACCGGGTTCCGCCTTTTATTATTCTTCTGGAATATCCTATCTGTGTGTTTTACACCGGATCCGGTTCCATCTTTATTATTCTGTTGAACATCCCGCTTGCAGTGAATTTCACCCCGACCGTTCCGTTATTTATTATTCTCGCTGGAATAACTTCGTCTGTAAGGCCTCATCGTATGCATGGTGATTTCTTTTGTTATTCTATTCTTTATTATACCCAAATTGGTTAAAACTTTGACTTCTATACTCCATGAAATTAGTAGAATATCCTTGATATTTGCGTTTCATCCAAAGATCTTTCATGGAAATATTCTTCCGATCATTCTTGAATTTTACTCTACAAAACAAAGATTATGTTGATAATTGGATGTTAATAATTCCCGGATAAAATAATTCTTGAACTTGTTTTATTGAATTCTTATATCATTGTCATCATCCTCATGTTTATATTTTTTTTTTAAGTCATATGTGGCCTCAGTAGTGCATAGATGGACTTGGTATGATTATGACCAGAGACTATTCTTGTAATCACGACCGTAATGTTACAAATGATGTGATAAAAATCCTCAATTAGTAGTAGTGCATTGATGGATGCTTGTTGGCATGATCATGACCATTAATGAATACACAAATATTCTTGGCCCAGAAGTGCATGAATAATTGTGGTCGTGATACTAAAGAATATCCTCGGCCGTAGTGCGGGGGGTGATTCGATGATGTGAATATTTATTAAAGTCGAGTCTCAAATATAAAAAAAATGATGAAAAACCTTTTAAAACCTAAAAGATAGTAGACTTTATTTTCTACTCGACTCTTTTAAATGGATCAGATATTCACGCGCAGCTTAAACCGGTTGTCTATTGTATTTTATCGCTTAACATTATCAAGACTATTGATAATTTATTCTCGCATTATCTTAGTCATAATATTTCTTCGGGCTAGTTGAGCTCACCCTTTCTTTTCACCGTTTCTCTTGTGAAATGAGAATATAGCCGGGACGAGTCTGGGAAACGAGTGATGGTCCCAAGATAAGATTAGTAGTCCTCACTATTCGTAAAATAGTGTGATAATAATCGTAATGAGGACTTTTTGTTTGAGTTTGTATAATATCTAGTAGATGATATTTGTATTTAAACTCACGCTTTATGTCGATTGCATACCTACGCTTATGTTAATAAGTTGTATTTAAATTTACACTACGTAAGTGTTTACCCAAGATGGGTGATGTATACCTAATTTTGGGGGCGCCACAATTTGGTATCGAGCTTAGGATATGATCCCCGCTAAGATGTGAGAATAGTACTAGGAGGGAGAGACGGGAATACCTTCGCTAGTATGACCTACCTAAGTTTATGTGATATTTTATTGGTTGGTCGTAAGATAGGATAATTTGTTACATGTCAATTAACCTTTTGTTTTGTGGCGAAGATCTCAAAATGACATCCGAGAATGTTGAGAATAGCAATGGAGCGCAGCGATTGTTGATTCACCACATATCAATAATCGTGATAATGTGCATCGTGAAGGCGATAATCCTCATGCAAACAACAAAACCGACCAAATGACGAATGATCAAATGTTCGAGGCTTTATATGCAAATTTATGCAACAAAGAAGTAGAGCGACTCTCGCCCAAAACGTAGGTGGAAACACGGAAAACTCTCGGCGGTCACCGCTAAACAATTTAAGGAGCTGGGACCACCGAGTTTAAGGGAGAGCCAAAACCACTTCTCAAGTGGAAGCATGGATAAAGCAGATTACCAAGATATTTGATGTCTTGGGATGCTCCGAGGAGCAAAGGTTCCTTTCACGCCTTTATGTTGCGCGGAGAGGCGGATTATCGGTGGAATCGGTAAAACGACTCAACCAAATTGCATCAAGATATCTTGGGAGAAGTTCCAGAGTCGTTCAACGACAAATACTTTCCCGAAAGTATTCGCCACACGAAGGAGGTGGAGTTTATCAAGTTGAACAAAACAATATGACCGTGTCGCAATTCGAGGCAAAATTTGCGGAGTTATCACTAAGCAAGGCCCCACTGGTGGATAATGAAGAGAATGGCGAATGTTTTTAAGAGGGTCAAGTTTAGATACGCCAACATCTTATTTCTCATAAACCGTGTTTGTATTCAGATGTTGTAAATAGGGCTCGCTTAGTGGAGCGCGATAATGAGTCAACGCAACTAAAAGAGTGCAAATTGCAGAAAATTATAATACCAAATGAGAATAGTCATCGAGGCGGTGACAACAAGCGTGAGGAAATCAACAAAGCGATATATAACCAACCACTTCTGTGGTAATCGTACAAAACAATAAGAATGGACATTTCAAGAAAAGGAGATTCAACAATGATGGAAAGACGCCAAAGACCAAAGACCCATTGTTAAGGAAGGAGAAAGACCACCTATCATATGCTTCAAATGCGAGGAGAGGGACACATCACCAAAACTGCGGCCATGCCGTCCAAAGCATGTTATAATTGTGGAAGAGAAGGTCACTTAGCTCGATTTTGTCAAGCCATCAAGACAAATTCAATTTAGGATGGAGGCACCAAAGGCCATCCCGTAAAATTCAAAACCCAGAGTAGTGCAAGGGAGAGCAGCATTTGTTGTGACCTCCCAAAGAGCAAGGAACCCGAATGAGGTCATCACGTAAGCTTATCATAAACTCTAATGAAGTCTATACTTTATTTGATACCGGTTCTACCCATTCTTTTATTTCTCCTACTTGCGCCATCGATTAAATTTGACTCGGAGAAATTAGACTTCGACTTATCTGTGGAAACTCCGCTGGGAGAAACCTTCATTACATCTACTGCTTATAAGTCTTGTTTGGTTCAAATCGGCACCCTCACATTACCCGTCGATCTTATTTCATTAAAAATACTTGCATTTGACGTGATTCTGTGGATTGATTGGTTAACTACTTATCATGCAAAAATTGATTGTTTTCGTAAGGTTGTTAGCTTTCATATTCCTAATCAACCTATTATGCTAATTCAAACGACCAAACCATTAAAATCAATCACGGTCATCTCAAGCCATAAAGCTATTCGCTTATTGAAAAACGGATGTCAAGCTTTCTTAGCTCATGTCACGATTTAAATAAAAATACGCCGCTTTAAACGATATTCCTATTGTTAATAAATTTCCGACGATTCCTCGAAGAACTTCCTGCCTACCCTCAGAAGCGTGAAATTGAATTTTGTATCGACCTTAAACCCGCAGACAAAACCTATTTCCAAAGCCCCATATCGAATGGCTCTATTGAACTTCGTGAGTTAAAGACCCAACCGCAGAATTGTTAGACATCGGCTTTATTCGTCCCTAGTACTTCTCCTCGGGTGCTCCTGCTTTATTCGTGAAGAAGAAAGATGGGAGTATGCGACTTTGTATTGATTATCGGAGTCAATCACGTCACCATCAAAAATAGGTATCCATTGCCACGTATTGATGACCTGTTTGACCCGCTACCGTAGGAGCCAAATTCTTTTCAAAGATTGATCTTCGCTCCGGATATCACCAATTGAAGATTAGAACCGCAGACATTCCAAATACGGCTTTAACTCCAGACGGCATTATGAATTCCTAGTCCATGTCCTTTGATCGACTAATGCTCCTCGCCGCCTTCATGGATATGATGAACCGAGTATTCAAGGAATATTTAGATCACTTTGTGGTCGCCTTTATTGATGACATCCTTATTTATTCCAAAAGCCGTGAAGATCACGAAAGCAACACTTGAGGTCGACACTCCAAAAGCTTCGTGAATATAAGCTTTATGCCAAGTTGAAGAAATGCGAGTTCGGCTCAGAGAAGTAGCATTCCTTGGGCACGTGGTATCAAGTCATGGAATATCCGCTGACCCAAAAGAAAGATCAAGCTATTCAAAGCCGGGAACAACCTAAATCGAAGGATCAAGAACGTAGCTTTCTCGGCTTAGTCGGGTTATTATCGGAGATTCGTGGAAGGATTTTCTCGAATCGCTATTCCATCGACTCAAATTTGACTCGGAAAGATACAAAGTTCGGTTGGAGCGAAGAATGTGAGAAGAGTTTTCAAGAACTCAAGAGAGACTTATTTCAAAGACCTGCTCGACAATACCATCCGCCTCGGAGGATTTGTCATCTACAAGATGCTTCGGCAAAGGGTTGGGATGTGTTCTCATGCAACATGGAAAAGTAATAGCTTTATGCCTCGCGATAACTCAAAGAATATGAGAGGAATTATCCTACTCATGATC
Source organism: Panax quinquefolius (assembly GCA_020205615.1). Lineage (NCBI taxonomy): Eukaryota > Viridiplantae > Streptophyta > Magnoliopsida > Apiales > Araliaceae > Panax > Panax quinquefolius. The sequence goes on from CM035163.1 coordinate 27,446,406, forward strand.
TAGAGTTAGCAAATTGTTGTCTTCGCACTTAAAATTTGGAGGCATTACTTGTATGGGGAGAAAGTGGAGATCTTTACGGATCATAAAAGCCTCAAATATTTCTTCACTCAAAAGGAACTCAACATGCGACAACGACGCTGGCTTGAACTGCTGAAAGATTATGATCATACCATCCAATACCATCCTCGAAAAGCGAACGTGGTAGTCGACGCGACGATTGAGTAGAAAATCATATGCAAGTACGAAAAGCGATATTGTCAACGCAAAGGCCCATTTTGTGTGACTTGCAAAGGATGGAGATAGAATTAAAGACTCTGGACGCGTGTGATGATAGCGAGTATACGAGTAGAACCGACTTTAATTGATAAAGTTAAAGTCGCTTTCGCTACGCACTGAGTGATGCGATGAGGAAGAAAGTGCAAGAAGGTGCTATCGCCGGAAGCAAGAATCGATGAAGAAGGAATACTTGAGTCAACTCCGCACTTTGTGTTCCTAACGACCTCGATTTAAAGTATAATATCATGATGGAGGCACACAACACACCATTTGCAATCCATCTCGGGAGTACCAAAATGTATCATGATATTCGCCATACATTTTGGTGAAGCAATATGAAGAGAGAGATAGCGCTGCTTATCTCAAGGTGTCTAACTTGTCAACGAAGTTAAAGCGGAGCATCAAGTACCAAAAGGTCCATTGCAACCACTTGAAATTCCGTAATGGAAGTGGGAGCACATTACCATGGATTTCAAGCATCGGCCTTCCTAAGGTTTCTCAAGGCATTGATGCGATTTGGGTCATTGTTGATAGGTTGACCAAGTCTCGCTCATTTCTTACCGATACGAGAAACTTATACACTTGAACGCTTGCTTGTCAGATGTACATAAACGAGATTGTAAGATCGCACGGTATGCCTCAGATCCATAGTTTCGATCGAGACCCAAGATTCACTTCACGATTTTGGGTTAGTTTGCAAAAAGCTATGGGCACAGACTTACGATTTAGCTTTCTAAGATATCATCCTCGACGGACGGACAATCGGAGAGGACTATTCAAACTCTTGAAGATCTATTAAGACTCTGTGGTCCTTGATTTCAAGGGAGTTGGGACAAGTTCTTACCATCGGTGGAGTTTTCCTACAACAACAGCTTATCAAGCAAGTATCGGCATGGCTCCATTCAAGCGCCAGTATGGAAGAAAGTGTCGCTCTCAAAGATCTTTGGGATGAGGTGGGTGAAGCAACGTTGTTGGGACCGGAGTTGGTACGTATGACTACGGAAAAGATTCAAACGATCCGACAACGTATAAAAACCTCACAAAATCGATAAAAGAGAGTTATGCCGATCTTCATCGAAAGGACGTGGAATTCGATATAGAGATCATGTGTTGTTAAGAGTCGCTCCATGGAAAGGAGTTACAAGATTTGGAAAGAGAGAAAAACTTAACCCTCGATTCATCTGGTCCATTTTAATCCTCGATCGAGTAGGAACTGTGGCCTATAGACTCGCTTTCACCGCCAAATATGTCTCGTGTTCATAACGCTTTTCACATATCTATGTTACGTAAATATGTGAAAGACCCAACCATATTATTGAAAGTTAGAACCGGATGAAATAGCGGAAGATTTGACGTATGAAGAGGTTCCCTGCTCAAATTTTGATAAGAAGGAACATATTCTACGCCCAAGGTTATACCTCAAGTCAAAGTTTTGTGGAGGAACCACGATGTTGAGGAAATGACTTGGGAGTTAGAATCAAATGAAATCAAGGTATCCTTACCTTCTTCATACATACCGTGTATCGTACTTCTAATTTCGAGGGCTAAATTTCATAAGAAGGGAGGTCAGAAGACCCCAAATTTTTATAAATAAAGATGAATTTTTTATAAATATTATTTTGAATATTATGGAATAAATTTGATATAATGTTATAGTTGTGGGTAATATTTATAAATTTTGCAAAGTATGCAAGTTGTTATAAAATATTCGTTTGGTCTGGGAATATTCTTTTGTTAGGGAATATTCGCATAAATGGCTCAATCATTGGTGGACCCCACAAATGTAATTATTATTTGATTGAGAAAATGACAAAAATATTTTATAAAAATAATCTACGAGGTGTTACCGTTAAAATCTGTTGAACTACCCTATGGTAAAAATGTACAAAGAATACGCCAGAGTTGCATAAGAGCACACTACCAGATTGATTATCGATGCTTACGTGAGAAGTCACTCAAATTATGCTCAATTATTGCTACAAGAATTGGCCGATCATATCTCTTATATTATTGATTCAATTATTGTCACAAGATCATCCAGATAATATGTTATAGTATTAAATCAATAATTGAGACGACAAGTTATAAACGATTAATAATTGTTGAAAGATTAAATATGTGTTGATGAAAAAAAAAATGATTTATGGTAAGTTTGATTATTTTATGGGGGCTCATATGTCATCATCTAAGAGTCTCTTCACAATATAGTAATTACCTTCGTCAATAGTAATTACCCTTGTGAATAGTATTTACCTTCGCCAATAGTAATTACCTTCACAATAGTAATTACCCTTGTGAATAGTATTTACCTTCAATAATAGTAATTACCTTCGTCAATAGTAATTACCCTTGTGAATAGTATTTACCTTCGTCAATAGTATTTACCTTCGTTAATAGTAATTACCTTTACCGACGTCGAACCACTTGTCGCTTTCACATTACAAAGCGCCGAACCACTTGTCGCTTCACATTACAAAGGCCAAACCACTTCAAGCCACTTGCTTTTCACACTAAGCAAAGCTAGAAATCTTTTATAAATAGAGGCCTAGGGCTTCATTATTTTTCATGAATTCATTCAAGCTATAAGAGAGAAAGTATAGAGAGAATAAGAGAGAAAGAAGAAGAGTATTTTGTTACTACAATCGCCGCAGATTCAATCTCCTACCAAATGTAAGGGTGTTATTCTTTCTTATTCATGAAGAGAACTGTTGTTATTCCATTGTTTATTATTCTCGTTGGAATAACTCAGTATACGCCATGGTTTACCCTATACTTGGTGACATTCTTCTATTATTCTCGCTGGAACATCCTCGTCAGGTGTTTTACACCCACCGGTTCCGCTTTTTTATTATTCTCGCTGGAACATCCATGCATGTGTTTTTTACACCGACCCGGGTTCCGCTTTTTATTATTCTCGCTGGAATATCCTATCTCATGTGTTTTACACCGGATCCGTTCCATCTTTATTATTCTCATTGGAACATCCTCGCTTGTGTGAATTTCACCGACTCGTTCCGTTATTTATTATTCTCGCTGAATAACTCCGTCTGTAAGGCCTATCGCATGCACGGTGATTTCTTTTTGTTATTCCATTCTTTATTATACCCAAATTGGTTAAAACTTTGACTTCTATACTCCATGAAATTAGTAGAATATCCTCGATATTTGCGTTTCATCCAAAGATCTTTTCATGGAAATATTCTTCCGATCATTCTTGAATTTTACTCTACAAAACAAAGATTATCGTGTTGACAATTGGATGTTAATAATTCCCGGATAAAATAATTCTTGAACTTGTTTTATTGAATTCTTATATCATTGTCATCATCCTCATGTTTATATTTTTTTTGAAAGTCATCTCGTGGCCTGTAGTGCATAGATGGACTTGGTATGATTATGACTGTGAGACTATTCGGTTGTAATCATGACCGTAATGTTACAAAATGATGTGATAAAAATCCTCGATGGGTCAGTAGTGCATCGATGGACAGCTTGTTGGCATGATCATGACCATTAATGAATACACAAATATTCTCGGCCGTAGTGCATGAATAATTGTGGTCGTGATACTAAAGAATATCCTCGGCCGTAGTGCGTAAGGTGATTCGATGATGTGAAATATTTATTAAAGTCGAGTCTCATTTATAAACAAAGATGAAAAACCTTTTAAAACCTAAAAGATAGTAGACTTTATTTTCTACTTGACTCTTTTAAATGGATCAGATATTCACACGCAGCTTAAACCGGTTGTCATTGTATTTTATCGGTTTAACATTATCAAGACTATTGATAATTTATTCTCGCATTATCTTAGTCATAATATTTCTTCGGGCTAGTTGAGCTCACCCTTTCTTTCACCGTTTCTCTTGTGAAATGATAATATAGCCGGGACGAGCCTGGGAAACGAGTGATGGTCCTCAAGATAAGATTAGTAGTCCTCACTATTCGTAAAATAGTGTGATAATAATCAGAATGAGGACTTTTTGTTCGAGTTTGTATAATATCTAGTAGATTTATATTTGTATTTAAACTCACGCTTTATGTCGTATTGTACACCTGACGCTTATGTTAATAAGTTGTATTTAAATTCGTACCATGTAAGTGTCGACCCAAGATGGGTGATGTATACCTAATTTTGGGGGCGTCACAGAGAACGACCGCCAGTTAGATGCTACAGATGCGGAGAAGAGGGACATATAAGACAAACTGTTCACAGCCTTCCAAGGTATGATTTAGTTGTGGAAAAGACGATCACATAGCTCGATTTTGTCCTGTAGCGAAATCAAGTCCAGCTGGGACAGTGGCACCAAAGGCGGATACGGACAAGTCAAAGTCAACGGTTCCTGGAAGAGCTTTTGTCGTGACTGGCCAAAATGCGAGAAACCAGAACAAAGGTATCACGGGTTAGGTAATTATAAATTCTTGCAAAATCTATACCTTATTAGATACCGGTTCTACCCATTCTTTTATCTTCCCTGCTTGTGCTCAACGTTTAAACTTGTCTCAGGAGAAATTAGACCTTGACTTATCTGTGGAGACTTCGTTAGGAGAAACTTTTATCATATCCACTGTTTATAAATCTTGTTTAATCCAAGTTGGCACCATCACATTACCTGTTGATCTTATCTCTTTAAAGATACTTGCTTTTGATGTGATTTTAGGGATTGATTGGTTAACTACACATCATGCCAAAATTGATTGCTTTCGTAAGGTTGTTAGTTTCCATATTCCTAAGCAACCTGTTATTCGAATTCAAGCAATCAAATCATTGAAGTCAAACACTTTCATATCAAGCCATAAAGTCATTCGTTTATTGAAAAATGAATGTCAAGCTTTTTTAGCCATGTTATGGATTTAAACAAAAATACGTCAGATTTGAATAATATTTCTGTTGTTAGTAAATCTCCTGACGTATTTTCCTGAAGAATTTCCTGGCCTATCCCAAGAGCGTGATATTAAATTTTGTATCGACTTTGAACCCGGTACAAAACCCATTTCTAAAATCTTATATCGAATGGCTCCTATTGAACTTCAGGAGTTAAAACCCCAAGTACAAGAGTTAGTACTCAAGCCTCTATCTGGTGACTTCCTTTGTGGAATACACCAAAGCCAGACTCTCCGTATATTGGTATGGTGGTAAAACGATAGGTGCCATTGTGACGTGCTATCCAAGATTGGGATATGAGTCACAGTTGAGAGCAACCTAAGTCATTAATCAAAATATCTAGCTTTCTAAGCTTAGCTGGTTACTATCGGAGATTCGTGAAAGTATTTTCTCGAATCGCTACTCCATTAACTTAGCTGACTCGGAAGATGCAAAATTCGTATGGAGCGAGGAATACGAGAAGATTTTCCAAGAGCTCAAGAGGTGACTCATTTCGGCACCTGTTCTGACCATACCATCCTGGAAAAGCGAACGTGGTAGCTGACGCGTTGAGTAGAAGATCGTACGCGAGTACAAGTGCGATATTGTTGAATACAAAGACCTATTTTGTATAATTTACAAACGATAAAGATAGAGTTAAAGACTCTAGGGACCCACGCGATGATGTTAAATATACGAGTAAAATCAACTTTAATTGATAAAGTTAAAACCGCTCAAGCTACACACCGGAGCTGATGAATATAAAGAAGAAGGTGCAAGAAGGCGTTATTCTAGAAGTAAGAGTCGATGAAGAGAAGAAAGCTGAAACCTTCGATTTATTTAAAATCCTCCATCGAGTAAGAACTGTGGCCTATAGACTCGCCTTAACGCTAAGTATGTCGCGTGTTCATAAATTTTTTCACGTATCGATGTTATGTAAATATATGAAAGACCCGAACCACATCATTGAGCTAGAATCGGACGAGATAGCCGAAGATTTAACGTACGAGGAGTTACCTTAGGAAAGAGCATGTCCTACGAACAAAGGTTATACCACAAGTTAAGGTTTTGTGGAGGAACCATGCTATTGAGGAAATGACTTGGGAGTTGGAATCAGAAATGAAAGTGATGTACCCTCACCTTTTCGAAACACCAGGTACGTACGTCAATTTCGAGGACGAAATTTCATAAGGAGGGGAAGTTGTAAGACCCCCAATTTTTTTTAATAAAATCAAATTTCCTCTAATTATTATTTTGAATAATTAGGAGTTAATTTGATATAACACTTTGGTTATGGGTGAAATGTGCAAATTTTATAAAATAAGCAAGTGGTTATAAAAAATTCATTTTTGTTGGGGAATATTCGTTTGGTCGTGGAATATTCTTACTGTCGGAGAATATTCGTACGATGGCACAGTCATTTGTAACAGAATAACTGTCGGATGAAGAAAACGACAAGTTTGAGTTTTTATAAATAACGACATAGTTGTTACCGTGAACACCGTTGATTACTCCGGTTGTTAAAATACAAAGAATACGCGCGTGATTAGCGAAGAGACAATTCAGATTGCATGTATTTTGAATTATTGATTCTTACGTAAAGAAGGCACTACTCAATAATTGTTACAAATAATTACTTTTTAATATTTTATTTTATTGATTCAATAATTGTCATGCGTTGATATTTATATTATTGTTATTTCAATAATTGTCACCGCACAAGATTTCATTATCGATCAATAATTCATATTATTTGAATAATATTATTAAATAAAGATTATTGGCAATGTCTAGAAAGTTCTGTCGAGGAGAGGTTTGGTCACCTAATTAAGGCCAGAAGGAGAAATCCTTATCGAAAAGCCCCTCTTTCCTCAAACTACCGATCATTGTCATAATTGTGATTCTCGTAATATTATTTATGAATAATTAATTATTGATTTATATGATAAGGAAATATTTATTTGACGTGGATGTAAATGATGGATTTATTTATTTTATACAGATATAATTGAAGGATTTATTTATTTTATGCGGGCATAAGGTTCAAATTATTATTTTTTAAAGAAAAACGTTTTTGGTGAGTGTCCCACATGTGATATAAATGTGTTAAATGGCTGAAATCAGATTCAAAGGTGTGCGTAAGAATTTTAATTAAAAATAATATTATTATATTAAATTTTCTATTTTGGTGTTCTAAGCATTTTCCTATAAATAAGGTGGTTAGGTTAGAATTGAAAATCACACCAGAAACTAAAGTTTTCTCTCTCTATATTATTGAGCGTATTCTTATGAGTATTTTGATACTTTGAGTGATGCTATACGGTGCAAGTTCCTTCAGCGTTATATCTGATATTCCAGCTAGAAGTACTATTCTTTTCGAGGTAAGGGATGTTATTTTTTTATAAATGATATTATTTCTTTCAATATCATTATGTCGTAATATTGGTAAGATTTTTCTTGTGAAATTCTTGTCTTTTAGTGTCGAGATTACTATTCACGTATACGACACTATTCATAGAAAAATTAAATTTTCATTTTTTATCCAAAATATCTAATATGGATACTAGCTTTAATTATTTCCATGTTTTGATCATTCTTGAATTTTACTTCACTATGGTTATTTATGAAGTATTTTTGAACTTGGACTGTTTAAAGTACGAATCCTTATTATTTGTTCTTTTGTTTCACTAGATTCGTTTCTTTAAAATACTTTTTCATCATCCTCCGTCCTAAATGATGATATTACTGAATATCTTCGGCCTGTAGTGCAAAGATGGTTGATTTTCTTATGAATATCTTTGGCCCGTAGTGCAAAGATGTACAGGTGTTGAGATGAACATGACCAACTGATGAATATATTTGGCCTGTAGTGCAAAGATGAATATTTGATTCAAGATGTATGTTGATTGATGTTACAGGGATAAAATATTGATGATGGGCTTTTAAATTCATAGATATTAGTAGATTTCATTCTCTACGTAACTCTTTTATGAATTATTATTTTCGCTGCGAATATTGATCTGAAACTTGTTGTTTATTGTATTTTATCAGATTTTCCCTGTTGAAGACAAACGATAATTTGTTCTATATTATCTTAGTCATAATATTCTTTACTGGGCTAGTTGAGCTCATCCTTTTCTTTTTTGTTCCATTTTTCTTCTCAGGAGGCGAGAATGTAGCGAGTTCTAATCGGGGTATGGAATGAATGTCTTAGAGAGTTGTTTTAGTAGTCCTTACCATTTTTGTTAGATAATATATCAATAATTGTAATGAGGACTTATTTGAGTGTTGATATTGTCTAGAAGAAAATATTTGTATTTAAACTCACAGTTTTTATGTTGTATTAATAAAGTTGTAGTTGTTTCTGTACCATGTTATTGACGACTTAGAATGAGTGTTGTAAACCTATTTTGGGGGAGTCACACGGGCCATCACACTATTTTCCTGTTATCCCCGCTCGACCCAACTACACTCTTATTGTAAGACCCCAACTTATTATAAATAAAATTGATTTTTTTTCTATTCATTATTCTAAATTAATAAGGTGTTAATTTAATATAATGCTTTGGTTATGGGTGAAATGTGCAAATTTTGCAAAATAAGCAAGTGATTATAAAATATTCCTTTTGTCGGGGAATATTCGTTTGGTCGTGGAATATTCTTTTTGTCGAGAATATCCGTACGACGACGCAGTCAATTGTGGGCCCCATAACGGAATAACTGTCGGATGAAGAAAATGACAAAGTTTGAGTTTTATAAATAAAGGCGTAATTGTTACCAAGAATTAACAACATTGGAATACACGGTGGTTAAAATACGATGTCTGGCGTGGTTAGCATAAAGAGAGACATATTACGATATTGCCCAAAGATTTTTGGAATTATTGATTCTTACGTAAGAAGGCACTACTCAATAATTATTACAGTAGTTACTATTCAATATTTTATTTTATTGATTCAATAATTGCTGCGTTGATATTTTATATTATTGTTGTTTTAATAATTGTCACTGCACAATATTTCCCATTATCAGATCAATAATTCATATTATTTTAATAATATTATTAGATAGCATTATTGGCAATATCTAGAAAGTTACATCAAGGAGAGGTTTGGTCACCTAATCAAGCGCGCCAAGAAGAGAGAAATCCTTATCTAAATCCCCTCTTTCTTGAAAAACTATTCGTCATAATTGTGATTCGTAATATTATTTGTAAATAATTAATTATTGATTTATATTATAAGGAAATATTTATTTGATGTGGATATAAATGATGGATTTATTTATTTATGTGGTTATAAATGAAGGAATTAATGCTGAGGTATTTTATCAATATTTTGCGGAGTGGAGGTATTAAAAATCACCCGTTTGTAGATTTCGGATATTTTCTGTTTAGAATTTAGAAAAACTCAAAGCTACAAAGTTGTAGAGAATTCGATTTCAGGTAGAATTGACATAAAATTTGTATTTTTCTGATAAACGGGCTATGTAAGACCCCAGCTTTTATAAATAAAGATGAATTTTTTTCTATAAATATTATTTTTGAATATTATGGAATAAATTTGATATAATGTTATAGTTGTGGGTAATATTTACAAATTTTGCAAAATATGTAAGTTGTTATAAAATATTTGTTTGGTCGGGGAATATTCTTTTTGTTAGGGAATATCTCATGTGTTTTACACCGATCCGGTTCCATCTTTATTATTCATTGGAACATCCCGCTTGTGAATTTCACGACGACTGGTTTCGTTATTTATTATTACATTGGAATAACTCCGTCTGCAAGCGCTCTATCGCATGCATGGTGATTTCTTTTGTTATTCCATTCTTTATTATACCTAGTTGGTTAAAACTTTGACTTCTATACTCCATGAAATTAGTGGAATATCCTCGATATTTGCGTTTCATCCAAAGATCTTTCATGAAAATATTCTTCCGATCATTCTTGAATTTTACTCTACAAAACAAAGATTGCATGTTGATAATTTGGGCGTTAATAATTCTGGATAAAATAATTCTTGAACTTGTTTTATTGAATTCTTATATCATTGTCATCATCCTCATGTTTATATTATGTTGAAAGTCATCTGTGGCACATAGTGCATAGATGGACTTGGTATGATTATGACCGAGAGACTATTCGTTGTAATCATGATCGTAATGTTACAAATGATGTGATAAAAATCCTCAATGGTAGTAGTGCATTGATGGATGATTTGTTGTCATGATCACGACCATTAATGAATACACAAATATTCTTGGCCCAGTAGTGCATGAATAATTATGGTCGTGATACTAAAGAATATCCTCCTGGCCAGTAGTGCGGGGATGATTCGATGATGTGGAATATTTATTAAAGTCGAGTCTCAAATTATAACGATGATGAAAACCTTTTAAAACCTAAAAGATAGTAGACTTTTATTTTCCACTTGACTCTTTTAATGGATTGCATATTCACCGCAGCTTAAACCGGTTGTCTATTGTATTTTATCGGTTTAACATTGTTGAAGACTATTGATAATTTATTCGCATTATCTTAGTCATAATATTTCTTCTTGGGCTAGTTGAGCTCACCCTTTCTTTCACCGTTCTCTTGAAATGAGAATATAAATGGGACGAAGTCTGGGAAACGAGTGATGGTCCCGAAGATAGCATTAGTAGTCCTCACTATTCTGTGAAATAGTGTGATAATAATTGTAATGAGGACTCTTTTTTTTTGAGTTTGTATAATATCTAGTAGACGATATTTGTATTTAAACACACAGTTTATGTCATATTGTACACGACAATTATGTTAGTAAGTTGTATTTAAATTCTATACCATGTAAGTGGCGACCAAAGATGGGTGATGTATACCTAATTTTGGGGGCGTCACAGGCTATTTTCTATGAATTATTGAAGTTTCAGAAAATAAAATAATTTTTATTAATTTATGGGTGGGACCCACTTTTATTTTTTGTAAAACATGTGGGCTGCTGAAATTTTCAGAATTGAGGGGCTGAAGATTTTTAAAGAGCAGGCGTAGGAAAATAATAAGTGTAAGACCCCGATTTTTTTTTTAATAAAATAGAATTTCCTCTATTTATTATTTTGAAATAGTAAGGGTTGATTTGATTAATGTGGTTAGTTATGGGTAAAATACGCAAATATTTTGAATAAGCAAATGGTTATAAAATATTCATTATTGTCGGGGAATATTCGTTTGGTCGTGGAATATTCATACTGTCAGGGAATATTCGTACGACGGCGCAGTCTTTTGTGGGCCCCATAACGAAAAACGATTGGATGAAGAAAATGACAAATATAAGTTGTTTATAAATAACGGCGTAGTTGTTACTGAATTATCTTCGTTGGAATACCCGGTGGTTAAAACACACTAATACGCGTTGTTGAGCAATTATTGCACCAATTATTGATTCTTACGTAAGAAAGCACTACTCAATAATTGTTACGATGAATTACTATTTAGTATTTTATTTTATTGATTCAATAATTGTTTGTATTGATATTTTATATTACATTGTTTCAATAAATTGTCATTACACGTTATTTTCCATTATCTGAGCAATAATTCATATTATCCTAATAATATTATTGGATAACATTATTGGCAATGTCTAGAAAGTTCTCGTCTAAGGAGAGGTTTGGTCACCTAATCATGCGCCAAGATGAGAGAGATCCTTATTGAATGCCCCTCTTCCTCTGGAACTACACGTTGCACAAGATCTTGATTCTGTAATATTATTTATGAATAATTAATTATTGATTTATATGATGAGGAAAATATTGATTTTATATGGATATAGATGGAGAAAATTTTTAATGTGACAATTGTTGAAAATTAATATTTTATCTTTTTCTGATAAAATAATTCATTTAAATATATTATTTTAATAATATATTAACGGTGATATTTTTATAATGAATGTGGGATATATGAGTATATGAGGATGAAGAGTATTTTGTGGCATTAAATGTTTAACACATATTTTGTGTGTTGGTGGACACAATTATTAATCGAAATTTGATTATAAAATTTAATAAAATCGCTTCCGTTGTGGATTTTGGTTAATTTCATTTGGAATTTGGAAAAACTTTCTTCTCGCAAAGTTGTAGAGAATTGAATTTCCTATAAAAAAATTGCGAGATTTGAATTTTCTGATAAAAGGACTATTTATTATGAATTATTGAAGTTCCGAAGCTCCGAAATAATTGATTTCTAGAAGTTTAAAATATTTAAAATTAGAAAAACGTTTTTTTGTTGTTAGTCTTGTGTAGTGGGCTAGTTGGTGGCTAATGTTGGGCAAATTAAGCGTGCGTTGGAAAAATATATATATATATTATTAATTTATTAAATTTTCGCTTTTGGTGTTCTAAGCGAATTTCCTATAAATAGGTACTTAGGGTTATAATTGAAAATCACACCGTAAATCAAAGTTTTCTCTCTATATTATCGAGCGTATTCTTGTGAGTATTTTGAGTATACTTTGAGTGTTGCTATACGATGCAAGTTCAAGTCATAGCCTTATATCCTGTTTCAACTAAAGTACTGCCTTCTTCGAGGTAAGGGATGTTATTTTATTCAAAATGATATTATTTCTTCAATATCATTATCTTAAAATATTGGTTGGAAATTTTTATCAAATTTGGAACTTTTTCATGTCGGGGTTACTATTCACGAGTACTATTCACGAAGCGTGAAGATATTTTTTTGTGAAATTTCTATCTTTTGGTGTCGGAGTTACTATTTACGTATACTCAAGACTATTCACATATACTACCAAGACTATTCACGAATACTTACTATTCACCAAAAAAATAAATTTCTTCTTTTTGTCCAAAATATCTATTATGGATACTAGCTTTGATTGTATCCATGTTTTTGTTCATTCTTGAATTTTACTCCACTCTAATTACTTATGAAGTATTTTTGAACTCGGATTGTTTAAAATACGAATCCTTAATATTTGTTCTTTTGTTTCACCGGGATTCATTTCCTTTAAAATATTTTTCATCATCCTCACCCTAAATGATGATATTATTGAATATCTTTGGCCCCAGTAGTGCAAAGATGAATGATTTCTTGATGAATATCTTTGGCCCGTAGTGCAGATGAAACAGTGTTTAGATGAACATGACTACGATTGATTAATATCTTTGGCCCAGAGTGCAAAGATGAACAGTGTTTAGATGAACATGACTAATCGATGAATATCTTTGGCACAGTAGTGCAAAGATGAATATTTGATTCCGTATATATATATGATTGATGTTACAGGTTAAAATATCGACGATGAACTTTTAAATTCATATATAGAAGATAGTAGTTTGCATTCTCTACTTAACTCTTCTAATGAATTGTTGTTTTCACCGCAGATTGTTGATTTAAAAGCCGGTTGTCTATTGTATTCTATCGATTTTTCCCTGTTGGAGACTAACGATAATTTGTTGTATATTATCTTAGTCATAATATTCTTTACTGGGCTAGTTGAGCTCACCCTTTTCCTTTTTGTTCCATTTTTCTTCTCAGGAGGCGAGAATGTAGCGAGTACTAGTCGGGGTATGGAATGAAGGTTCTAGAGAGAGTTATTTAGTAGTCCTCACAATTTTTATAAAATAATATATAAATAATTGTGATGAGAATTTATTTGGGTATGTATATTGTCTAGAAGACAATAATTGTATTTGGGTAGTTTATATGTTGTAATAATAAAGTTGTAGTTATTTCTGTACCATGTATTTGGCGACTCAGAATGGGTTGGATGGAATGGACCTATTTTGGGGGCGTCACAATAAGGTTATATTATATTTTATTATTTTAGTCTTTTATGGCGTTCTAACAATTTCCTATAAATAGTTGCTTAGGTTAGAATTGAAAATCACACCAGAAACAAGTTTTCTTTCTCTCTAGATTATAGAGCGTATTTTTGTGAGTATTTTGATACTTTGAGAGTTGCTGTTCGACACAAGTTTCCTTCGGCTTTCTATCCTATATTCCGATCAGAAGTACCGTTTTTTTGAGGTCAGGGATGTTATTTTCTTCTTAAATGATATTATTTTCTTCAATATCTGTAAGACCCCAACTTTTATTTTCTACCCATTCCTTTATTTCTCCTACTTGCGCTCAACATTTAAATTTGACTCCGGAGAAATTAGACTTTGACTTATCTGTTAAAACTCCGTTGGGAGAAACCTTCATTACATTCACTGTTTATAAGTCTTGTTTGGTTCAAATTGGTACCCTCACATTACCTATCGATCTTATTTCATTGAAAATACTTGCATTTGACGTAAGTCTAGGGATTGATTGGTTAACTACTCATCATGCAAAAATTGGTAGTTTTCGTAAGGTTGTTAGCTTTCATATTCCTAATCAACCTATTATGCGAATTCAAGCAACCAAACCATTAAAATCAATCACTGTCATCTCAAGCCATAAACCTATTCGTTTATTGAAAAACGGATGTCAAGCTTTCTTAGCTCATGTCACGGATCTAAACAAAAATAGGTCAGTTTTGAATGATATTTCTATTGTTAATGGATTTCCTGACGTATTCCCTGAAGAACTTCCTGGCCTACCCCCAGAACGTGAAATTGAATTTTGTATCGACCTTGAACCCGGTACAAAACCCATTTCTAAAGCCCATATCGAATGGCTCCTATTAAACTTCAGGAATTAAAGACCCAACTGCAGGAATTGTTAGACATTGGCTTTATTCGTCCTAGTACTTGTCCTTGGGGTGCTCCTGTTCTATTCGTGAAGAAGAAAGATGGGAGTATGCGACTTTGTATTGATTATCGGAAGTTGAATCATGTCACCATCAAAAATAGGTACCCATTTCCACGTATTGATGACCTTTTTGACCAGTTGCAAGATGACAAATTCTTTTAAAAAATTGATCTTCGTTCTGGATATCACCAATTGAAGATTAGAACCGATGACATTCCAAAGACGACTTTCAAAACTCGATACGGGCATTATGAATTCCTAGTCATGTCTTTTGAATTGACTAATGCTCCTGCTGCTTTCATGGATATGATGAACCGAGTATTCATGGATTATTTGGATCACTTTGTGGTTGTCTTTATTGATGACATCCTTATTTATTCCAAAAGCCGTGAAGATCATGAGCAACACTTGAGGCTGATACTCCAAAAGCTTCGTGAATATAAGCTTTATGCCAAGTTGAAGAAATGCGAGTTCTGGCTTGAGGAAGTAGCATTCCTTGGGCACGTGGTATCAATTCATAGAATATCTGTTGACCCAGCAAAGATTGAAGCCATTCAAAGCTGGGAACAACCTAAATCAGTGACCGAAGTACGTAGCTTTCTCGGCTTAGCTGGTTATTATTGGAGATTCGTAGAAGGGTTTTCTCGAATCGCTAATCCATTAACTCAGCTGACTCGGAAAGATACAAAATTCGGTTGGAGTGAGGAATGTGAGAAGAGTTTTCAAAAACTCAAGAGAAGACTCATTTCAGCACCTGTTCTGACAATACCATCTGGCTCAGAGGGATTTGTCATCTACATTGATGCTTCAGGCAAAGGGTTAGAATGTGTTCTCATGTAACATGGGAAAGTCATAGCCTATGCCTCTCGACAACTCAAAGAATATAGAGAAATTATCCTACTCATGATCTAGAGTTGGCAGCTGTTGTCTTCGCACTTAAAATTTGGAGGCATTACTTGTATGGGGAGAAAGTGGAGATCTTTACGGATCATAAAAGCCTCAAATATTTCTTCACTCAAAAGGAACTAAACATGCGACAGCGACGTTGGCTTGAACTTTTGAAAGATTATGATCATACCATCCAATACCATCCTGGAAAAGCGAACGTGGTAGCTGACGCATTGAGTAGAAGATCATAAGCAGGTACGAGTGCGATATTGTCCATGCAAAGGCCCATTTTGTATGACTTGCAAAGGATGGAGATAGAGATAAAGACTCCAGGGACCCAAGTGATGATGGCGAATATACGAGTGGAATCGACTTTAATCGATAAAGTTAAAGCTGCTCAAGCTACAGACCTGGAGCTGATGCATATGAGGAAGAAAGTACAAGAAGGTGTTATGCCGGAAGCAAGAATCGATGAAGAAGGAATACTTCGAGTCAACTCCAGACTTTATGTTCCTAACGACCCTGAGTTAAAGTATAAAATCATGATGGAGGCGCACAACACACCGTTCGCAATCCATCCTGGGAGTACTAAAATGTATCATGATCTTCGACATACATTTTGGTGGGGCAATATGAAGAGAGAGATAACGCTGTTAATCTCAAGGTGTCTAACATGTCAACGAAGTCGGCGCGAGCATCAAGTACCAAAAGGTCCATCAGAACCACTTGAAATTCCGAATGGAAGTGGGAGCACATTACCATGGATTTCGTTATTGGTCTTCCTAAGGTTTCTCGAGGTATAGATGCAATTTGGGTCATTGTTGATAGATTGACCAAGTCCGCTCATTTCTTACCTATCTGAAAACTTATACACTTGAACGTCTTGCTCGTATGTACATAAACGAGGTTGTAAGATTGCATGGTATGCCGGTATCCATAGTTTCCGATCGAGACCCAAGATTCACTTCACGATTTTGGGTTAGTTTGCAAAAAGCTATGGGCACGCAGTTTACGATTTAGTTCGGCATATCATCCTCAAACGGACGGACAATCGAGAGGACTATTCAAACTCTTGAAGATTTATTAAGACTCACGTGTCCTTGACTTCAAGAGAAGTTGGGACAAGTTTTACCATTGGTGGAGTTTTCCTACAACAACAGCTTATCAAGCAAATCATTGGCATGGCTCCATTCAAGTGTTGTATGAAAAGGAAGTGTCGCTTCTCGATATCTTTGGGATGAGGTGGGTGAAGCAACGTTGTTGGGACCGGAGTTGGTACGTATGACTACGGAAAAGATTCAAACGATCCGACAACGTATAAAAACCTCACAAGACCGACAAAAGAGTTATGCTGATCTTCATCGAAAGGACGTGGAATTCGATAAAATATTGATGATGAACTTTTAAATCTTAGAAGATAGTAGAATTCATTCTCTACGTGACTCTTTTAATGGATTGCTTTTTTCGCTGCAGTTGTTGATCTAAAACTTGTTGTCTATTATATTCTATCAGATTTTTCACTGTTAAAGACTAATTGTAATTTGTTGTATATTATCTTAGTCATAATATTCTTTACTGGACTAGTTGAGCTCACCCTTTTCCTTTTTGTTTTATTTTTCTTCTCAGGAGGTGAGAACATAGTAGGATCGAGTCGGGGTATGGAGTGATGGTTCTAGAAAGATGTTTTAGCAGTCCTCCCTATTTCTGTAAAATAGTATATGAATAATTGT
This sequence comes from Panax quinquefolius, assembly GCA_020205615.1. Classification (NCBI taxonomy): domain Eukaryota; kingdom Viridiplantae; phylum Streptophyta; class Magnoliopsida; order Apiales; family Araliaceae; genus Panax; species Panax quinquefolius. The sequence continues at coordinate 27,463,897 of CM035163.1, forward strand.
AATGAGGACTTATTTGAGGTATAGAAGACAATATTTGTATTTAAACTCACAGTATGTGTTGTCGTATTTTGCACGACAATCATATTATTGATGTTGTAGTTTGCTTTTTATACCATGTATTTGGCGATTCGTGAATGGGTGTTGTATACCTATTTTGGGGCGTCACACTTATTACCCGAAAGGAATTGTGAAGCGAAAGGGTGCGCATAAATAGCCCGATAGAAGAATATCATGACTAAAGATAATTAAATTATCAATAGCATTCGTCAATAATAAATCAGAGATTTAGAACATATGATAGATGATAAAACTTTTCAACCATAGTTGCAATGAACGAAGCAATCTATTAGAAGAGTCAAATAGACCATCGTGTCTATTATCTTCTATGTTAAAAGTCCACCAATAATATTTTATGCCTGTAACATCAATCAACAATTCCTGTCCACAATCATATGAATAACTCATAATCATAATTGTGATTCTAAATTCATCTTCGCACCCAGGACGAATGTAAGACCCCAACTTATTATTAATGAAATTTAATTTTCTCTATTTATTATTTTGAAATAGTAAGGGTTGATTTGATTAATGTGGATAGTTAGGGGTAAAATACGCAAATATTTCAAAATAAGCAAGTGGTTATAAAATATTCATTGTTGTTTAGGGAATAATCGTTTGGTCGTGGGAATATTCGTTATTGTTTGGGGAATATACGTATCTACTAGTAGCGACCGTGTGTGGGCCCCATAACTAAAAAGCGATTGGATGAAGAAAACGACAAAATATAAGTTGTTTAAAAATAATCTGCATGTAGTTATTCACAGCTAATCTTGTTAAAATACTCTTGGTTTAAAACACGATGGAAGATACGGTATTGCACCAATTATTGATTCTTACGTAAGAAGGCACTACTCAATAATGGTTACGATAATTCTTTATTCAAAGATTTTATTGATTTAATAATTGATGCGTTGATATTTTATATTCTTTTGTTTCAATAATTGTCATTACACGATTTTTCATTATCGAAGCAATAATTCATATTATCTGAATAATATTATTAGATAACATTATTGGCAATGTCTAGAAAGTTACATCTAAGGAGAGGTTTGGTCACCTAATTGCTTGGCAAGAAGGAGAAATTCTTATTGAAAGCCCCTCTTCTCGAACCGCTCGTCATTTGTCGATATTGTGATTTTGTAATATTATTTGTGAATAATTAATTATTGATTCATATGATAAGGAAAATATTGATTTTATGTGGATATAGATGGAGAAAATTTTAATGTGACAATTGTTGAAAATTGAAATTTTATCTTTTTCTCGATAAAATAATTTATTTAAATATATTATTATATTATAATAATATAATAATGGTGATATTTTTACAACGAATGTGGGATATATGAGTATACGAGGAGGAAGAGTATTTTGTTGTAATAAATATTTAAAACATGTTAAACATGTCGGTGGACCCCATTTATTGACCGAAATTTGATTATACACGTAAAATCGCCTGCTTTGTGGATTTTGGTCAATTTACATTTGGAATTCGGAAAACTTTCTTACGCAAAGTTGTAGAGAATTGAATTTCCTATAAATATTCAGCGGGATTTGAATTTTTCTGATAAAAGGGCTATTTATTATGAATTATTGAAGTTACGAGTTCAAATAATTAATTTTTGGGAGTTTTAGTTAATTATTTTGAGAAAAACGTTTTTGCAACTAAGTTGGCCTCACATGTGATTCAAATGGGCTGAGATCAGTTGTCTAAGGTGGGCTAAAGAAAATGTAAAAATATATTAATATTATATTCAATTTTCTACTTTGGTGTTTCTAAGCATTTTCCTATAAATAGGGTGCTTAGGTTAGAATTGAAAAACACACCGTAAACCCAAGTTTCTCTCTATTTCTCTCTCGATATATTGAGCGTATTCTTGTGAGTATACTTTGAGTATTGTTAGATTATGCAAGTTCCTTTCAAAGACTATACCCTAGATTCCAATTGAAGTACTAATCTTTCGAGGTAAGGGATGTTATTTTCTTCTCAAATGATATTATTTCTTCAATATCATTATCTTTGAAATATTGGTTGAAACTTTTTATCAAATTTGGAACTTTTCCATGTATCTGGGTTACTATTCACGAGTTACTATTCATGAGTTACTATTCACGAGTTCTTATTCACGAGTACTATTTATGAAGCGTGAAGATGTTTTTGGGAAATTTCTATCTTTTGGTGTCTGAGTTACTTATTCACGTATATCAGACTATTCATGTATACTGACTATTCATAGAAAAATAAAATTTCTTCTTTTTGTCCAAAATATCTATTCGGATACTAGCTTTGATTGTATCCATGTTTTGATCATTCTTGAATTTTACACCACTATGATTATTTTGAGGTATTTTTGAACATGGATAAAACAAAGTACGAATCCTTAATCCTTAATCCTTGTCATTTTGTTTCACCGGATTCGCTTCTTTAAAAATATTTTCATCATCCTCGGTCTTAAATGATGATATTATTGAATATCTTTGGCCCAGAGTCTAAAGATGAATGATTTCTGAAGAATATCTTTGGTAGTAGTGCAAAGATGAACAGTGTTTAGATGAACATAACTAATCGATGAATATCTTTGGCACGTAGTGCAAAGATGAATATTTGATTCCGTATGTATATTGATTGATGTTACGAGGATAAAAGATAGAGCGATGAACTTTTAAATTCATACATAGAAGATAGTAGTTTGTATTCTCTACTTAACTCTTACTAATGAATTATTATTTCCGCCGCAAATATTGATTTAAAATTTATTGTCTATTGTATTCTATTAGATTTTTCCTGTTGAAGACTAACGATAATTTGTTGTATATTATCTTAGTCATAATATTCTTTCTTCGGGCTAGTTGAGCTCACCCTTTTCCTTTTGTTCCATTTTTCTTCTCGGGAGGCGAGAATGTAGCGAGTACTAGTCGGGGTATGGAATGAAGGTTCTAGAGAGAGTTATTTAGTAGTCCTCACAATTTTTATAAAATAATATATAAATAATTGTGATGAGAATTTATTTGGGTATGTATATTGTCTAGAAGACAATAATTGTATTTGGGTAGTTTATATGTTGTAATAATAAAGTTGTAGTTATTTCTGTACCATGTATTTGGCGACTCAGAATGGGTTGGATGGAATGGACCTATTTTGGGGGCGTCACAATAAGGTTATATTATATTTTATTATTTTAGTCTTTTATGGCGTTCTAACAATTTCCTATAAATAGTTGCTTAGGTTAGAATTGAAAATCACACCAGAAACAAGTTTTCTTTCTCTCTAGATTATAGAGCGTATTTTTGTGAGTATTTTGATACTTTGAGAGTTCTTTGTTAACACAAGTTTCCTTGACTTTCTATCCTATATTCCAGATCGAAGTACCGTTTTTTTGAGGTCAGGGATGTTATTTTCTTCTTAAATGATATTATTTTCTTCAATATCTGTAAGACCCCAACTTTTATGAATAAAGATGAATTTTCTATATTTATCATTTTTGAATGAATTTTATATAATGTTATAGTTGTGTGTAATATTTATAAATTTTGCAAAGTACGCAAGTTGTTATATAATATTCGATTGGTGGGGGAATATTCGTTTTAACGAGGGAATATTCGCATGCGGCGACACAATCATTAGTGGACCCTACAACGAAATTATTGTCGGATTGAGAAAATGACAAAAATATTTTTATGAAAATAACGGCGGAAGTTTTACCGTTAACTGTTGAAACACCCGATGTTCAAAGTACATGAATACGCGTGGTTGTATAGTAGCACACGGTATTGATTATTGATGCTTACGTGAGAAGTCACTCAGTTTTGTTCAATTATTGCTTCAGTAATTGTTGTATAGTATCTCACGTTATTTGATTCAATTATTGTCAATATTTTTTTTATATTATTAAATCAATAATTAAGATAACAGAGTTATTAATATTATTATTTGCAATATTAACGATGTCTAAAAGTTCTGCCAAGGAGAGGTTTGGTCACGTAATTGTGCGCCAATAGGGAGAAATCCTTATTGGAAAGCCCCCTCTTTCCTGGGAACGACTTGGTCGATTAATAATGTGAATAATAATAATGATGATGAAGTTTTGTTTTATTAGTATTATTAATGTAATAAAACAGAAAAGCTTTTTATATAAAACTGAATACTTTTATAAAGTTATTCGTTTTATTAGGCTAATAGTAAATTCTTTTTATATAAAACGTAATACTTTTATAAAGTTATTAGTTTTATTAGATAATAATTAGAATATATTATATTTTATTATGCGTAGTGTTTGCATAGTGTGCTGCGTATAAGTGTTTGCATAGTAAAATCTTTTAAAAGTTATTCATTTTATTAGATTATAAATAGAATATATTATATTTTATTGTAAACCAATTTGGACCGTCTGCTTTAAAGTAAATCGATCTCGACCGTTCATGGATTGAATTACTATTCACCCATTCTTCTATAAATAAAGCTCATTCCTTCATTATTTCTTACGAATTCACTAAAACTCTAGAGAGAAAAAGCGTAGAGATAATTATTCTTCTATCTTGAAAGTATTTCTTTAGCGTTTAAGAAAGCTTTGAGCGTAGTGCAAGTTTCTTCAAGTATATCCCCGCCTCTACCGTTTGAGTACTCTTCCTTACAAGGTAAGGGGTATTATTTTTCATATTTATGAAGAGAACTTACATTATTTCATTCTTTATTATTACATTTGGAATAATGCAGATATCGTGGTCACCCCTATACTTGGTGATTTACATTTGTTATTCCATTCGTTATTATTACTGTTTGGAACATCCTCGTCATCAAGGCTTTCACGCCGGACTGGTTCTCTTTTTATTATTACATTGGAATATCCTCGCTGTCATGCGTTTCTGGCGGAATCGGGTTCCGTCTTTATTATTATGTTGGAATATTACATGCGCGTTTCTGGGACTGATTCGTTATTTATTATTCTTGCTGAATAACTTTTATCTATCGAAGTCCGCATGCATGGTGATTTCATTGTTATTCCATTCTTTATTATTCATTTGGAATATCACATCCGGTGCGTATTACGCGCCGACTTCGATTCCATTATTTATTATTCATTGGAATAACCTTTTGTCTGTCAAATCTTTGCATGCGTGGTGATTTCTTTTGGTGGAATATCCTTGATATTTAAAGCTTCATCCAAGATATCTTTTAAATGGAAATATTCTTCTGAGCATTCTTAAATTTTACTCTACAAAGAAGTATCATGTTGACAATTTGAACGTTATTAGTTCGTGAATAAATTAATTCTTGAACTTGTTGTATTGAATTCTTATATCATTGTCATCATCCTCATATTTATATTTTGTTGAAAGTCATCTGTGGCCTGTAGTGCATAGATGGACTTGGTATGATTATGACCGAGGATTATTGATTGTAATCATGGTAGTAATGTTATAAATGATGTGGTAAAAGTCCTTATTGGCCCGTTGTGCATTGATGGACATTTGTTGGCATGATCATGACCATTGATGAATACACGAATATCCTTGGCCCGTAGTGCATGGATAATTTGTGGTTGTGATACTTATAAATATCCTTGGCCGTAGTGCAAGGATGAGGTGGATTATTTATTAAGCTGAGTCCCAACGATAAAAGTGATGAAAAACCTTTTAAATCATAAAAGATAGTAGATTTTATTCTCTACTTGACTCTTTTAATGGATTGAATGTTTCGTTGCAGTTAAACTTGATGTCTATTGTATTTTATCTGTTTAACATTGTTGAAGACTAATGATAATTTATTCTGCATTATCTTAGTCATAATATTTCTTACTGGGCTAGTTGAGCTCACCCTTTTTTTCACTGTTCTCTTCAGGAAATGAGAACGTAGCCAGGACTAGTTGGGGAACGGAGTGACGGTCTAGATAATATATTAGTAGTCCTCACTATTCTGTTAAATAGTGTGTTAATAAATGTAATGAGGACTTATTCTGAGAGTGGATATTGTCTAGAAGACAATGTTTGTATTAAAACTCACAGCTCTCTTGTTGTATATTTATGATTGTATTTGTATTCTGTACCATGTATTTGGCGACTCAGAATAGGTGATGTATACCTATTTTGGGGGCATCACAATATCATTATGTTGAAATATTGGTTTGAACTTTTTAATCAAATTTGGAACTTTTGTGTCGGGGTTACTATTCATGTATACGACACTATTCACGAATAAGACACTATTTACCGAAAAATGAAATTTTTCCTTTTTGTCCAAGATGTCTATTATGGTTACTATCTTTGATTGTATCTATGTTTTGATCTTTATTTTTGAATTCTGCTTCTCAATTGGTTATTATGAAGTATTATTGATCTTGGATAGTTTGCTATACTCTGATCCCTAATATTTGTCCTTCCGCTCTCAATTGGATTCGCTTTTCTTTAAAATATTTTCATCATCCTCGATCTTAAATGATGATATTATCAATATCTTTGGCATGTAGTGCAAAGATGAATAATTAATCGATGAATATCTTTGGCCCGTAGTGCAAAAAGATGAGCAGTGTTGAGATGAACACGACCAACCGGGTGATACAAATGAATATCTTTGGCTGTAGTGCAAAAATGAATATTTGATTAAAGATGTATATTGATTGTTATTACAGGGATAAAATATTGATGATGAACTTTTAAATCTTAGAAGATGGTAGAATTCATTCTCTACGTGACTCTTCTAATGGATTGCTTTTTCCGCTGCAGTTGTTGATATAAAACTTGTTGTCTATTATATTCTATCAGATTTTTCCCTGTTAAAGACTAATGATAATTTGTTGTATATTATCTTAGTCATAATATTCTTTACTGGGCTAGTTGAGCTCACACTTTTCAAAGCCGATGAGTCTGAGGAGAGCGTTTGTCGTGACCTCCCAGAAAGCAAGGAACCCGAATGAGGTCATCACGGGTAAGCTTATCATAAACTCTAGCGAAGTATATACCTTATTTGATACCGGTTCTACCCATTCCTTTATTTCTCCTACTTGCGCTCAACATTTAAATTTGACTCCGGAGAAATTAGACTTTGACTTATCTGTTAAAACTCCGTTGGGAGAAACCTTCATTACATTCACTGTTTATAAGTCTTGTTTGGTTCAAATTGGTACCCTCACATTACCTATCGATCTTATTTCATTGAAAATACTTGAATTTGACGTAAGTCTAGGGATTGATTGGTTAACTACTCATCATGCAAAAATTGGTAGTTTTCGTAAGGTTGTTAGCTTTCATATTCCTAATCAACCTATTATGCGAATTCAAGCAACCAAACCATTAAAATCAATCACTGTCATCTCAAGCCATAAACCTATTCGTTTATTGAAAAACGGATGTCAAGCTTTCTTAGCTCATGTCACGGATCTAAACAAAATTAGGTCAGTTTTGAATGATATTTCTATTGTTAATGGATTTCCTGACGTATTCCCTGAAGAACTTCCTGGCCTACCCCCAGAACGTGAAATTGAATTTTGTATCGACCTTGAACCCGGTACAAAACCCATTTCTAAAGCCCATATCGAATGGCTCCTATTAAACTTCGAGAATTAAAGACCCAATGCAGGAATTGTTAGACATTGGCTTTATTCGTCCCTAGTACTTGTCCTTGGGGTGCTCTGTTCTATTCGTGAAGAAGAAAGATGGGAGTATGCGACTTTGTATTGATTATCGGAAGTTGAATCATGTCACCATCAAAAATAGGTACCCATTTCCACGTATTGATGACCTTTTTGACCAGTTGCAAGATGACAAATTCTTTTAAAAAATTGATCTTCGTTCTGGATATCACCAATTGAAGATTAGAACCGATGACATTCCAAAGACGGCTTTCAAAACTCGGTACGGGCATTATGAATTCCTAGTCATGTCTTTTGAATTGACTAATGCTCCTGCTGCTTTCATGGATATGATGAACCGAGTATTCATGGATTATTTGGATCACTTTGTGGTTGTCTTTATTGATGACATCCTTATTTATTCCAAAAGCCGTGAAGATCATGAGCAACACTTGAGGCTGATACTCCAAAAGCTTCGTGAATATAAGCTTTATGCCAAGTTGAAGAAATGCGAGTTAAAGCTTGAGGAAGTAGCATTCCTTGGGCACGTGGTATCAATTCATAGAATATCTGTTGACCCAAAGAAAGATTGAAGCCATTCAAAGTGGGAACAACCTAAATCGATGATCGAAATCACGTAGCTTTCTCGCTTTAGTGGTTATTATTGGAGATTCAGTAGAAGGGTTTTCTCGAATCACTAATCCATTAACTCAAATTGACTCGGAAGATACAAAATTCGGTTGGAGTGAGGAATGTGAGAAGAGTTTTCAAAACTCAAGAGAAGACTCATTTATTTTTGCTCGACAATACCATCTGGCTCAGAGGGATTTGTCATCTACATTGATGCTTCAGGCAAAGGGTTAGAATGTGTTCTCATGTAACATGGGAAAGTCATAGCCTATGCCTCTCGACAACTCAAAGAATATAGAGGAATTATCCTACTCACGATCTAGAGTTGGCAATTTGTTGTCTTCACTTAAAATTTGGAGGCATTACTTGTATGGGGAGAAAGTGGAGATCTTTACTGGATCATAAAAGCCTCAAATATTTCTTCACTCAAAAGGAACTAAACATGCGACAATGACGTTGGCTTGAACTTTTGAAAGATTATGATCATACCATCCAATACCATCCTGGAAAAGCGAACGTGGTAGGCGACGCATTGAGTAGAAGATCATAAGCAGTGCACGAAAAGCGATATTGTCCATGCAAAGGCCCATTTGTATGACTTGCAAAGGATGGAGATAGAGATAAAGACTCAGGGACCCAAGTGATGATGGCGAATATCTGAGTGGAACCGACTTTAATCGATAAAGTTAAAAACCGCTCAAGCTACGGACTGGAGCCGATGCATATGAGGAAGAAAGTACAAGAAGGTGTTATCTTAGGAAGCAAGAATCGATGAAGAAGGAATACTTGAGTCAACTCCAGGACTTTATGTTCCTAACGACCACGAAAGTTAAAGTATAAAATCATGATGGAGGCGCACAACACAGATTCGCAATCCATCTCAGGAGTACTAAAATGTATCATGATCTTGACATACATTTTGGTGGGGCAATATGAAGAGAGATAACGCCGTTAATCTCAAGGTGTCTAACATGTCAACGAGTCGGCGCGAGACATCAAGTACCAAAAGGTCCATCTGAACCACTTGAAATTCCAGAATGGAAGTGGGAGCACATTACCATGGATTTCGTTACTGGTCTTCCTAAGGTTTCTCAGGGTATAGATGCAATTTGGGTCATTGTTGATAGATTGACCAAGTCTGCTCATTTCTTACCTATACGAGAAACTTATACACTTGAACGTCTTGCTCGTATGTACATAAACGAGGTTGTAAGATTGCATGGTATGCCAGTATCCATAGTTTCTGATCGAGACCCAAGATTCACTTCACGATTTTGGGTTAGTTTGCAAAAAGCTATGGGCACGGATTTACGATTTAGTTCGGCATATCATCCTCAAACGGACGGACAATCAGAGAGGACTATTCAAACTCTTGAAGATTTATTAAGACTCTGTGTCCTTGACTTCAAGAGAAGTTGGGACAAGTTTTTACCATTGGTGGAGTTTTCCTACAACAACAGTTATCAAGCAAGCATTGGCATGGCTCCATTCGAAGTGTTGTATGAAAGGAAGTGTCGTTCTCGAGTATGCTGGGATGAGGTGGGTGAAGCAACGTTGTTGGGACCGGAGTTGGTACGTATGACTACGGAAAAGATTCAAACGATCCGACAACGTATAAAAACCTCACAAGACCGACAAAAGAGTTATGCTGATCTTCATCGAAAGGACGTGGAATTCGATAAAATATTGATGATGAACTTTTAAATCTTAGAAGATAGTAGAATTCATTCTCTACGTGACTCTTTTAATGGATTGCTTTTTTCATTGCGATTGTTGATCTAAAACTTGTTGTCTATTATATTCTATCAGATTTTTCACTGTTAAAGACTAATTGTAATTTGTTGTATATTATCTTAGTCATAATATTCTTTACTGGACTAGTTGAGCTCACCCTTTTCCTTTTTGTTTTATTTTTCTTCTCAGGAGGTGAGAACATAGTAGGATCGAGTCGGGGTATGGAGTGATGGTTCTAGAAAGATGTTTTAGCAGTCCTCCCTATTTCTGTAAAATAGTATATGAATAATTGTAATGAGGACTTATTTGAGGTATAGAAGACAATATTTGTATTTAAACTCACAGTATGTGTTGTCGTATTTTGCACGACAATTGTATTATTGATGTTGTAGTTTGCTTTTTATACCATGTATTTGGCGACTCAGAATGGGTGTTGTATACCTATTTTGGGGGCGTCACACTTATTACCTGAAAGGAATTGTGAAGCAAAGGGTGCGCACAAATAGCCCAGTAAAGAATATCATGACTAAAGATAATTAAATTATCAATAGCATTCGTCAATAATAAATCAGAGATTTAGAACATATGATAGATGATAAAACTTTTCAACCATAGTTGCAGCGGAACGAGCAATCTATTAGAAGAGTCAAATAGACCATCAGGTCTATTATATTCTCTATGTTAAAAGTCCACCAATAATATTTTATGCCTGTAACATCAATCTACAATTCCTGTCCACAATCATATGAATAACTCATAATCATAATTGTGATTCTAAATTCATCTTCGCACCCAGGACGAATGTAAGACCCCAACTTATTATTAATGAAATTTAATTTTCTCTATTTATTATTTTGAAATAGTAAGGGTTGATTAGATTAATGTGGATAGTTAGGGGTAAAATACGCAAATATTTCAAAATAAGCAAGTGGTTATAAAATATTCATTGTTGTTTGGGAATAATCGTTTGGTGGTCGTGGAATATTCGTATTATTGTCGGGAATATATCGTCTGACGGTAGCAACCGTGTGTGGGCCCCATAACGTAAAAGCGATTGGATGAAGAAAACGACAAATATAAGTTGTTTAAAAATAACGGTGTAGTTATTCTGAGATAATCTTGTTAAAATACTTTCGGTTGGTTAAAACACGGTAGCTGCGGTATTGCACAATTATTGATTCTTACGTGAAGGCACTACTTTCGATAATGGTTACGATAATTCTTTGCTCGATATTTTATTGATTTAATAATTGATGCGTTGATATTTTATATTCTTTGTTGTTTCAATAATTGTCATTACACATTATTTTCATTATCGAAGCAATAATTCATATTATCTCTAATAATATTATTAGATAACATTATTGGCAATGTCTAGAAAGTTACATAAAGAGAGGTTTGGTCACCTAATTGCGGCGCCAAGAGGAGAAATTCTTATTGGAAAGCCCCTTCTGAGAACCGCACGGGTTGTCGATATTGTGATTTTAATAATATTATTTGTGAATAATTAATTATTGATTCATATGATAAGGAAAATATTGATTTTATGTGGATATAGATGGAGAAAATTTTAATGTGACAATTGTTGAAAATTGAAATTTTATCTTTTTCTCGATAAAATAATTTATTTAAATATATTATTATATTATAATAATATAATAATGGTGATATTTTTACAACGAATGTGGGATATATGAGTATACGAGGAGGAAGAGTATTTTGTTGTAATAAATATTTAAAACATGTTAAACATGTCGGTGGACCCCATTTATTGATCGAAATTTGATTATAGCACAATAAAATCGCTTGGTTTGTGGATTTGATCAATTTACATTTTGAATTGGAAAAACTTTCTTCCGCAAAGTTGTAGAGAATTGAATTTCCTATAAATATTCATGGGATTTGAATTTTCTGATAAAAGGGCTATTTATTATGAATTATTGAAGTTCAAGTTAAAATAATTAATTTTGGGAGTTTTAGTTAATTATTTTGAGAAAAACGTTTTTTGCAACTAAGTTGGCCTCACATGTGATTCAAATGGGCTGAGATCAGTTGTCTAAGGTGGGCTAAAGAAAATGTAAAAAATATATTAATATTATATTCAATTTTCTACTTTGGTGTTTCTAAAGCATTTTCCTATAAATAGGGTCTTGGGTTAGAATTGAAAAACACACCGAAAACTGAAGTTTCTCTCTATTTCTCTCGATATATTGAGCGTATTCTTGTGAGTATACTTTGAGTATTGTTAGGCGGTCTGAAGTTCCTTCAAAGATATACCCTAGATTCCAAATTTAAAGTACTAATCTTTCGAGGTAAGGGGATGTTATTTTCTTCTCGAATGATATTATTTCTTCAATATCATTATCTTTGAAATATTAGTTGAAACTTTTTATCAAATTTGGAACTTTTCCATGCTCTGGGGTACTTATTCACGAGTTACTAATCATGAGTTACTATTCACGAGTTACTATTCACGAGTACTATTTATGAAGCGTGAAGATGTTTTTTTGGAAATTTCTATCTTTTGGTGTCGGAGTTACTATTCACGTATACGACACTATTCATGTATACGGCACTATTCACTGAAAAATAAAATTTCTTCTTTTTGTCCAAAATATCTATTCTGGATACTAGCTTTGATTGTATCCATGTTTTGATCATTCTTGAATTTTACACCACTATGATTATTTTTGAGGTATTTTTGAACATGGATAAAACAAAGTACGAATCCTTAATCCTTAATCCTTGTCATTTTGTTTCACTGGATTCGTTTCTTTAAAATATTTTCATCATCCTCGGTCTTAAATGATGATATTATTGAATATCTTTGGCCCAGTGCAAAGATGAATGATTTCTGAAGAATATCTTTGGTAGTAGTGCAAAGATGAGCAGTGTTTAGATGAACATAACCAATCGATGAATATCTTTGGCTGTAGTGCAAAAAGATGAATATTTGATTCGGATGTATATTGATTGATGTTACAGGGATAAAAGATAGACGATGAACTTTTAAATTCATACATAGAAGATAGTAGTTTGTATTCTCTACTTAACTCTTCTAATGAATTATTATTTCCGCTGCAAATATTGATTTAAAATTTGTTGTCTATTGTATTCTATTAGATTTTTCCCTGTTGAAGACTAACGGTAATTTGTTGTATATTATCTTAGTCATAATATTCTTTACTGGGCTAGTTGAGCTCACCCTTTTCCTTTTTGTTCCATTTTTCTTCTCAGGAGGCGAGAATATAGCGAGTACGAGTCGGGGTATGGAATGAAGGAATTGTTTAGTAGTCCTCACCATTTTTGTAAAATAATGTATCAATAAATGTGATGAGGATTTATTTGAGTATAGATATTGTTTAGAAGATAATATTTGCATTCAAACTCACAGTTTCTTGTTGTAATAATAAAGTTGTAGTTGTTTCGCATACCATGTATTGACAACTCGAATGGGTGATGTATACCTATTTTGGGGGCGCCACAATTGGTATCGAGCTTAGGATATGATCTCCATGGCGGAGATCGGGAATAGAACTAGAAGGGAGAGACGGGTAAATCCTTCGCTAGTGTGTCCTACCTAAGCTTATTTGTTAGTTGGTCAAGTATATAGGGATATTATGTGATATATTGATTTCCTTAATTAACCTTGTTTTATGACGATGATTTGAGAATGTCGATTGAGAATATTAACAATGGAAATGAGACCGTGGAGACGCTGTACTCACCAACGAGGAGAGCGTGCAGCAGTGGCAATGTTCCTCCCATGAACAACACCAATGAAAGCGGATGATGAGCGAGGGATGTTTAGAAGCTTTTTGCGGTTCATCCAAAATCGACGAGGGAGACTCGTGTTCAAATACTGAGGAGAAATGATAGCAATTCACGGGTTGTCACAAACCAAGCGCTTCAAAGAGTTGGGACCACCAGAATTTAAGGGAAAGCCGATCCGATCACGGCGGAAACATAGGTCAAGCAAATTACCAAGATATTTGATGTCTTGGGATGCACGGAGAACAGAAGGTTCCATTCGCCACCTTTATGTTCCGTGCGAGGCGCAGTGCATCACCGGTGGGAGTCTGAAGCGTACCCATCCAAATTTTCGGCATGTCTTGGGAGACATTTGAAACTATTTAATGACAAATACTTTCCCGAAAGTGTTAAATCGTATGAAGGAAGTGGAGTTTATTAGATCGGAGCGAGAACAACATGACGATGTCTCAAGACGAGGCAAAGTTCAAGAGTTATCCGTGTTTGCACCTCATTTGGTGGAGAATGAGGAACGTATGACGGATGTTTCTTAGAGGTTTGAAACTTCGGCATACGTCGCCAATCTTATTTCTCATAAATTTTCTCTCTATTCGGATGTTGTAAATGTGGGCTCAATTATTAGAGCGAGATAACGAGTACGGTCAACCGAGGGACCACAACCGTGGATTATCTGGGAGATGGTAGTCAACAAAACAACGATAACCAAATGGAGAAAGAAAAAGACGGACAAAAATGGTAACCACTCTGGTGGTAATCATGGCCATGAAAATAGAAGAAGCGAGTCGGGAGGAGATTTTAAAAGAGGAGATTTAACAACGACCATGTGAAGACGACAGCGTTTTAAAGAAACAAGCGGTTCTAAGGAGGAGAAACGACCACCCCATCATATGCTATAAATGCGGGAAAGAGGGACATATCGATCAAACCGCCCACAACAGTTCAAGGGATGCTATAATTTTGGAAAGGAAGGACATATCGCTCAAGATTGTATCAGAAGCGAAACCTAGTTCAATGGGGACGGTGACTCAAAAGATCGTCCCCGAAAATTCAAAGTCAATCGTTCCGAAGAAGCGTTTGTTGTGGATCGGTCAAAATGCGAGGAACCCAAACGAGGTGATCACGGGTAAGCTATTTATAAATTCTTGCGAAGTTTATACCTTACTTAATACCGGTCTTCTACTCATTCATTTATCTCTCCGCTTGTGCTCAACGTTTAAACTTGACTCAGAGAAATTAGACTTTGACCTATCTGTGGAAACTCCATTAGAGAAACTTTCATCACATCCAATCGCTTTATAAATCTTGTTTGATTCAAGTTAGCACCATTACCTTTACCGTTGACCTTATCTCTTTAAAGATACTTGCTTTTGATGTGATTTTAGGGATTGATTGGTTAACTACTCATCATGCCAAAATTGATTGTTTTAAATAGGGTTGTTAGTTTTCATATTCCTAACCAACCTGACTGTTATGCAATTCAAGCAACTAAACCATTAAAATCGATCATTTGTCATATCTAATCATAAAGCTATTCGTTTATTAAAAAAGCGGATGTCAAGCTTTCTTAGCCCATGTTATGGATTTGAATAAAGACACGTCAAATTTGAATAATATTCCTCGTTGTTATTGACTTTCCCGACGTATTTCCAGAAGAACTTCCGGCCTACCCCGAACGTGAAGTTGAATTCTTTATTGATCTTGAACTGGTACAAAGCCCATTTCTAAAACCCCATATCGAATGGCTCCTATTGAACTTCAGGAGTTAAAGGTCCAACTACGAGAATTGTTGGACATCGGTTTCATTCGTCTAGTACATCTCCTTGGGGTGCTCTCTGTTTTATTTGTAAAGAAGAAAGACGGGAGTATGCGACTTTGTATTGACTATCGGAATTGAACCATGTCACCATCAAGAATAGGTATCCTCTACCTCGTATTGATGACTTGTTTGACCGATTGCAATGGGCACAATTCTTTTCAAAAATCGATCTTAGCTTACGGATATCATCAAATTTGAAGATTAGAATCGAGGATATTCCAAAGACGCCTTTAGAACTTCGATGACGGGCATTATGAATTCTTAGTCATGTCTTTCGGATGACTAATGCTCTCTATGACTTTCATGGATATGATGAACCGAGTATTCAAGGAATATTTGGATCGATTCGTTGTTGTTTTTATTGATGACATCCACATATATTCCAAAAGTCGTGAAGATCATGAGCACCATTTGAAGTTTGGTACTCCAAAGGCTTCGTGAAAACAAACTATATGCCAAATTGAAGAAATGCGAGTTACGGCGAGGAAGTAGCATTCCTTGGGCACGTGGTGTCGAAACATGGAGTATCTGTTGATCCGTGAAGATTGAAGCAATACAAAGTTAGAACAACCAAGTCGGTGGATCAAGTACGTAGTTTTTGGGCTTAATGGTTATTATCGGAGATTCGTGGAAAGGTTTTCTCGAATCGCTACTCCATTAACCCAACTAACTTCGGAAGGATACAAAATTCGTTTGGAGCGAAGAATGCGAGAAGAGTTTCCAAGAGCTTAAGAGAGACTTATTTCTAAGACTGTTTCTTAATACCATCTGGTTCGGATGGATTTGTTATCTACAAATGATGCTTCGTGCAAAGGGTTAGGATGTGTTCTCATGCAACGTGGGAAAGCTATAGCCCATGCCTCGCGACAACTTAAAGAGTATGAGAGGAATTATCCTACTATGATCTAGAGTTAGCAACGATCGTTTTGCGTTAAAGATATGGAGGCACTATCTATATGGGGAGAAAATGGAGATATATTCGCACCATAAAAGCCTTAAATATTTCTTCACTCAAAAGAACTCAACATGCGGCGGCGACGTTGGCTCGAGCTATTGAAAGACTACGACCACACTATTCAATACCATCCTCGGAAAAGCGAACGTGGTAGGTGGCGTTGAGTAGAAGATCATATCGCGAGAACGAGTGCGATGATGTCAAGTATACGCGTAGAGCCAACTTTAATAGAAAAGTTAAGGTTGCTCGAGCCACCAACCCGGGTCGATGCGTATGAAGAAGAAAGTACAAGAAGGAGCTATTCCTAAGCGAGAATTGATGAAGAAGGAATACTTGAGTCCACTCTGAACTTTGTGTTCCTAACGACTCGATTTGAAGTACAAGATTATGATGGAGGCACACAATACACCATTTGCAATCCATCCTGGAAGTACTAAAATGTATCGTGATCTTCGACATACATTTTGGTGGAACAATATGAAGAGAGAGATTGCAAAGTTTATCTCAATGTGTTTAACTTGTCAACGTGTAAAGGTGGAGCATCTGGTACCTAAGGGTCCGTTGTAACCACTTGAGATTCCGAAATGGAAGTGGGAACACATTACCATGGATTTCGTTACGGGTCTTCTTACGGTTTCTCAAGGCATCAATGCTATTTGGGTTATTGTTGATAGATTAACCAAGTCTGCTCATTTCTTTCTTGATCTGGAGACTTATTCCTTGAACGTCTTGCTAGTATGTGCGTGAATGAGATTGTGAGGTTGCATGGCATGCTGTATCCATAGTTTAGGATTGTGACCCAAGATTCACTTCAAGATTTTGGGTTAGCTTGCAAAAAGCTATGGGCACGCATTTCTGATTGATTCGGCATACCATCCTCAAACAGACGAATGATCGAGAGGATTATTCAAACTCTTGAAGATCTATTAAGACTCGTGTCCTGAACTTCAAGGGCGGTTTGGGATAAGTATTTACCATTGGTGGAATTCTCCTACAACAACAGCTTATCGTGCAAGTATAGGTATGGCTCTATTTGAAGCATTATATGGGACGAAAGTGTCGCTCTCCAATATGTTGGGATGAGGTGGGTGAAGCAACATTGTTGGGACCCGAGTTAAGATGCGTATGACTACGGAAAGATCCAAATGATTCGACAACGTATACAAAACGGCACAAGATCGACAAAAGAGTTATGGATCTTCATCGAAAGGACGTGGAATTTAGTGTAGGGATCATGTATTGTTGCGCGAGTTGCTCCATGGAAGGGAGTTACAAGATTTGGGAAGAGAAAAGCTCAATCCACGATTTATTGGTCCATTTCAAATTCTTGACCGAGTAGGAAATGTAGCCTATAGACTCGCGTTACCTCCGAGTATGTCTCGTGTTCATAATGTGTTTCATATATCATCACTTCGTAAATATGTGAAAGACCCAACCACGTTATAGAGTTAGAACCGGACGAGATAGTCAAGACTTAACGTATGAGGAGGTACTGTCAAGATCTTGGATAGGAAGGAGCATGTCCTACGCCAAGAAAAGGTCATACCACAAGTTAAAGTTTTGTGGAGGAATCATGCTATAGAGAAATGACACAGGAATTGGAAAGCGGAAATGAAAGCGAGGTATCCTCATCTTTTGAAACACCGTGTACGTCGTCAATTTTCGTGACTAAAATTTCATAAGGAGGGAGGTTGTAAGACCCCAACTTATTATTAATGAAATTTAATTTTTTCTATTTATTATTTTGAAATAGTAAGGGTTGATTTGATTAATGTGGATAGTTAGGGGTAAAATACGCAAATATTTCAAAATAAGCAAGTGGTTATAAAATATTCATTGTTGTCGGGAATAATCGTTTGGTCGTGGAATATTCATTATTGTCGGGAATATATACGATCTGACGGCAGCGACCATGTGTGTGGCCCCATAACTGAAAGCGATTGGATGAAGAAAGCGACAAATATAAGTTGTTTAAAAATAACGGTGTAGTTATTCACAGATTATCTTGTTAAAATACTCTTGGGTTAAAACACAAGAAGATAGCACTACGGTATTGCACCAATTATTGATTCTTACGTAAGAAGGCACTACTCAATAATGGTTACGATAATTCTTTATTCGATTATTTTATTGATTTAATAATTGATGCGTTGATATTTTATATTCTTTGTTGTTTCAATAATTGTCATTACACGATTATTTTTCATTATCGAAGCAATAATTCATATTATCTGAATAATATTATTAGATAACATTATTGGCAATGTCTAGAAAGTTACGCTTCTAAGGAGAGGTTTGGTCACCTAATTACGCCGCCAAGAAGTGAGAAATTCTTATTGAAAGCCCCTCTTCCTGAACCGCACTGTTGTCACATATTGTGATTTTGTAATATTATTTGTGAATAATTAATTATTGATTTATATGATAAGAAAAATATTGATTTTATGTGGATATAGATGAAGAAAATTTTAATGTGACAATTGTTGAAAATTAAAATTTTATCTTTTTCTCGATAAAATAATTTATTTAAATATATTATTATATTATAATAATATAATAATGGTGATATTTTTACAAACGAATGTGGGATATATGAGTATACGAGGAGGAAGAGTATTTTTGTTGCAATAAATATTTAAAACATGTTAAACATGTGCTTGGTGGACCCCATTTATTGATTTGAAATTTGATTATAGCACAAAAATCGCTTGGTTGTGGATTTCTTTGGTCAATTTCGCTTGGAATTTGGAAAACCTTTCTTCTGCAAAGTTGTAGAGAATTGAATTTCCTATAAAAACACGCAAGATTTGAATTTTCTCATAAAAGGGCTATTTATTATGAATTATTGAAGTTACAAGTTCAAATAATTAATAATTTTGGGAGTTTTAGTTAATTATTTTGAGAAAAACGTTTTTTGCAACTAAGTTGGCCTCACATGTGATTCAAATGGGCTGAGATTAGTTGTCTAAGGTGGGCTAAAGAAAATGTAAAAAATATATTAATATTATATTCAATTTTCTACTTTGGTGTTCTAAGCATTTTCCTATAAATAGGGTGCTTAGGTTAGAATTGAAAAACACACCAGAAACTAAAGTTTCTCTCTATTTCTCTCTCGATATATATTGAGCGTATTCTTGTGAGTATACTTTGAGTATTGTTAGGCGATCTGCAAGTTCCCTTCAAAGACTATACCCTTATTCTAGCTAGAAGTACTAATCTTTCGAGGTAAGGGATGTTATTTTCTTCTCGAAATGATATTATTTCTTCAATATCATTATCTTTGAAATATTGGTTGAAACTTTTTATCAAATTTGGAACTTTTCCATGCTCTGGGTTACTATTCACGAGTTACTATTCACGATTCTACTATTCACGAGTACTATTTATGAAGCGTGAAGATGTTTTTTTGGGAAATTTCTATCTTTTGGTGTCGGAGTTACTATTCACGATACGGACTATTCACGTATACTGACACTATTCACCTAAAATAAAATTTCTTCTTTTGTCCAAAATATCTATTCGGATACTAGCTTTGATTGTATCCATGTTTTGATCATTCTTGAATTTTACACCACTATGATTATTTTTTTGAGGTATTTTTGAACATGGATAAAACAAAGTACTGAATCCTTAATCCTTAATCCTTGTCATTTTGTTTCACTTTGGATTCGTTTTTTAAAAATATTTTCATCATCCTCGGTCTTAAATGATGATATTATTGAATATCTTTGGCTGTAGTGCAAAGATGAATGATTTCTGAAGAATATCTTTGGTAGTAGTGCAAAGATGAGCAGTGTTTAGATGAACATAACCAATCGATGAATATCTTTGGCTGTAGTGCAAAGATGAATATTTGATTCCGGATGTATATTGATTGATGTTACAGGGGATAAAAGATAGAGCGATGAACTTTTAAATTCATACATAGAAGATAGTAGTTTGTATTCTCTACTTAACTCTTCTAATGAATTATTATTTCACGCAAATATTGATTTAAAATTTGTTGTCTATTGTATTCTATTAGATTTTTCCCTGTTGAAGACTAACGATAATTTGTTGTATATTATCTTAGTCATAATATTCTTTCTTCGGGCTAGTTGAGCTCACCCTTTTCCTTTTTGTTCCATTTTTCTTCTCGGGGAGGCGAGAATATAAGCGAGTACGCAGCCGGGGTATCGAATGAAGGAATTGTTTAGTAGTCCTCACCATTTTTGTAAAATAATGTATCAATAAATGTGATGAGGATTTATTTGAGTATAGATATTGTCTAGAAGATAATATTTGTATTCAAACTCACGCTTTTCTGTTGTAATAATAAAGTTGTAGTTGTTTCGCATCATGTATTGACAACTCGAAATGGGTGATGTATACCTATTTTGGGGGCGTCACGGTTGGTATCGAGCTTAGGGATATGATCTCTGGCGGAGATCGGGAATAGAACTAGGAGGGAGAGGCGAGTAAATCCTTCGCTAGTGTGTCCTACCTAAGCTTATTTGTTAGTTGGTCAAGATATAGGGATATTATGTGATATATTGATTTCTTTAATTAACCCTTGTTTTATGATAAATTTGAGAATGTCGAATGAGAATATTAACAATGGAAATGAGGCCGGTGGAGACGCCTCAGTACTCACCAACGAGGAGAACGTCTGAACAGTCAAAAATGTTCCTCCTATGAACAACACCAATCGGCGGATGATGAACGAGGGATGTATACAACCCATTTTTAGAATAGTCGATTAGAGCGTGATATCTACTATCTTTTCTTAATTAAAAGTGTATAATCAATATTTTATCGCTGAGACTAAGTTTAATAAACAATCCACATCATCGAATCATCCCCGCACTACTACCAATGATATTCATGTAATCATCAATGGTCATGATTATACCAAATAATCCTCGGTTATAATCATACCAATAATCGTCCATCAATACTACTACAGACGATGAGGACTTTTACCACATTATCTATAACATTACGGGTCATGATTATACCGAATGATCCTCGGTCATAATAATACCAATAAACAGTTCATCTATACACATAAGCGAAAAGATACTCATCAATCAATAGTTCATCTTTGCACGTAAGCCAAAGATATCAATCGAAAACTAATAATCAACAATCCATCTTTTCTCGTAAGCGAAAGATATACAAATCAGAAACCAATAATCAACATACCCATCTTTGCACGTAAGCCAAAGATATACAATCAGAAAACCAATAATCAACAACTCATCTTTGCACATAAGCTAAAGATGACTTTCATCATAATATAAGCATGAGGATGATGACAATGATATAAGCGTTAATCAAGCGAAAATAAGGATAAATATTAAAGACTTTAAATTTATCCAAATATTATCAATTACTTAATAAACTCATAATATAATATTATTAATATTATAACAATATTTTAATCACTTCTTAAATTTATAAACAATTTATTTCAATTGTTTACACTTTACCAAATAATCCATTTAATCATTCAAAAATGCCATACTCATAAGATTTCATCACCAATGATCAAATCCCTCATCAAAAATCTACATATACCCAATATAGGATTCCCCAGCCATAAAATACTATTTTCCAAATTTGTTACTTCATATAACATATTTAATTCATTTACTTATAACTAGTTCATTTTCATAAAAAATATCAAATCAGTCCCAAAAATATTTCTTTTATGGGATTTAACAGAATATAGTCCCATATTGAACATATATTTTTCTCGGAATTTTTAAAATTCATTTACTATTTTTTATATGGCCAAAACTGCCGAATATTTAGACATTTATCATAAATTGTACTTTTGTCCAAAAATTCTGAAATTTACAGGGTATACTCCTGTTATATACATGTACTCCCAATAAAAATTTTACCAATTTTAGAGTTAACCACAAGGAGTTATAAGGGTTTACTTTTAAAATAATCTTTTTCCATAAAATTCATAACTCCTAATCTATACATCCAAAAATCGCCATTTTTGGACACAGTCTAGAAAACTCATCAAATTATCATTTCAAATTTTTCCAAAATTTTTGAGGATCAAAAAAATTACAAAACTGCAAATGGATTTTCACCCGCCATGTGGTAATCCACGTAGACAGATCATTTCTACAATTTAATAAGGAATGAATACAAAGGATCATTCACCATGCATGCGGTAATCCACATACACAGGTTATTCTAACAGAATAATAAAGAATGAAATAACAGTAGAATTCACCATGCATGCGATAGACCGCACAGACAGGTTATTCCCAACAGAATAATAAAGAATGGAACCAGGTCATGTGTAATCCACATTGACAAGATATTCCAACAGAATAATAAAGAATGGAACCAGGTCATGGGTAATCCGCACAGATAGGTTCCAACAGAATAACAAAGAATGGAATAACAATAGAATTCACTGGCGCATGCGATAGATCCATTACAGATAGGTTATTCCAATGAATAATAAAGAATGGAACTGAATTAAATAATTAATTACGCATGACGAGGATATTCCAACATAATAATAAAGAATGGAGTAACAGAAGAATTTCACTATGTATACGGTAGTCCGCGTATACATGTTATTCCAACAGAATAATAAGGAATCGAATAACAATAGCTCTCGTCATGAATATGAAAGAAATAATACCCCTTACTATAATAATAATATCCCTTACCTCAAAAGAAGACTGGATACTGGAATAGTGAGGTAGTAGACTTCTCTTCTTCTTTCTCTCTATAATTTCTCTCTATAATAATTGCTCTATAGCTTTAGTGTATTGGTGAGAAATGAAGGAAGAATGAGCTTCTATTTATAGGAAAATATAGTTTCGATAATTGCACGTTTTGGGGCTCGAAATATTACAGTATAATACCATCCTCTTTTTCTTCATTTTTAATTTAGTCCTGCAAGTATTATCAAACTTGCACAACCTCCCTTAATAGTATATCATGTGAATCAAAAGTACAATCATGTGACTCAATAGTTATAATCATGTGAAAATATGAATTACAGTATAGTACCTCCATCTATACCTCTATTTTTAACTTAGTCTTGCAAGTATTATCAAACTTGCACCACCTCCCCTAATAGTATATCATGTGAATCAAAAGTACAATCATGTGACTCAATAGTTCTAATCATGTGAAAATATAAATTACAGTATAGTACCTCCATCTTTACCTCCATTTTTAACTTAGTTATGCAAGTATTATCAATCTTGCACCACCTCCCCTAATAGTACATGAATGTGAATCAATAATACATACATGTGAATAAATTTTTATAATCATGTGAATTAATAGCAATTATTAATTGCTCATTTATTCGATTAATTACCCGATTGATCAATATAATCTCCATACATCAATTATTATCGAACTAAATGTCGATTTGCCCTAACACTAACAATCCCAACACAATGAAAATATTTTTCTCAAAAATTTCATTTTTGAAATTTCAAAGTTTGACTTTTTCTGAAAAAGTCAACTGTTGACTTTTTTGACCAAAAAGTCAACCCCGACAAATTTTGTGTTTATAGTTTATTCTTACTAATTTCATCGTTCCGGACTCAAATATCACTCCCACGTCTCCAAATTCAACTCCGAACTCAAATTCTATTTTTAATAACATTCATCATTAATATTATAACTCACAATATTTAACAACCAGGTCTTTCCCATAAGGATTTCTCCTTATTGGCGCGCAATTAGGTGACCAAACCTCTCCTTGACAGAACTTCTAGACATTGTCAATATTAAAAATAATAATATGAATAAATTTATCGTCTCAATTATTGATTTAATAATATATAAAATATTATGCAGATGATACTGTGACAATAATTGAATCAATAATATGAGAAATATGATGCATCAATTACTGTAGCAATAATTGAGTATAACTGAGTGACTTCTCACGTAAGCATCAATAATCAATACCGTGTACTACTATGCAACCAAGCGTATTACTATACTTTTACTACCGATTATTTTATGACAACTTGCTTACTTTGAAAAATTTTCAAATATGACCCTTAACTTTAAATTTTTATCAATTTAACTATTTACCAAAATAGAAAAATTGAATACTTTTATTTCATAAAATTCAGGGTCTCACAGTCTCCCCTCCTTATGAAATTTTGCCCTCGAAATTTTCGTACCTGGTAGTTCGAAGAGATGAGCATACCTTATTTTCTTTTTGGATTATACCTTCCCGGTTATTTTCTCTGCATCATGATTTTTCCATTGCTCATCTCCTGTATTTCAGATATCATTCTAGAATATACCTTCAAAACAAAGGTTAATTGACATATCACAATTTGTCAACTTATCAAATAAACAATTTTAGCTTAGGTAAGTCACACACTAGCGAAGTATATTACTCGTCTCTCCCCTCCTAGTTCTAGACTCATATCTCACCAAAGAACCATATCCCTAAGCTCGATACCATTTGTGACGCCCCCAAAATAGGTCCACACGACCCATTCTGAGTCGCCAGATATCACTCTATAAAAATCAAATACAAACTTCATTTATACAATCATTAAAGCGTCAGATGATAGTACGACAACAGAGATAAGTCATGAGTTTTAATACAATATTATCTCGTGAGATGTATCCAAACTCAAATTGTTATAATGCCATATAAAATACAAAGAACAAATATTTTAAGACCCCAAAGAAGAACGAGAAGATTACTATCATATTTATTCTAATGAGGTACACTTTTGACGCTTTCAAAGTCGGGTTCTCATCACCCTATTGTTGTTCACCAAAATCAATTATTAAGTGACGTATAAAATACGACACACACATCTTAGGTCCTCAATACAATTATCTGTTGCATGTTATACCGTTTTATAATGTATTGAGAAACTTCGACAGTCTCGGACCATCACACTATTTCCCTGTTATTCCCGCTCGACCCAGCTACACTCTTATTACCTGAAAGGAATTATGAAGCAAAGGGTGAGTACAAAAATAGCCCAGTAAAGAATATCATGACTAAAGATAATTAAATTATCAATAGCCTTCGTCAATAATAAATCAGAGATTTAGAACATATGGTAGATGATAAAACTTTTCAACCATAGTTGCAGCGGAACGAGCAATCCATTAGAAGAGTCAAATGGACCATCAGGTCTATTATCTTCTCCATGTTAAAAGTCCATCAATAATGTTTTATCCCTGTAACATCAATCAACAATTTCTGACCACAATCATATGAATAACTCATAATCATAATTGTGATTCTAAATTCCTCTTCGCACTCAGGACGAAGATAATTTTCATCACATATCTTCACCTGAAACATTAAAAATCATGGTTATACCAAATCACAATTCCTTTTCATAATCATACTAATAAATTCATCTTTGCACTACGGCCAAAGATATTCATTAACAATTTAGTCTTTGCACTACAGGCCAAAGACATACAACTGTATTTTAGAAGAGTCAAGTAGAGCATGATATCTACTATCTTTACGAATTAAAAGTGTATAATCAATATTTTATCGCTGAGACTCAGCTTAATAAATAATCCACATCATCGAATCATCCCTGCACTACGGCCAAGGATATTCATGTAATCATTAATGGTCATGATTATACCAAATAATCCCTGGTTATAATCATACCAATAATTGTCCATCAATGCACTACGAGCCAATGAGGACTTTTACCACATAATCTATAACATTACTGGTCATGATTATACCGAATGATCCCTAATCATAATAATACCAATAAACAGTTCATCTATACACAAAAGCCACAGATACTCATCAATCAATAGTTCATCTTTGCACGTAAGCCAAAGATATGCAACTGTAAAACCAATAATCAATAGTCCATCTTTGCACGTAAGCTAAAGATATACAACTGTAAAACCAATAATCAACAGTCCATCTTTGCACGTAAGCCAAAGATATACAACTGTAAAACCAATAATCAACAGCCCATCTTTGCACGTAAGCTAAAGATGACTTTCATCATAATATAAACATGAGGATGATGACAATGATATAAGCATTAATCAAACGAAAACAAGGATAAATATTAAAGACTTTAAATTTATCCAAATATTATTAATGTGACTCCCCCAAAATAGGTCCAATCCATCCAACCTATTCCGAGTCGCCAAATACATGGAACAAAAAACAACTACAACTTTATTACTACAATTGTCATGCAAAATACAACAACACAAATGTTGTGAGTTTTGATACAAATATATACCAACTGTGACTCTGGACACCAACTTGGATAACACGTCACAATGGCACCTTACATAAAGGTACAGTCAATAACTATTTTAGAAATTAAAATCTTTTGGAAATACTCAAGAAAACCTTGGTACATGGGAGGCCATGCGTCTAGGTTATGATAGATATCATATGTCCAGAGAATTATCCTTGGTTGATTCAATAGACCCCAAAGAAAAATGAGAAGATTACTATCATGTTCCTTCCAATGGTGAGTCTTCTCTTGACATATAATTATCTCCACCGTCTGCAATTGAACGTTATGTTTCAACCAAACTTCGAGATCATATAGGTAGTGCTCGTAGATATACTCAGCAAGTGGATGTGCATAACCCTGTCTTATGATAACTCGTAGGTCATTAGACATCTTGTATGATAGTGGCAAAATACCCTTCCAAAGTTGGGTTCACCTCACCCTATTCAGTTCACCAAAATTAAATATCAAATGACGTATACAATACGACACACTTATCTAAAGTTCTCAATAAAATTATTTCCATACAATTTAGGAGAACCTCAACATTTATAAACAAACAACCGCTCTATTCCCCTCATATCCCCGCTCGACGCAAACAACACTCTTATTACACGAAAGGAATTGTGAAGCAAAAGGGTGAAACAACTGTTAGCTAGTAAAGAATATCATGACTAAGATAATTAAATTATCAATAGCCTTCATCATCGAATAAATCGTAGATTTAGAACATATGGTAGATTATAAAACTTTTCAACCATAGTTGCAGCGGAACGAGCAATCCATTAGAAGAGTCAAATAGACCATAAAGTCTATATCTTCTCTATGTTAATAGTCCACCAACAATGTTTTATTCCTGTAACATCAATCAACAGTTCCTGTCCACAATCATGTGAATAACTCATAGCCATAATTGTGGTTCCAAATTCCTTTTCTCATCCAGGACGAAGATAATTTTCATCACCTGTCTTTACAGGAAATATCGAAGATCATGGTTATACCAAATCACAGTTCCTGTTCATAATCATACTAATAAATTCATCTTTGCACTACGGTCCAAAGATATTCATTAACAATTCATCTTCGCAGAATATGCTAAAGATATTCAAGACGAGTCATCTTTTTACGACCAAAGATATTCATCAATAATTCATCTTTGCTTACGAGCCAAAGATATTCATTAACAGTTCATCTTTACACTACGGGTCAAATATATTCATCAATAATTCATCTTTGCACTACAGGCCAAAGATATTCATTAACATTTCATCTTTGCACTAAGGGCCAAAGATATTCATCAATAATTCATCTTTTGCTACTACAAAGCAAAGATATTAATATCTCAAAGAAATACATAATCATTTCAGAATTTATATAAACCATAATTATTACCATGTTGATCAATTCACCTTTGCACTTAAGCTAAAAATATTCAATTATAAATTCAATGGTCATGATCATACCAGTCAACAATTCATCTTTGCACTACTCGCCAAAGGAAACCCATAGTCACGATTACACCAATAATCTACCCATCTTTACACTTAAGTCAAAGAGAAATTTCATCACCGGAATTATAAAAATGTTATATATGATAACAAAAACAATATGATCAACAACTGCATTTAATTTCAAGAGTAAGATTCATAAATCAATGATTTCATAACACCTTAATCCAAATGTTATAAATCACTTAATAATCTCATAATCTAATATTATTAATATTACCACAATATTTTAATCATTTTTAAACTTATAAATAATTTATTTTAATTGTTTACACTTTACTAATTAATGCATTTAATCATCCTAAAATTCCAAACTTATAAAATTTTATCACTAATAACCAAAACCCTCATCAAAAATCTGCATATACCTTATATAGGATTCTCAAGCCATAAAATCCTATTTTCCAATTTTGTTACTTCACATAACATATTTAATTTATTTACTTATAACTAGTCCATTTCATGAAAAATACCAAATCAGTACAAACCAATTTTCTTTTCTGGGATTTAGTAGAACATAGTCCCATATTGAACATATATTTTTCTTGGAATTTTTAAAATTCATTTACTATTTTTCATATGGCCAAAAGCGCCAATATTTAGACATTTATCATAAATTGTACTTTTGTCCAAAAATTCAAATTTACAGGTATACTACTGTTATATACATGTACTCCCAATAAAAATTTCACCAATTTTGGAGTTAACCACAAGGAGTTATAAGGGTTTACTTTTAAAATAGTCTTTTCCCATAAAATTCCTAACTCCTAATCTATACATCCAAAAATCGCCATTTTTGGACACAATCAAGAAAACTCATCAAATTATCATTTCAAATTTTTCCAGAATTTTTGAAGGTCAGAAAAATTACAAAACTGAAAAACAAAATAACCCTTACAATCCCTTACCTCAAAAGAGCAGTATTTCTTACTGGAATATCGGATGTAAAGCCGAAGGAAAATTGCACTGAATAGCAACTCTCCAAGTATTTAAATACTCAAAAAAATACGCTTAACAATATAGAGAGAAAGAAAACTTGTTTCTGGTGTGATTTTTAATTCTAACATAAACAACTATTTATAGGAAAATGCTAGAACGCCAAAGGAGACTAAATAATAAAATAATATTATATATTTCCCCCTTCTTCTACGCCTACTTTGTTGAACAAGATGAGCAGCCCTCATTGAAAACAAATTCAGCACATGTTTGCAAAACAAACAAAAGTGGGTCCCACCCATATTTTAATAAAAATTATTTTATTTTTTCTGAAATTTTAGTAATTAATAGAAAATAGCCCATTTATCAGAAAAATACGAATTTTATGTCCATTCCACACGAAATCGAATTCTCTACAACTTTGTAGCTTAAGTTTTTCCCAAATTCCAGACAGAAAATATCTGAAATCCATAAACGGACGATTTTCAACACCTTTTAAAATTCATAATAAATCATACGTTAATTTTTAACGGTTCAAAATTTGTGGACATATACTCAACTTATATATGTATAACATATCCAAAAATCACAATGATCCAACGGTCGGATTAATATTATAACTCACGCAATAGAGCTTTAAGAACACTAATTTGATTTTTAATACCTCCATTCCGATAAAATAATGATAAATCACCTCAACACAAATTCCTTCAT
The DNA here is from genome assembly GCA_020205615.1 of Panax quinquefolius. Taxonomy (NCBI): domain Eukaryota; kingdom Viridiplantae; phylum Streptophyta; class Magnoliopsida; order Apiales; family Araliaceae; genus Panax; species Panax quinquefolius. Next base: position 27,493,833 of record CM035163.1, read on the forward strand.
TTATAAACACATAAATAAATCCATCATTTATATCCACATCAAATAAATATTTCCTTATCATATAAATCAATAATTAATTATTCACAAAAATATTACGTAATCACAATAATGACAACCAGTAGCTCCGTGAAAGAGGGGCTTTTCGATAAGAATTTTTTCTTACTGGCGCGCAATTAGGTGACCAAACCTCTCCTTGACAGAACTTTCTAGACATTGCCAATAATGCTATCTAATAATATTATTTAAATAATATGAATTATTGATCTGATAATGGGAAATACTGTGCCGTGACAATTATTTAAACAACAATAATATAAACCATCAACGCCACAATTATTGAATCAATAAAATAAAATATTGAACAGTAATTACTGTAAAAATTATTGAGTAGTGCCTTTTTACGTAAGAATCAATAATTCAAAATACTCATGTAATACCATGTACTTCTTTCGCAACCATGCGTATTCATCATTTTTTAATCACCGTATTCCAACAAATGTTAATTGGTAACAATTACGCCTTTATTTATAAAAACTCAAACTTGTCATTTTCTTCATCCGACAGTTATTCTATTACGGGGCCCACAAATGGCTGTGCCGTCATACTAATATTCCCTGACAACAAGAATATTCTACGACCAAACGTATATTCCCCGATAACAATAAATATTTTATAACCACTTGCTTATTTTGAAAAAAAAAATTTATATGTCACCCTTAAATTTACTTTCTATCAATTTAACCATTTACTGAATAATAAAAAAAATTGAATACTTTTATTTCATAAAATTCAGGGTCTTACAATCTCCCCTCCTTATGAAATTTCGTCTCCGAAATTTACGTACCTGGTATTTCAAAGAGTTGAGAATACCTTGCTTTCATTTCAGATTCTATCTCCCAGATCGGCTTTTCTGTATTATGATTTCACCATTGCTCATTTCCTGTATTTCAGATATCATTCTAAAATACAGCTTCAAAACAAAGGTTAATTGACATATCACAATTTGTCAATTTATAAAAGAAAATTCAGCTTAGGTAGGACACACACTAGCGAAGGATATTACTCATCTCTCCCTTCCTATTTCTAATCCCGGATCTCCGCCAGAGATCATATCCCTAAGCTCTGATACCAACTGTTGACGCCCCCAAAATAGGTCCAATCCATCCAACCTATTCTAAGTCGCCAAATACATGGTACAAAAAATAACTACAACTTTAATAATACAATTGTCATGCAAATTACAACAATAAACAGTTCATCTATACACATAAGCCACAGATACTCATCAATCAATAGTTCATCTTTGCACGTAAGCCAAAGATATGCAACTGTAAAACCAATAATCAACAGTCCATCTTTGCACGTAAGCTAAAGATATACAACTATAAAACCAATAATCAACAGTCCATCTTTGCACGTAAGCCAAAGATATACAACTGTAAAACCAATAATCAACAGCCCATCTTTGCACGTAAGCTAAAGATGACTTTCATCATAATATAAGTATGAGGATGATGACAATGATATAAGCATTAATCAAACGAAAACAAGGATAAATATTAAAGACTTTAAATTTATTCAAATATTATTAACGTGACTCCCCCAAAATAGGTCCAATCCATCCAACCTATTCCGAGTCGCCAAATACATGGTACAGAAAACAACTACAACTTTATTACTACAATTGTCATGCAAAATACAACAACACAAATGTTGTGAGTTTTGATACAAATATATACCAACTGTGACTCTGGACACCAACTTGGATAGCACGTCACAATGGCACTTTACATAAAGGTACAGTCAATAACTGTTTTAGAAATTAAAATCTTTTGGAAATACTCAAGAAAACCTTCGTACATGGGAGGCCATGCGTCTAGGTTAAGATAGATATCATATGTCCAGAGAATTATCCTTGGTTGATCCAATAGACCCCAAAGAAAAACGAGAAGATTACTATCATGTTCCTTCCAATGGTGAGTCTTCTCTTGACATATAACAATCTCCACCGTCTGTAATTGAACATTATGTTTCAACCAAACTCCGAGATCATATAGATAGTGCTAGTAGATATACTCAGCAAGTGGATATGCACAACCCTGTCTTATGATAACTCGTAGGTTATTAGACATCTTGTATGATAGTGGCAAAACAACCTTACAAAATTGGGTTCACCTCACCCTATTCGGTTCACCAAAATTAAATATCAAATGACGTATACAATACGACACACTTATCTAAAGTTCTCAATAAAATTATTTCCATACTATATAAGGAGAACCTCAACAGCTATAGACAACTGTTCTATTCCCCTGTTATCCCCGCTCGACCCGGCAACACTCTTATTACCTGAAAAGAATTGTAAAGCAAAAGGGTGAGTACAACTAGCTCAGTAAAGAATATCATGACTAAAGATAATTAAATTATCAATAGGCTTCATCAGTAATAAATCAGAGATTTAAAACATATGGTAGATGATAAAACTTTTCAACCATAGTTGCGGTGAACGAAGCGATCCATTAGAAGAGTCAAATAGACCATAAAGTCTATTATCTTCTCCATGTTAAAAGTCCACCAACAATGTTTTATTCCTGTAACATCAATCAACAGTTCCTATCCACAATCATGTGAATACCTCATAACCATAATTGTGGTTCCAAATTCTTTTTCTCATCCAGGATGAAGATAATTTTCATCACCTGTCTTTATCAGAAACATCAAAGATCATGATTATACCAAATCACAGTTCCTGTTCATAATCATACTAATAAATTCATCTTTGCACTACAGGCCAAAGATATTCATTAACAGTTCATCTTTGCACTATATGCCAAAGATATTCAGCAACAGGTCATCTTTGCACTACGACCAAAGATATTCATCAATAATTCATCTTTGCACTACATGCCAAAGATATTCATTAACAGTTCATCTTTACACTACGGGCCAAAGATATTCATCAATAATTCATCTTTGCACTACATGCCAAAGATATTCATTAACATTTCATCTTTGCACTACGGGCCAAAGATATTCATCAATAATTCATCTTTGCACTACAGGCCAAAGATATTAATATCTCAAAGAAATACATAATTATTTCAGAATTTATATAAACCATAATTATAACCATGTTGATCAATTCACCTTTGCACTTAAGCTAAAAATATTCAATTATAAATTCAATGGTCATGATCATACCAGTCAACAATTCATCTTTGCACTACTGGCCAAAGGAAACCCATAGTCACGATCACATCAATAATCTACCCATCTTTACACATAAGTTAAAGAGAAATTTCATAACCGGGATTATAAAAATGTTATATATGATAATAAAAACAATATGATCAACAACTGCATTTAATTTCAAGAGTAAGATTCATAAATCAATGATTTCATAACACCTTAACCCAAATATTTTAAATCACTTAATAATCTCATAATCTAATATTATTAATATTACCACAATATTTTAATCATTTCTTAAACTTATAAATAATTTATTTTAAGTGTTTACATTTTACTAATTAATGCATTTAATCATCCTAAAATGCCAAACTCATAAAATTTCATCACCTATAACCAAAACCCTCATCAAAAATCTGCATATACCTTATATAGGATTCTCAAGCCATAAAATCCTATTTTCTAATTTTGTTACTTCACATAACATATTTAATTTATTTACTCATAACTAGTCCATTTTCATGAAAAATACCAAATCAGTACAAACCAATTTTCTTTTTTGGGATTTAGCAGATCATAGTCTCATATTGAACATATATTTTTGTCGAAATTTTTAAAATTCATTTACTTTTTTTAATATGGCCAAGACTGCCGAATATTTAGACATTTATCATAAATTGTACTTTTATCCAAACATTCTGAAATTTACAGGGTATACTGATATTATATAGATGTACTCCCAATAAAAATTTCATCAATTTTGGAATTAACCACAAGGAGTTATAAGGGTTTACTTTTAAAATAGTTTTTCCCCATAAAATTCATAACTCCTAATCTAAACATCCAAAAATAACCATTTTTGGACACAATCAAGAAAACTCATCAAATTATCATTTCAAATTTTTTCAGAATTTTTAAAGGTCAAAAAAATTATGAAACTGAAAAACATAATAACCCTTATAATCCCTTACCTCAAAATAGCAGTATTTCTGACTGAAATATCGGATGTAAAGCCGAAGGAAACTTGCACTGAATAGCAAATCTCCAAGTATCTAAATACTCACAAAAATACGCTCGACAATATAGAGAGAAAGAAAACGTTTTTCTGGTGTGATTTTCAATTCTAACATAAGCACCTATTTATAGGAAAATGTTAGAACGCCAAAGGAGACTAAATAATAAAATAATATTATTTATTTCTCTCTTCTTCTACGTCTAGGCCGTTCCCAGAAAAGAGGGGGCTTTCCAATAAAGATTTTTTCTTACTGGCACGCAATTAGGTGACCAAACCTCTCCTTGACAGAACTTTCTAGACATTTTCAATAATGCTATCTAATAATATTATTCAAATAATATGAATTATTGATCCGATAATGGAAATATCAGTGTCGTGACAATTATTGAAACAACAATAATATAAACCATCAACGCCACAATTATTGAATCAATAAAATAAAATATTAAATAAAGAATTACTATAAAAATTATTGAGTAAAGGTCTTCTTCACGTAAGAATCGATAATTCAAAATATCGTAACAATACCGTAAAGTACATCTTTGTGCAATCACGCCAGACATCAGATTTTAACCATCGTATATTCCAACAATTGTTAATTCTGTAACAATTACGCCAGTTATTTATAAAAACTCAAACTTGTCATTTTCTTCATCCGGCAGCTTATTCTCACATGCTGGCCCACAAATGGTCACAAAATCGCATTTAATATTCCCACAAGTAAGAATATTCCATGACCAAACGAATATTCTCTCGATAAAAATAAATATTTTATAACCACTTGCTTATTTTGAAAAAAAAATTCATATGTCACCTTTAACTTTACTTTCTATCAATTTAACCATTTACTTTGAATAATAAGAAAAATTGAATACTTTTATTTCATAAAATTAGAGGTCTTACAATCAATCACTTAATAAACTCATAATATACTATTATTAATATTATAACAATATTTTAATCACTTCTTAAACTTATAAACAATTTATTTCAATTATTTACACTTTACCAAATAATGCATTTAATCATTCAAAATTGTCATACTCTTAAGATTTCATCACCAATAACCAAATTTCTCATCAAAAATTTGTATATACCCTATATAGGATTCCCAAGCCATAAAATTCAATTTTCCAATTTTGTTACTTCACATAACATATTTAATTCATTTACTCATAACTAGTTCATTTTCATAAAAAATACTAAATCAGTCCCAAAAAAATTTCTTTTCTGGGATTTAACAGAATATAGTCTCATATTGAACAAATATTTTTCTCGGAATTTTTAAAATTTATTTACTATTTTTCATATGGCCAAAACTGCCGAATATTTAGACATTTATCATAAATTTTACTTTTGTTCAAAAATTCTGAAATTTACAGGGTATACTCCTGTTATATACATGTACTCCCAATAAAAATTTCACCAATTTTGGAGTTAACCACAAGGAGTTATAAGAGTTTACTTTTAAAATAGTTTTTTCCCATAAAATTCATAACTCCTAATCTATACATCCAAAAATCGCCATTTTTGGACACAATCTAGAAAACTCATCAAATTTTCATTTCAAATTTTTCCAGAATTTTTGAGGATCAGAAAAATTATGAAACTGCAAATGGATTTTCACCCGCCATGCGGTAATCCACGTAGACAGATCATTTCTACAATTTAATAAGGAATGAATACAAAGGATCATTCACCATGCATGCGGTAATCCACATAGAAAGGTTATTCTAACATAATAATAAAGAATAGAATAACAGAAGAATTCAACATGTATGCGATAGATCTTGCATAAAAGTTATTCCCAATGTAATAATAAAGAATGGAACCAGTCACGCGTAATCCGCATGAGCGGTGATATTTCAACAAAATAATAAAGAATGGAACCAGTCATGCGTAATCCACACGCATAAGATATTCTAACGTAATAACAATAGAATTCATCGTGCATGCGATAGACCGCATGCATAAAGTTATTCCAATGAATAATAAAGAATGGGAACCGAGTCATACGTAATCGCATGATGTGATATTCCAATATAATAATAAAGAATGGAGTAATGTAAGAATTTCACCATGTATACGGTGATCAGATATATCTGAGTTATTCCAATGTAATAATAAGGATTTGGAATAATAATAGCTCTCTTCATGAATACTGAAAGAAATAATATCCCTTACTATAATAATAATATCCCTTACTTCAAAAGAAGACTGGATACTAGAATAGTGAGGTAGCAGACTTCTCTTCTTCTTTCTCTCTATAATTTCTCTCTATAATAATTGCTCTATAGCTTTACTGTATTTGTGAGAAATGAAGAAAGAATGAGCTTCTATTTATAAGAAAATATAGTTTCGATAATTGTACGTTTTGGGGCTCAAAATATTACAGTATAATACCTTCCTCTTTTTCTTCATTTTTAATTTAGTCCTGAAAGTATTATCAAACTTGCACCACCTCCCCTAATAGTATATCATGTGAATCAATAGTACAATCATATGACTCAATAGTTATAATCATGTGAAAATACGAATTACAGTATAGTACCTCCATTTATACCTCTATTTTTAACTTTGTCATGCAAGTATTATCAATCTTGCACCATCTCCCTTAATAGTACATGAATGTGAATCAATAGTACACACATGTGAACAAATAGTTATAATCATGTGAATTAATAGCAATTAATTGCTCATTTATTCGATTAATTACCCGATTGATCAATATAACCTTCAGACTTCAATTATTATCGAAATAAATGTGGATTTCCACTAACACTAACAATCCCAACACAATGGAAATATTTTTCTCAAAAATTTCATTTTTGAAATTTCGAAGTTTGATTTTTTCTGAAAAATTCAACTGTTGACTTTTTTGACCAAAAAGTCAACCCCGACAAATTTTGTGTTTACAATCTATTTCTACTAATTTCATCGTTTCGGACTCAAATATCACGTCCGCATCTCCAAATTCAACTTCGAACTCAAATTCTATTTTTAATAACATTCATCATTAATATTATAACTCACAATATTTAACAACCAGGTCGTTCCCAAGAAAGAGGGGGCTTTCCGATAAGAATTTCTCCTTATTGGCGCCAAGAATTAGGTATCATGCCGCAATTAGGTGACCAAACCTCTCCTTGATGTAACTTCTGACATTGTTGTCAATATTGCAAATAATAATATGAATAACTTTGTCGCCTCAATTATTGATTTAATAATATATAAAATATTATGCGAGATGATAATCGCGTGACAATAATTGAATCAATAATATGAGAGATATGATGCAACAATTATTGTAGCAATAATTGAGTATAACTGAGTGACTTATCATGTAAGCATCAATAATCAATACTGTGTGCTACTATGTAACCAATGCCAGACATCGTATTTTTTTTACTAATAGGTTATTTTATGACAACTTGCTTACTTTGAAAAATTTTCAAATATGACCCTTAATTTAAACTTTTATCAATTTAACTATTTACCAAAATAAAAAAAATTGAATAGTTTTATTTCATAAAATTCGGGGTCTCACAAGGAGGATCATCGAGTAGCAATCGACGTTACTGCTTTGGAATCTGAAAATCATCTCATTATCCCCGCCGCCATGCTTGACCTCATCCCCATCATGCTCAACGTCACCCCCTGCTCAACATTACCACCTTGTTGATACAGTAAAAAATATAACATATTTGTAAACATAAATGAGAATTAAAGAAATAGCTAACTAACAATTAAGTAAGATGCAAAATATAAAATATAAAATTAAATGAATAAAATACCTGAGAAGTGGTCGGTGTTGACTCAACAACGACCCAAAAGCCTTTAACAATGTAGCATCCACCATCAGTATAACCTCCATCACGTATCGCGTCGAACTGTTCCGATGGGATATCCGTACTATCGGTGGTGACCCCTACTGCAATATTTTGCGCAAGTTGATGCAAACGAGCACGGGTAGGCAAATCTTATTGACAGAATATAGGATTCGTACCAATTATCTCTGACACCAGCGTCATAACTGTGACGCCCCCAAAATAGGTATACATCACCCATCTTGGGTCGCCAAATACATGGTACTGAATACAAATACAAACTTAATTATACAACATGAGCTGAGAGTTTTTACACGAATATTGTAATACCCGAAAAAAAAATAATAAATAAATATTAAATAATAAAAAAAAATTTGTTTTAAAACATATTAATTGGACATTGTCATTTATTTTGGGTCAAACTAGTTATTTAATTTGTGTGGGCTAATAAATATTAATAAGAGATGAGTAAATTAATTAGTACAATTTGGGCCTTAAAATTTATTTGGGTTTAATTTAATTAAATGTGGATAATATTAATTATATTATAATTAGGAGAATTAATAAGATAAATAATAATGAATAAATACTAAAACCTAATCATACATGTGATACGAATCAGAAAGAAAAGAAAAAGAAGCCGCTGAAAAGAAAAAGAAGTAGCGACTGCGTTGCTAGGGAGAAGGAGCAATTTTATTCTTTATCAGGCAAGTATCTTATGATTAAAAATATATGTATAATAGTTTTATTTTATTTTCATAGATGATCAATATACTTAATGAGTTTAAATATTTTATGAATTCAAGGGAGTATATATCATTTAGGGAAAACCTTTATGCAATGAATAGTTTAAAGTTTTATACAAGTTATGTAACTTTAGATTTGTAATTAATTAATAAAGTATGTATATTTAATTTGTTATGTACTGTAATCATAAACACTATAGAAATTTAGGTTGATTATAAATTGAAAGAAAACGAAAGGCAGTGTGTATAGTTGGTTTATATTATTTTATAATAATAATAGTATGAGTTTTAAAAAAAATAAAATAAAATATATGTTAGTAATTAGTAATGTAATGCGTAGTTTATTAATTTATTTTATTAATTTGTGTAATTAGTTCGGACAGAGGGAATTTAACGAGTTAAATTTGGAATATAAATTTGGGTATTGCATTATCAATTCCAGGTACGGATTTCGTACTCCTTCCGCGATAATCCTTTAATTTTGATTGGTTCGTTTCACTTTTCATTTAGAAATTTGTTATTATTTCACATGATTGTTCTTCTTAAATTCGTGAGAATGTTTCATTTTGGCATTAGTATTTGAAACTAGTATTTGTACTCTTTGGTCTAGTGTGTCATGGTTAATATTTATTTCGCTCTTTGTAGAAAGTACATGTTAATATATTTGGAAACTTTGTGTTGATATTTCGTTTCAGTTTAACATGAAAATGTTAGAACCCCTTTGTTGTGTCGCATGCGTTGTGACATTATATTTTTGTTAGAATACCGTAGGGTATACCTGAGCTATAACCACCTGTGGCGGTACCACAGGCATATCCTCTTGGTACCGAGGCATGACACCTTCTGTAGCGGTGTGATTAGTCCACGGCGTCTCTGTTTTGTGCTTCGTTGGGAGTTGGCCATTTGGAGTTTTGTTGTGGGAGGCATATGGGTCGACCCTAGTTTTATATTCTGTTTTGTTCTGCGGATTGGTGGTGTTTGTGCCAAACATGCCCTCTGATTTTGTACGCATCTGGATTGCGCAGTCCGAAGTGTAATTGCCCGTGTGGCATTATTTTGATTGCATGTGTGGCATTATTTGACTTACCTGTGTATATTACTATTTATTTTGAGCTCGGTATGAAATAACACCCAACTATTTGATTCAGCCTATCACTTCGTTGTGTTGGTTTTGTTCGTTACAGTTCAATTCAATTAATTGGGTTAGTTATTTCGTTTCATTGTTCTTTTATTCTATATCCGTACTGGGCATTTGGCTCATGCTGTGTTTTTCTTCCGGCGGATAATCAGGGGGATCAAGGGCAAGTGTGATGAGAGCTCCATTCATTCTAATGGTTTAGAAATATTTTGTTTAGGCTTGATATGTCAGTTTATTTAGTATTGTAATAATTATTTTAGATTGTGGTTTGAGCCAGTGTGGAATTTATTATGGTTTGTCTTATGAGATTTAATTATTATGAGATTATTCTTTTGTGGCTTAGAGCCTTGTGATATTCGTTAGTTCTGTTGTGTTGTGCGTAACCTCTCTTTCTATTTCGGAAAGGGGGTGTTACAAATATTGTCTTTTAGACAATATCCAAACTCAAATGGAGTCCTCATTACATTTATTGTCACACTATTTTATAGAATAGTGAGGACTACTATAACACCATCTCGGACCATCACTCCGTCCCCCGACTAGTTTCGGCTACGTTCTCATTTTCTGAAGAGAACAATGGAAGTAAAAAGGTGAGCTCAACTAGACCAGTAAGAAATATTATGACTAAGATAATGCAAAATAAGTTATCGTTAGCCTTCAACAATGTTAAACTGATAGAATATAATAGACAACAAGTTTAACTGCAGCGGAACAAGCAATCCATTAGAATAATCAAGTCGAGCATGATATCTACTATCTTCTGTGATTTAAAAAGTTTTTCAACAGTTTTATCGCTGAGACTCAGCTTAATAAATAAATCACATCATCGAATCATCCCTGCACTACGGGCCAAGGATATTCATTAGTATCACGAGCCAAGGATATTCAATTTTTGCGATTTTTTGACAAAAATTGCTATAACCGGAGTTCTATAACTCCGATGGACACAAAATTTAAACTGGAGGCTCACGTTAACACGTACAAGATTTTGTCAAGAGATGGGAATTTCTAGAGTTAAGCATGATAGGGTATGACCCCAACTTTTATGAATAAAGATGAATTTTCTATAATTATCATTTTTGAATGAATTTGATATAATGTTATAGTTGTGGGTAATAATTAGAAATTTTGCAAAGTATGCAAGTTGTTTATAATATTCGATTGGTCGGGGAATATTCGTACGACGGCACAATCATTGGTGGACCCCACAACGGAATTATTGTCGGATTAAGAAAATGACAAAATATTTTATGAAAATAACGGCGGAAGTTTTACCGTTAATCGTTGAAACACCCAAAGTTAAAAAAGTACAGAATACGGCGTGGTTGCATAGTAGCACACTTGCAGTATTGATTATTGATGCTTACGTGAGAAGTCACTCGATCTTGTTCAATTATTGCTTCAGTAATTGTTGCATAGTATCTCACGTTATTTGATTCAATTATAGTCAATATTTTTTATTATTATTAAATCAATAATTGAGATGACATAGTTATTAATATTATTATTTGCAATATTAACGATGTCTAGAAGTTCTGTCAAGGAGAGGTTTGGTCACCTAATTGCGCGCCAATAGGGAGAAATCCTTATTGGAAAGTTCCTCTTTTCACAGGAACGACACGTCGATTAATAGTGTGAATAATAATAATGATGATAAAGTTTTGTTTTATTAGTATTATTAATGTAATAAAACAAAAAGCTTTTTATATAAAAATGTATACTTTTATAAAAGTTATTCGTTTTATTAGGCTAATAGTAAAATCTTTTATATAAAAAAGAATACTTTTATAAAGTTATTCGTTTTATTAGACAATAATTAGAATATATTATATTTTATTATGCATAGTATTTGGATAGTGCCTGCATAGTGTTTGGATAGTAAAATCTTTTTAAAAGTTATTCATTTTATTAGATTATAAATAGAATATATTATATTTTATTATAAACTAATCTGGACCGTCCGTTTAAAGTAAATCGATCTGGACCGCTCATGGATTGATTATTATTTAGTCCATTCTTCATAAATAGAAGCTTATTCCTTCATTATTTCTTACGAATTCAATTTGAAACTCTAGAGAGAGAAACCGTAGAGAGAATTATTCTTCTATCTTGGCGTATTTCTTTAGCGTTTAAGAAAGCTTTGAATGTAGTGCAAGTTTCTTCAAGTATATCCCGCCTAACGTTGAGAGTACTCTTCTTTATAAGGTAAGGGGTATTATTTCTTTTGTATTCATGAAGAGAACTTCAGTTATTCCATTCTTTATTATTCCGTTGGAATAACCTATATACGCTGAAATACCCTATACTTGGTGAAATTCTTCATTATTCCATTCTTTATGATTCGTTGGAATATCATGTATGCAAGGCGTTTCTGTGGGACTGGTTTCGCCTTTATAATTACATTTGGAATATCCTGTCTGCAATGCGTTTCTGTGGGACTGGTTTCGTTATTTATTATTACGCTGAATAACTCCGTACATCTGATCACCGCATGTATGGTGATTTCGCTGTTGTTATTCCATTCTTTATTATTATTGGAATATCCTGCCGGTCGTATTACGCCGACACAGTTCCATTATTTATTGTTACATTGGAATAACTCATCATGCGAAGTACCGCATGCATGGTGATTTCTTTTGTTATTCCATTCTTTATTATACTCGGTTAATTAAAGTTTTGACTTCTATACTCCATGAAATTAGTGGAATATCCTTGATATTTGCGTTTTTCATCCAAAGATCTTTCATGGAAATATTCTTCTAAGCATTCTTAAATTTTACTCTACAAAGAAGTATCATGTTGACAATTTGGGCGTTATTAGTTCTGGATAAATTAATTCTTGAACTTGTTTTATTGAATTCTTATATCATTGTCATCATCCTCATGTTTATATTTTGTTGAAAGTCATCTGTGGCCTATAATGCATAGATGGACTTGGTATGATTATGACCGAGGATTATTACGTGTAATCATGGCCGTAATATTACAAATGATGTGGTAAAAGTCCTTATTGGCCCGTAGTGCATTGATGGACGATTGTTGGCATGATCATGACCATTGATGAATACACGAATATCCTTGGCAGTGGTGCATGGATAATTTGTGGTTGTGATACTTATGAATATCCTCGGCAGTAGTGCGGGGATGAGGTGGATTATTTATTAAGCCGAGTCCCAAATGATAAAAGTGATGAAAACCTTTTAAATCATAAAAGATAGTAGATTTTATTCTCTACTGACTCTTTTAATGGATTGCGTGTTCATTGCAGCTTAAACTTGATGTCTATTGTATTTTATCGGTTTAACATTTGAAGACTAATGATAATTTATTCTGCATTATCTTAGTCATAATATTTCTTCTTTGGGCTAGTTGAGCTCACCCTTTCTTTCACTGTTCTCTTCAGAAATGAGAACGTAGCCGGGACTAGTCGGGGAATGGAGTGACGGTCCAGATGATAGTATTAGTAGTCCTCACTATTCTGTTAAATAGTGTGACAATAAATGTAATGAGGACTTATTCTGAGAGTGGATATTGTCTAGAAGACAATATTTGTATTAAAACTCACAACTTTCTTGTTGTATATTAAAGATTGTATTTGTATTCTGTACCATGTATTTGGCGACTCAGAATAGGTGATGTATATACCTATTTTGGGGGCGTCACAATAGGACTAATTTCTTAAGCTACGTAAAATTGATTTTTGAAAAAATAGTAAAGGGAGTTGAAAAATTATTAAAAAAATACTTTTTGTGTATGAAATATATGTATATATATTTGGATAAAGGATAGAAAAATAATAAGTTGATTTGTATTTTCATGAAAAGGATAATGAATCCAGCTTGCTGAATTGAAAAATCCGATTAATCCAGCTTGCTGAATTGAAAAACAGTTTACTGAATTGAAAACTAGTTATTGGATTTGATATCCAGTTTGCTGGATTGTAGTTTAGTTTGCTGGATTGGCCATCTAGATACTGGTTTTTGAATCCAGCTTGTTGGATTCCAAATCTGGGTTGCTGGATTGGTATTTGACTTATATGTTCAAGAAAAACTTATAATATATGAGATTAAAGTATTTAAATCATATAAATATAATATTAATGATTAAAAATTCATGATAAATGATAATAATTATCTAAAAAATTTTACGAGCTTATGAAAAATTATTTTGACTGATAATAAAATTATCTAAGATAATTGTTAAGTGTTTAGGCAGAGTTTAATTAAACTTAAACTCGATAATTGTCCGACTAGACCGTCGGGATATTAAAATTTTGTCGGATTCAACTCAGACTTAAATAGTTTGACTTGATACTGAGTCTTAGGTAGTTTGTGGATTGATAGGGTTATGTGTTATGTGTTTAGGTTACTCTATGATTATATATAAAAGTATTATATTGTGATGATATTATTCTAATTTGTATATCGATATTATTTATATATTAGGTCTTCAGGCAAAGATAAATAAATTGCGTAACATTAATCGACCGAACAGACAAGTTCCTAACCTTGAACTTCTAATTATTGTGCAAGTTTTTCTTAACTCAACCTCGAGTTGTATTATTTAATTATATTTATGGTTAATCATTTCTGATTGCCATGTCTAAGAATTATTAAATCGCACTCTGTGCATACTGTATGTATTCATCAGGTATGAAAGGTTGATCACCTTCATTACCATTCGGTCTAGATATATTTGTTCATGTTCAATGCTCATTCAGTCAAAAATTTGTTCATGCTAGTTCTCAACTATATTGAAGAATTATACAGTTTATTATTCAAACTCTTTCAATCATGATATATCCTCAAATAAATTATACTTGCTGGGCAAACTTATGCTCACCCTTGCTATATCATGATAAAAATTGCAGATTAAGACGAATGTGTCGGATACAAGGAAAGGTTAAAGACAGTTTCAGCTTTAAGTTAATGTGTGCGACTAGATTTGTAATAGTATTGTATGATAATAATGTTATGTGTTAGACAAGTTATGAATTGTGTATAAGTTAAGGTTACTCGACCTTGGGGAATAGTGTGTAAAGTTTATTGTATAAACAATTTATGTTTATATCTTCCGCAATAGTTATAGAATGATTGTACCAGATTCGTGGTGATTTATGAGATGGTGCAACAGGTGCTCTCGGCCGCTGACGATGACTAGAGCATGCAAAAATAGAAACAACTTTAAAAAAATTTAAGAATCGATATAAATTTTAAAAGAACGTATGAGAAACATAAAATAATGAATACGATACCTACCCGTATTGTTATTGGGGATTGAGACGCGACCCAAAGATGCATCTTCTCATTATGAGATAAGGTAATATTGGACTGAGGGAAGACGAAATCTAAAGGCTCCTACGTATAATTATGTTATTCTCGACGAAAATTTCGTCAAAAAATTTATGCAATTCTGTCGTAAATAATATTGACGCTGGTGGGAATGTTGGCGCCAAGGAGTGACTATAATTTTCAACAAAATTTCGCCGGTATTACAGTATTTACGAGGGAATTAGTTTCGAGATAATATTTCGTCAAAAATACCTTAATTTAGAGAGAATATATTCTTTCAGATATAATTCCGTCGAAATTATCCAATTTTCTTGTATATAGGGGAGTTATTTTCTGATTCAAATATAGCCATGCATTCTTCTTTGCAGTGATGTAGATTTTTCCCACAGAACATGGCATTAGGATATCAAGAGAGATAGAGAATAAATATTTCAGTTGTAGGTCTTTAAAAAGTTAAAAATAAGATTGTATATATAACACAAGAATTAACATAGTATCCTTTGTCGTCAATGATTCATCCGATTCATCCGATTAACATAGTTATGTTAATAGACACTACATAATAATTTGTTAATAGATACTTTATGATAATGAAATCAATTGTACAAATAATTAGAATTATTGAATGCGTTTTACAATTAAAAATTAATAAGAATTTTAACTATTAAAATTTTAATGAAAGAATTCTCCTATTCATCAAATGATAAAAAGTGTCGGATTACTTTTATCTTGGATTCCGCAATTCATGGACAGAATTAACGTAGTTGACAAACGTTTAACTATGAAGAAGAATTGTATATAATGTGTGAGATGTTGCAAACACTAATGCTGTATTTGGATTGAAGGAATATAATGGAGGACGACATGAAATAATTTTATACTGCGTTTGAATTGAAAGAATGAAATGAAAGATGTAATAGAATGATTTTAAGTTATTTCAAGTGTATGTTTGGTTGTTGTTGTTGGTGGTAGTGGGTGTTGTCATAAAATGACAAAATTATCACATATATCCATTCCGTTTGAATGAATTTTATCTCACCTTATTCACATGGAATAAAAAAACAAATGAATATAATTGAATGAATTTTCATTCTACTGAAATGATTTATCCTCTAAAATAATCATCAAATACACTATTTTTATTTTATTCTTTCCTCTATTCCATTCCCTCAATCCAAACGTAACATTAATATATTTTAAGTGTATATTTGGTTGTTCGTGGTGGCGAGTGTTATCATATAATGACAAAATTATCACTGGAATGAATTTTATTCCATATTCTCCACATGAAATAAAAAAACAAAGAGATTTAATGAATTTTCATTCTATTGAAATAATTTATCCTCAAAAATAATCATCAAAATATATTATTTTTATTTCATTATTTCCTCTATTAAATTCACTCAATTCAAACGTAGCATAAAACTCTAAAGGCAAAAGCCCAAAGATGGGGACTTTTGATGAATAATCAACTTTGTTGTTCTTTTTTATTAACTTGATATTATTGAAGTGTAGTACAATTTTCTTTTTTCTCTTTTGGAAGTTAAGCCTCTCAAGTTTCAACGCGAAGATGCGCAGTACATTAGTACTACAATTATTTCAAAACAGTTAAAAAAAATGAACTGAAAAATTTAAAGCTCGAAAGTAGAGTACTACAAAACAAGTATTGATCACTTGGTTTTACAAAAATTATTAATGTTTATATAAATAATACAGATGTCCTCACAAGAAATAAAATGTTTGGTTTAATGGTGGCCGGTGGTGGTTGCGGCAGTGGACGGTGGTAGTGGTGATAAATGGTAACAACGGTTGGGTGATGTACGTAGTAGTGAGATGATATAATTGGTGGAGCTAGCGGTGGCCGACCGTGGTTGTAGCGGAATTAATTGTACCATTCATCCAGGGACGAAGCCAGAATTTATTTTTGGAGGGGGCCAAAAAATATATATTCATCCACCATTATAAAACATATTTTTACTAAAACAAAAATAATATAGGAATAAAATTTGCTTTAACAAAGACAACAAAACATAACAAAAAATGAAATAAATAGCTCTCTAACATTCTGTTTGAAAACCAAAAGTGCACTTGTGCATTAATAAAGCTCTGATCTTTTTCTGCTTTTCATTTTTCATTATTCACCACAGCTCTTTCCACGTTAGAAACAAAGCTTACATAACCCAAAAAATTTGTAGATGGAGCCTTAGTACTTAAAAAAATTTAAAATCTTGGGGGGGGCATGGCCCCCTGCAATATCAACATAGCTCCGTCCCAGCATTCATCACATTAAAATATCACATATACAGTGTATACCTATGTAGATTGGGCTAACAAGCATGCCTGATCTCTTGGTTACAAAAAATTATATAACTATTAGTTTGAAACTTCACCGTACTTATTAACTCATTTATCGATGTGAGATTTATGTGAAATATCCCAACAGTCTTCACATTTCACTTGAATATTCATCACAAAGTATCACACACTAGAGTAGTCACAATTAAGCACACTTTATTTGGGAAACTGATATTTTCACGTGTTAAAATAATATTTTCACATGAGTCTCTCTCACATGGAGGTGAGACTCACTCACTATTCATGTGACTTGTGAGAGAGATCATGTAAAAATATTAATTTTTTATGTGTAAATATCAGTTCTTTTTTTTTAAGTCTTTGAAGACTACTCTAATACTATTCTATTACTGAAGGCAAACGTGGGATTACAATCTTTCTCGTGAAACTTTCACACTAACACCTTCAGCAAGCCATCTTGAAGACGCTCCATTCAATTCAAATTAAAATTTATCGTGTAGTGTGATAAACGCTGGAGTAATCCCTTTATCCACTCGACTCAACTCTATCGGCATGATTTTTTTTTTTTTTAGGCTATGTTTGTTTGTAAAGATTATACTTATGATAAGACTATTAATCTCTATTAATCACAGGTATCTTATTTGTTTTCAAATTTAAACTTAGCACTATTAGTTTGGGGATTATAAAATGACTTAATAGTCTTGACATTATAATTATAATCTCGGAATTATAATTCTAGGATTAATAATCTTGGGATTATAATCCTATGAATTATAATTCGGGATTATAATTCTTGCAAACAAACAAACTTAATCTTAGTTAATACAATGAATAATATTGTTTACTTTTAAAAATATTACTCCCTATATGATTTATTATTTAATAATTTTAATAAATACTCTCAATTTTAAGTTTGAAAATATTTTAAACAAATTTATAAAAGTCAATAATAATCTTACAATTAAAATAGATGTAATATTTTTATTACTTAGTTATAATTTCAAGTTAATTGCAATTCATATTCAACATAAAATTAATCAACATATAAAATTATTTTTTCTATTATTTTCTCTTCCTAAAAAATTCACAATCAGATTTTCTTTAATATAACAAAAGTACAATAGTACCATAGTACATGTAGACTTGCAAAAGAGAGAGTAGTACACGAACAAAATAAGTGTATATATAATTATACATATAAGAGAGATAATTTCTCTCACTAAAGCAGAATCCAATCTTTCTCTTACCAAAAGCAGAACCAATTTGCAAAGGCACCAAGATGATGCACATGACTTTCTACTGGGGACGAAAGGTCACCTTAATGTTCGATTCATGGAAAACCGATTCGTGGTCCGGTTACGCCATCTCCTTGTTCATTTGCTTCCTTATTGCTCTGTCCTACCAATACTTGGAAGATCGGCGAATTCAATTCAAGCTCATCTCTTCTCCTTCTTCTCCTCATAATTTTACTACTCTTCTTCATCCGAAGCTCGCCGCCGGTGGTCGATGGAGTCCGGCGAGGTACGCCGGCGCTATACTTTTTGGAATCAATGCTTCGATTGGATATCTTTTGATGCTGGCGGTGATGTCGTACAACGGTGGCGTTTTTTTAGCGGTGGTGGTAGGGCTTGCCGTTGGATATCTGCTGTTTAGGAGCGGCGACGGAAACAACGTCGCCGGCGAAGATGAAGTAGCTATCGAAAGTCCTTGTGGTTGTGCTTAGGTTATTTATATGATCCATCTTTATCTATCATATGTATAATACCAGGACATTTGTAATTGTATACATATGAAAAATAATTTAGTAAGAAAATTAAAATCCTTTCAATCCACTGTGTTTTGATGGGGTTGAATTTTTGCGTTCAAGCAACGGTTCTCCTTTGATACCGTATTGGGGTTATAATTCAAAAAATATTGTCATGGTTTTGAGTGAATACATATTTGATAACTGGTGCAAAACACGGCAAGCTTAAAAACTAGTTAACGAGTTTTTTATTTTTGTTTTTATCAAAATCGTACATAATATAATTTATTTGGTCAGCTTGTCCAGCAAATTAAAAACGAAACGGATATAGCGTCATTATAACATACAAAGTTGACGACATAACTATAACGACGATTTGAACCGCCATTATAGTTTAAAAAATCGTCGCTATAGACGGTTCATCTTTGATTCCCTGATTAAGGTTTCTTGGAGGAGGGGACCGATAATTTATTTAACTAATTCATAACATAATCCAACGGTTTACATATCATTCAGTGCGTTTGTTTTAAATAAAAATCATTTGAATGGTTGAATCGGTCATATTTTTGGGCTGAATGAGATATTTAAATTTTTTTGGCTGAATGAGATATTTAAATTTTTTTACAATATTAACTATTATATTAAGTAATATTAAATAAATTTTTAATAATTTTGAATTTTTTTCAAAGAGGTAAACTAATAAAAAATTGTTATTTAGATGTTTCAGACATATCAATTATCAAATAATTTTTTTCATTCAGTATTCAGCTCTATTTAGCTCATTTTAATTACTTAAACATGTAGAATCATTTCGTTTTTATCAAACAGTCCCTTACTTGAATTTTGGTTAATATAATAAGTAATTATTAGGTGTTTCTGATTCATTGGAATGAAAATGAATATTGTAGATTTACTAAAAACTTTTGATTTTTTCACATCTTGGGAAAGAGTAATAGACTCTTTTAAGTCTTAAAATTATTGTATCAAGCTTTGTGTGATATGTAATGTGTTAAAAATATGTACTGTAAGTGCACAGTCAGCGTCTATTATAGATTTGGCAAGTGCAGGTCAAACCACAGAGATTAGATCAATTCTTTAATATATCCTTAATTAATATTTTAGGCAAATTAGAAAAAAAAATAGTGGAGAAGATTTAATAACTAAATTATGCAAACTATTAATTAATGACGAAAACTATTAATGAGAAAAGATACCTAGGAATTAGAATCCACCAAATATTAACATAATAAATAATTTCTTATTTCTTAAATCAATTCCCAAATTATTCTCCCTTCCCTTTAAAAATAATGATTCATATAATTAATATGGGCAAGCATAAGTTGTGAAAAATTCACAGATTAACTATAACTTATTAAAACCTCGCAATCAATATAAAAATCATATCAATTTATGCGTAGGAAAATATGAAGGTGAAAATAATTAGGCATTAATTTTAGAACGGAAAGAAAATATTATTATGAAATACTTAGTTTCATCACAATCCTAGGTATTAGAAATTTAGCTAGCCATGTAATTAAAAACAAAAACAAATAATATTAGTACTACTATTCGCATGAAATAAGAAAAATAATTAAAAACAGAATTTCTATTATATAAATAAAAGAAAGTTACAAATACTTCACGACGAAGGTAGTCTATTACGTGATTGGAAATAAGAGAAAGGACAAACTTAAAATATCTTACTCCCTCCTACACTAGTGAAAAACTGAGAAAAAGAAAATAACAAGTGGTGCTTTCTCTATAAAACAAGAGGCCTATTTATAGGAAAAATAATTTTGAACTCTAATTGAACTTGGACACTTTTGTTCCCTTTCCATATAAGATTCAACTTCCTAGTGACAATCAACTTCTCAAAAAGATCTTCTAGATAAACTTTCCTTTCTCTTGTTGGATTTGACTTGCACACCAAGATTGTTCCACCCCTCTCCTTCTCCTTGTTGGATTCTTCTTGGATATTCCTTATATGAATAAGAGCATTAAATATCCCTTGATCACCAAGATTTTGACTTTATTGCAACACATATTAAATCCTATAAAATAAAATAAAACATATTAATTTAATAAACTAATATAATTAAAAGGACAAAATTAAAGATAATAAAATGTATAAATTACGTGTCTATCAATATGCATGCTATTTCTCATACTTATATAACAACTCCAAACCGAATACATTGAAATATGAATAAATAAAAAAGATACAATCTATTTGTATATAAATTTGAGAAGTCATTATAAATGAATATATGAGACATTAAAATAGAAATTTTTAAAACTCTTGAATTCTTTAGTCATCAAAATATACTCTTAAATTAGAAAGTCATTTTGGTGAGTCAACTCTGGATCAACCAAAATGACTCAGTACTTGTATTTTTATATTTGTGTATTGATGTGGATTAATTTTTAGTGTGTTGTTGAGTTTTAAAATGAATGAAAAAGAAAAAGGAGGACTTAAATACACTTTAAACTTTTAAAATATTAATTTTTTACAACTTAAACCCTAATATTTCAACTTTAAAATATTAAACCTTAATATCTTTAAATTTTAAAAATTAAACCTTGTAATCGTCGAGTAATAATTGATCCGAATGAAATATTTTGGGTAATTTTATTCCAAAATATCTTTATAAACACACAAAAATATAGGCACGTGGTTAGTGCGTGATGAAGGAAAGAAATAGAAAAATCAAATCTAATATTATTGATATATACCGTTAAAAAAACTTAATTTCAAGGATTGATAGAAGATCACAAATATCTTTAAAAGTACATAAAATTGTAGTAATGTAATTATTATGTGATAAAGAAGAAAAATAAAGAAAAATCGGATCTAATATAAATGATATAGACTCTTAAAAGACTTAATTACCTTTTATTTTGATTTACATGATTTGCATGCTAAACTGATTCATCAACAAATCAGGATAACCGAACTAAATTAATACTTCATCGTCCTAGGATAAAAGTCTATATTACTATTTTAGGCAGTACCAAGTTAAATGTCTACTTACCTTAAATGATCTATTTTTTTACAATAATTTACCTATAATACCCTTATTCTTAATTGTTATATTTATATTCTCTATGCATATTTATGGAGCATCACTAGTAACGTGCAGAAAACTATGCAATTAAATGAGAATTTAAATATGGATAATTTTGTCATTTTATCATCTTTTTTAATAAGCGCAAAAAGTCAACTAGTACTTTTATCCTGGGACGGAGAGAGTACTAGTTAATTGTTTGTTATGTATATTACAGTTTAAACCAACAAGTAGTCAATTGGAGCAAAAAAGCTCAGATTCGTTAATAATATGATTCAAATTTGAGCATAAAAAATAATTCGAAATATGGGTAGAATATAATTAAGGTTATACTCGGCTCGTTTAAGATTCAAACTACTCGAATTCTCAATTGTGATTCGATACATACTCGATTGATACAGATTCAATTAGATACTCTGTACGTTATTTTATAATATATACAAAATTAAATCAAATTTGGTTATTATTATTTTGTTTTATTTTTAATTTTAATTGTGATTTTATATTTGTAAGTGTAATAGTAAATATATTTTCTCATTTCTAAGTAAAATAACAAATTCAATTTAAAATTATATTTATTATAAAGCTAGTCAAATTCAAACTTGAATTTGAAGCTCGCGAGTAATTTGAATATAATTTGATCCGAGTCGGATCAAATTCGAGTAATAAATATTCGAGTCGAGTCGAATCTGAGTAGAATTTTTTAAATACAATTCGAATTCAAGTCGAATTAGATTATGAGTTTAACATTTTGATTAGCTCTTTGTTCGCTTCGGTTCAACTCGTTTACACCCTTACCTATAGAGAAGTATTTTCTTCTTCTCTTTAATTGTGTGATCAGTTTTGACTAAGTAGTTGACCCATTTTAAAGGACAATTGTTAAATAAATAAATATTGATAGTTAGACAAAACACTTTCTCACTTGAATTCAGCAAACTCTGGCATGTTCGCACACAAAATTATTCAGACACAACAACATCAAACGCTGAGTAACCAAATACATACTTTTGGTCCTAAAATTAAAATATATTTTCTTAATTTGTTTCAGAATTAGGTTTACATCTTACAATTATAAAATGATATAAAGCTTTTGGTTTGTCATTGTTTTTGTAATATCATTTTTAGTATCATACTAGTATTTTTTAATTCTTAAGTAATATAAATTAAAGAATACAAAATTATATTTAAAAATTATTATTTTATAAATATATCTCTAATTTTAAAACTCATACCTTAAAATTAATATCAATATATTGGACTACTTAGTCGTTAGAAATGCCTCTTGATGGTTGATACAACTCTTTCATCATGGACCATAGTAATCATCTTTTCTCTTAACGTATGCCATCTGCGTTCCGCCTAACGATTTTATATATATATATATATATCAAAGATCAAGTCGTCACTTCTTTATCTTACTCAATTCGTACTTATCCTCCTTTAGTAATGAATTTCTCGACGACGATTTGATTATTTGCAATACAAAATCTATATTTTTAGCGACGGACAACATATAAGCGTTGTTATAAAAGTATAGAAACGACAGTATAACTAAATCAATCGTAGAATCCATCATTAAGGAGGTGAAAGCATGGATGAATAAGATATAAGGGGATGACTTGATCCCAATCATATATATATATATATATATATATATATATATATATATATATATATATATATATATATCCGGATCTTAAGCTTTCACTCCTTATCCAACCCACTCGAGCTCACCTCTCTTTAAATGATTTTAATGATAGATACAACTGTCGCCTATACTATACTTTAATGACGCTATATATAGAAGACCCAACTTATTATTAATGAAATTTAATTTTCTCTATTTATTATTTTGAAATAGTAAGGGTTGATTTGATTAATGTGGATAGTTAGGGTAAAAATCATGAAATATTTTAAAATAAGCAAGTGGTTATAAAAGTATTCATTGTTGTCGGGGAATATTCGTTTGGTCGTGGAATATTAAATCTTTGTCGGGAATATTAAATGCGACAGTATGCGACCATGTGTGGGCCCCATAACTGAGCGATTGGATGAAGAAAAACGCAAATATAAGTTGTTTAAAAATAACGGTGTAGTTATTCTTTATTATCTTTGTTAAAATACTAAATTGGTTAAAACACAAGATGCATTACGGTATTGCACCAATTATTGATTCTTACGTGAAAGGCACTTTACTCAATAATGGTTACGATAATTCTTTATTCGATATTTTATTGATTTAATAATTGATGCGTTGATATTTTATATTCATTGTTTTTGATAATTGTCATTACACAATATTTTTCATTATCGAAGCAATAATTCATATTATCTGAATAATATTATTAGATAACATTATTGGCAATGTCTAGAAAGTTACATCTAAGGAGAGGTTTGGTCACCTAATTGCGGCTTGATGAAGGAAAATTTCTTATTGGAAAGCCCCTCTTTCTGAGGAGCTGCGCGGTTGTCGATATTGTGATTTTGTAATATTATTTGTGAATAATTAATTATTGATTCATATGATAAGGAAAATAATGATTTTATGTGGATATAGATGGAAAAATTTTAATATGACAATTGTTGAAAATTAAAATTTTATCTTTTTACGATAAAATAATTTATTTAAATATATTATTATATTATAATAATATAATAATGGTGATATTTTTACAACGAATGTGGGATATATGAGTATCTGAGGAGGAAGAGTATTTTTGTTGCAATAAATATTTAAAACATGTTAAACATGTCGGTGGACCCCATTTATTGGTAAAATTTGATTATAGCACATAAAATCGTCTGGTTTGTGGATTTGATCAATTTACATTTGGAATTTGGAAAAACTTTCTTACGCAAAATTGTAGAGAATTGAATTTCCTATAAAAACTCATGAGATTTGAATTTTCTGATAAAAGGGCTATTTATTATGAATTATTGAAGTTAGAAGTTAAAATAATTAATTTTTGGGAGTTTTAGTTAATTATTTTGAGAAAAACGTTTTTTGCAACTAAGTTGGCCTCACATGTGATTCAAATGGGCTGAGATCAGTTGTCTAAGGTGGGCTAAAGAAAATGTGAAAAATATATTAATATTATATTCAATTTTCTACTTTTGGTGTTCTAGCATTTTCCTATAAATAGGGTCTTGGGTTAGAATTGAAAAACACACGAAGCTGAAGTTTCTCTCTATTTCTCTCTCGATATATTGAGCGTATTCTTGTGAGTATACTTTGAGTATTGTTAGGCGGTGCGAGTTCCTTGACCTTATATATCCGTATTCCAAATTAGAAGTCTTAATCTTTCGAGGTAAGGGATGTTATTTTCTTCTCGAATGATATTATTTCTTGATATCATTATCTTTGAAATATTGGTTGAAACTTTTATCAAATTTGGAACTTTTCCATGTCGGGGTTACTATTCATGAGTTACTATTCATGAGTTACTATTCACGATTACTATTCATGAGTTCTTATTCACGAGTTACTTATTCACGAGTACTATTATTAAGTGAAGCGTGAAGATGTTTTTTGGAAATTTTTATCTTTTGGTGTCGAGTTACTATTCACGTGATATTCACTTCATTCATAAAAAATAAATTTTTTTTTTGTCAAAATATCTATTCGGATACTAGCTTTGATTGTATCCATGTTTTGATCATTCTTGAATTTTACACCACTATGATTATTTTGAGGTATTTTTGAACATGGATAAAACAAAAGTACGAATCCTTAATCCTTAATCCTTGTCATTTTGTTTCAATGGATTCGTTTCTTTAAAATATTTTTCATCATCCTCGGTCTTAAATGATGATATTATTGAATATCTTTGGCACATAGTGCAAAGATGAATGATTTCTGAAGAATATCTTTGGCCCGTAGTGCAAAGATGAGCAGTGTTTAGATGAACATGACCAATGATGAATATCTTTGGCTGTAGTGCAAAGATGAATATTTGATTCGGATGTATATTGATTGATGTTACGAGGATAAAAGATGAGCGATGAACTTTTAAATTCATACATAGAAGATAGTAGTTTGCATTCTCTACTTAACTCTTCTAATGAATTATTATTTCCGCTATGAATATTGATTTAAAATTTGTTGTCTATTGTATTCTATTAGATTTTTCCTGTTGAAGACTAACGATAATTTGTTGTATATTATCTTAGTCATAATATTCTTTCTTGGGCTAGTTGAGCTCACCCTTTTCCTTTTTGTTCCATTTTTTCTTCTCGGGAGGCGAGAATATAAGCGAAAGTGCAGTGGAGTATGGAATGAAGGTTTTAGAAAGAATTGTTTAGTAGTCCTCACCATTTTTGTAAAATAATGTATCAATAAATGTGATGAGGATTTATTTGAGTATAGATATTATCTAAAAGATAATATTTGTATTCAAACTCACAGTTTCTTGTTGTAATAATAAAGTTGTAGTTGTTTACATGCCATGTATTGACAACTCGGAATGGGTGATGTATACCTATTTTGGGGGCGCGTCACGGTTGGTATCGAGCTTAGGGATATGATCTCTGGCGGAGATCGGGAATAGAACTAGGAGGGGAGAGGCGAGTAAATCCTTCGCTTAGTGTGTCCTACCTAAGCTTATTTTTTAGTTGGTCGATATATAAGGATATTATGTGATATATTGATTTCCTTAATTAACCCTTGTTTTATGGCGGTATTTGAGAATGTCGTGAGAATATTAACAATGGAAATGAGGCCGTGTAGAGCCGCTCAGTACTCACCAGCGAGGAGAGCGTCAGCAGTGGCAATGTTCCTCCATGAACAACACCACCGAGCGCGAGATGATGAGCGAGGGGATGTTTAGAAGCTTTTTGCGATTCATGCAAAATCGGACGAGGAGACTTCGTGTTCAAAATACGAGAGGAATTGATAGCAATTCACCCGGGTTGTCACAACCAAGCGATTCGAAAGTTGGGACCACCAAAATTTAAGGAAAGCGAGATCCGATCATGGCGGAAACATGGTTCAAGCAAATTACCAAGATATTCGATGTCTTGGGATGCGGAGAATAGAAGGTTCCATTCGCCACCTTTATGTTCCGTGGCGAGGCGGACTCTTGGTGGAGATCATGAAGCGTACCCGTCCGGCACACTTTTTCGGCGTGTCTTGGGAGCGTTTGAAAAACTATTTAATGACAAATACTTTCTTGAAAGTGTTAAATCATATGAAGGAAGTGGAGTTCATCAAATTAGAGCAAAACAACATGGCGGTGTCTCGATGCGAGGCAAAGTTTGCGAGTTATCGAGTTTTGCACCTCATTTGGTGGAGAATGAGGAACGTATGGCGGGATGTTTCTTAGAGGTTTGAAACCCGATACGTCGATATCTCATTTCTCATAAACTTTCTCTCTATTCGGATGTTGTAAAATGTGGCTCAATTATTAGAAGCGAGATAACGAGTATGCAGTCGGTGAGGACCATAACGAGGATCGTACGGAGATAACGATCAGCAGAATAATGATAACCAAATGGAGAAAAGCAGACGGACAAAAATGGTAACCACTCGGGTGGTAATCATAGCCATGAAAATAGAAGAAGCGAGTCGGGAGGAGATTTTAAAAAGAAGATTTAACAACGACCGTATGAAGATGATAGCGGTCTTGACAAGCTGGTTCTAAGGAGAGAAACGACCACCGGTCGTATCTTATAAATCTTGGGAAAGAGGACATATCGATCAAAGCTGTCCCTAACAGATTCAAGGTATGCTATAATTGTGGAAAGGAAGGACATATCGCTCGAGATTGTATGCAGTAGCGAAACCTAGTTCAATGAGGGACGGTGACTCAAAATCTGTCGAGAAAAGTCAAAGTCAACGATTACGGGAAGAAGCGTTTGTTGTGGTGGTCAAAATCGAGGAACCCAAGCGAGGTGATCACGGTAAGCTATTTATAAATTCTTACGAAGTTTATACCTTACTTGATCTGGGTCTTTACCCATTCATTTATCTCTCCTGCTTGTGCTCAACGTTTAAACTTGACTCGGAGAAATTAGACTTTGACTATCTGTGGAAACTCAGTTAGGAGAAACTTTCATCACATCCATTGTTTATAAATCTTGTTTGATTCAAGTTGGCACCATTACCTTACCCATTGACCTTATCTCTTTAAAGATACTTGCTTTTGATGTGATTTTAGGGATTGATTGGTTAACTACTCATCATGCCAAAATTGATTGTTTTAAATAAGGTTGTTAGTTTTCATATTCCTAACCAACTTTTTATGCAATTCAACAACTAAACCATTAAAATCAATCAACGTCATATCTAATCATAAAGCTATTCGTTTATTGAAAAGCGGATGTCGAAGCTTTCTTAGCCCATGTTATGGATTTGAATAAAGACACGTCAAATTTGAATAATATTCTTGTTGTTATTGACTTTCTGCGTATTTCTGAAGAACTTCCGTCTACCCCGAGCGTGAAGTTGAATTCTTTATTGATCTTGAACTGGTACAAAGCCCATTTCTAAAACCCCATATCGAATGGCTCTATTGAACTTGAGGAGTTAAAGGTCCAACTACATGAATTGTTGGACATCGGTTTCATTCGTCTAAGTACATCTCCTTGGGGTGCTCTGTTTTATTAAGTAAAGAAGAAAGGCGGGAGTATCGCGACTTTATATTGACTATCGGGAATTGAACCATGTCACCATCAAGAATAGGTATCATCTACCTCGTATTGATGACTTGTTTGACCCGATTCTGAGGGCACAATTCTTTTCAAAAATCAATCTTAGATTCTGGATATCATCGGTGAAGATTAGAGCGAGGATATTTCAAAGACGCCCTTGAACTTCGGTATGGGCATTATGAATTCTTAGTCATATCTTTTGGATTGACTAATGCTCCTGCTGACTTTCATGGATATGATGAACCGAGTATTCAGGAATATTTGGATCGGTTTGTTGTTGTCTTTATTGATGACATCCTCATATATTCTAAAAGTCGTGAAGATCATGAGCACCATTTGAAGCCGGTACTCCAAAGGCTTGTGAAAACAAACTATATGCCAAATTGAAGAAATGCGAGTTACGGCTTGAGGAAGTAGCATTTCTTGGGCACGTAATTGTCAAACATGGAGTATCAAGTGGACCCGTGAAGATTGAAGCAATCTGAAGTTAGGAGCAACAAAAAGTCGGTGGCCAAATCACGTAGCTTTTGCAAGTCTTAAATGGTTATTATCGGAGATTCGTGGAAGGGTTTTCTCGAATCGCTACTCCATTAACTCAACTAACTTCGGAAGGATACAAAATTCGTTTGGAGCGAAGAATGCGAGAAGAGTTTCCAAGAGATTAAGAGGAGACTTATTTGGCACTGTTACAACAATACCATCTGGTTCGGATGGATTTGTTATCTCTGATGATGCTTGAGCAAAGGGTTAGGATGTGTTCTCATGCAACGTGGGAAAGTCATAGCCTATGCCTCGCGACAACTTAAAGAATATGAGAGGAATTATCCTACTCATGATCTAAAGTTAGCGGCGATCGTTTTTCGCTAAAGATATGGAGGCACTATCTATATGGGGAGAAAGTGGAGATATATTCGGACCATAAAAGCCTCAAATATTTCTTCACTCAAAAAGAAACTCAACATGCGGCGGCGACGTTGGCTCGAGTTGTTGAAAGATTACGACCACACTATTGATACCATACCATCTGGAAGCGAGCGTGGTAGTGGGCGCGTTGAGTAGAAGATCATATCACGAGGAACGAGTGCGATGATGTCAAGTATCGCGTAGAGCCAACTTTAATAGAAAAAGTTAAGGTTGCTCGAGCCAGCAGGCGGGGAGATCGTGCGTATGAAGAAGAAAGTACAAGAAGGAGCTATTAGGGCGAGAATTGATGAAGAAGGAATACTTGAGTCCACTCTGAGACTTTGTGTTCCTAACGACTCGATTTGAAGTACAAGATTATGATGGAGGCACACAATACACCATTTGCAATCCATCCTGGAAGTACTAAAATGTATATCGTGATCTTGACATACATTTTGGTGGAACAATATGAAGAGAGAGATTGCAAAGTTTATCTCGATGTGTTTAACTTGTCAGCGTGTAAAGGCGGAGCATCTAGTACCTAAGGGTCCGTTGCAACCACTTGAGATTCCGAAATGGAAGTGGGAACACATTACCATGGATTTCGTTCTGGGTCTTCCTACGGTTTCTCGGGGCATCAATGCTATTTGGGTTATTGTTGATAGATTAACCAAGTCTGCTCATTTCTTGCCGTCTGGGAGACTTATTCATGAGCGTCTTGCTAGTATATATATGAATGAGATTGTGAGGTTGCATGGCATACTGTATCCATAGTTTGGATAGTGACCCAAGATTCACTTCAAGATTTTGGGTTAGCTTACAAAAAGCTATGGGCGCAGTTCTGATTGATTGGCGGCATACCATCCTCAAGCAGACGGACAATCGAAAGGACTATTCAAACTCTTGAAGATTTATTAAGACTACTGTGTCCTGAACTTCAAAGGCGGTTGGGATAAGTATTTACCATTGGTGGAATTCTCCTACAACAACAACGTTATCGAGCAAGTATAGGTGTAGCTCCATTTGAAGCATTATATGGACGAAAGTGTCGCTCTCCCGATATGTTGGGGCGAGGTGGGTGAAGCAACCTTTGTTGGGACCCGAGTTGAAATACGATATGACTACGGAAAAGATCCAAATGATTCGACAACGTATACAAAGCGGCACAAGATCGACAATCTGAGTTATCGGGATCTTCATCGAAAGGGCGTGGAATTTAGTGTAGGGGATCATGTTGTTGTTGCGAGTTTCTCCATGGAAGGGAGTTACAAGATTTGGGAAGAGAGGAAAGCTCGATCCACGATTTATTGGTCCATTTCAAATTCTTGACCGAGTAGGAAATGTAGCTATATAGACTCGCGTTACCTCAAAGGTATGTCTAAGTGTTCATAATGTGTTTCACATATCATACTTCATAAATATGTGAAAGACCCGAACCACGTTATAGAGTTAGAACCGGACGAGATAGCCAGAAGACTTAACGTGTGAGGAGGAGGTACTGTCAGATCTTGGATAGGAAGGAGCATGTCCTACAGCATGAAAGGTCATACCACAAGTTAAAGTTTTGTGGAGGAAATCATGCTATATAGAGAAATGACACAGGGAATTGGAAGCGGAAATGAAAGCGAGGTATCCTCACCTTTTGAAACACACAATGTCGTCGTCAATTTAGAGGATGAAATTTCATAAGGAGGGAGGTTGTAAGACCCCAACTTATTATTAATGAAATTTAATTTTCTCTATTTATTATTTTGAAATAGTAAGGGTTGATTTGATTAATGTGGATAGTTAGGGGTAAAATCATGTGAAATATTTCAAAATAAGCAGTGGTTATAAAATATTCATTGTTGTTAGGGGAATATTCGTTTGGTCGTGGAATATTAAATCTTATCGGGGAATATTAAATGCGGCGGTAGCGACCATGTGTGGCCCCATGCGAAAGCGATTGGATGAAGAAAGCGACAAATATAAGTTGTTTAAAAATAACGGTGTAGTTATTATTCTGAATTAATCTTTATTAAAATACTCGGTGGTTAAAACACGATGCTTTGCGGTATTGCACGATTATTGATTGATTCTTACGTGAAAGACACTACTCGATAATGGTTCACGATAATTCTTTATTCGATATTTTATTGATTTAATAATTGATGCGTTGATATTTTATATTCTTTGTTGTTTGATAATTGTCATTACTGCGGTATTTTTCATTATCGAAACAATAATTCATATTATCTGAATAATATTATTAGATAACATTATTGGCAATGTCTAGAAAGTTACATCTACAGGAGAGGTTTGGTCACCTAATTGCTTGCGATGAGGAGAAATTCTTATTGGAAAGCCCCTCTTTCTGAGGCTTGCACGGTTTGTCGATATTGTGATTTTTGTAATATTATTTGTGAATAATTAATTATTGATTCATATGATAAGGAAAATAATGATTTTATGTGGATATAGATGGAGAAAATTTTTAATATGACAATTGTTGAAAATTGAAATTTTATCTTTTACGATAAAATAATTTATTTAAATATATTATTATATTATAATAATATAATAATGGTGATATTTTTACAACGAATGTGGGATATATGAGTATCTGAGGAGAAAGAGTATTTTTGTTACAATAAATATTTAAAACATGTTAAACATGTCGGTGGACCCCATTTATTATTTGAAATTTGATTATAGCACCTTGTAAAATCGCTTGGTTGTGGATTTCGGTCAATTTCTGTTTGGAATTTGGAAAAACTTTCTTCTGCAAAGTTGTAGAAATTGAATTTTCTATAAAAACTCGCGAGATTTGAATTTTCTGATAAAAGGACTATTTATTATGAATTATTGAAGTTAGAAGTTAAAAAATAATTAATTTTGGGAGTTTTAGTTAATTATTTTGAGAAAAACGTTTTTTGCAACTAAGTTGGCCTCACATGTGATTCAAATGGGCTGAGATCAGTTGTCTAAGGTGGCCTAAAGAAAATGTAAAAATATATTAATATTATATTCAATTTTCTACTTTGGTGTTACAAGCATTTTCACTATAAATAGGGTCTTGGGTTAGAATTGAAAAACACACGAAACTGAAGTTTCTCTCTATTTCTCTCTCGATATATTGAGCGTATTCTTGTGAGTATACTTTGAGTATTGTTAGGCGGTGCAAGTTCCTTGACATTATATCCATATTCCAATTAAAGTCTTAATCTTTTCGAGGTAAGGGATGTTATTTTCTTCTCGAATGATATTATTTCTTGATATCATTATCTTTGAAATATTGGTTGAAACTATTTATCAAATTTGGAACTTTTTCATATCGGGTTACTATTCACGAGTTCTTATTCACGAGTTCTTATTCATGAGATTCTTATTCACCATTCTTATTATTTATTAAGAAGCGTGAAGATGTTTTTGGGAAATTTTATCTTTTGGTGTGTCGAGTTACTATTCACGTATCTCTGGCACTATTCACGTATCTGACACTATTCATAGAAAAATAAATTTTTTTTTTGTCCAAAATATCTATTACGGATACTAGCTTTGATTGTATCCATGTTTTGATCATTCTTGAATTTTACACCACTATGATTATTTTTGAGGTATTTTTGAACGTGGATAAAACAAAGTACGAATCCTTAATCCTTAATCTTTGTCATTTTGTTTCCTTTGGATTCATTTCTTTAAAAACATTTTCATCATCTTCGGTCTTAAATGATAATATTATGGAATATCTTTGGCTGTAGTGCAAAAGATGAATGATTTCTGAAGAATATCTTTGGCCGTAGTGCAAAGATGAGCAGTGTTTAGATGAACATGACCAATGATGAATATCTTTGGCACATGTAGTGCAAAATGAATATTTGATTCGGATGTATATTGATTGATGTTACAAGGATAAAAGATGAGCGATGAACTTTTAAATTCATACATAGAAGATAGTAGTTTGCATTCTCTACTTAACTCTTCTAATGAATTATTATTTCATTGCGAATATTGATTTAAAATTTGTTGTCTATTGTATTCTATTAGATTTTTCTGTTGAAGACTAACGATAATTTGTTGTATATTATCTTAGTCATAATATTCTTTCTTGGGCTAGTTGAGCTCACCCTTTTCCTTTTTGTTCCATTTTTCTTCTCGGGAGGCGAGAATATAATATAGCGAGTGCAGTCGGGGTATGGAATGAAGGTTTTAGAAAGAATTGTTTAGTAGTCCTCACCATTTTGTAAAATAATGTATCAATAAATGTGATGAAGATTTATTTGAGTATAGATATTATCAAAAGATAATATTTGTATTCAAACTCACGAATAATAAAGTTGTAGTTGTTTACAATATATTGACAACTCTTGGGTGATGTATACTATTTTGGGGCGTAAATATATGGTCCGTCGCTAAAAGTATAGTTTACATGGCCAACCTTCGTCGGATCCGCCGCTAAAAAGGGTGAGCTCGGGTGAGTTGGATAAGGGTGATTAAGATCCGGACTATATATATATATATATATATAAAAAAAAAAAAAATTGAATAAAAGACATTATTTTAAGGTTACTAGATTAGAAGATAGGAGCTGAATCACATAAAAAAAAATTTGTGTATGTGATTTGATCATTTAAGCTATAGCATTTAAACACATTTACACGATAGTGTTCTTGATAAATTTATTGAACTAATCCATTTATTGAAATACTTTAAACATAACTTTGAGAAATATTAATTATCTAGACAATACATTTTAATTATAATTTTATTTGTAATTAAGAGTACTATCTCATTTAAATTGTTGGTAACTTATTAAAAAAATTAATTTAATTTTATTAACACATATTTTTAGATAAGTGATACAAATATTAAAATTTTAAGTTAAATTATTATTGGAGTTGCTCTAATTAGAGTGATTGAGTATGTTGATAGTTTAATTTTGATGTTTAACAACAAAATTATTATTTAAATTCTTAGTTTCATATTATGATTTTTTATATGTTAATTTTTCTTGAGTATATGTCGAAATTTGAGATGTTTATAATTTTAATTATATTTTTAGTATATAGTTGTTGGTGTTGCTTTTGTGCAATGTTGAATAAAAAAATATAATAATATTTATTACTAAGTCTATCTTGTAAAAAAAATTAATATATTTTTTTTGAGTAACAACATTTGTCATTTTCTTGTAAATAATTATTTTTAAGTGTGACTTATGTTTAGTTTAATATTTGAGAAAAATAATTAATATAGTTTTAATACTTTTTATATGAATAATAAGATTAGCTTTAATAATAATAATAAGTTTGTTTTAAGTAAATTTTTAATTTTTGGGAAAAATAATTATAGTTTTTTTGCATTAATTTGTACTTTTATGGGTATTAAAATTTTATTTTTAATTACTAAAAAATATATATTAATGTATATTACGTAAGTTTTAATCTTTGAGAAATTTAATTAGCAAAAAATGTATGAATTTATTTTCCTAATAAAATGAATATTTATTATTTATTGACATTTATGTTATTTATGGCACAAATTCATAATTTAATTAATTAGATCAAGTTAAGTAAAATTATAATATACAAATTTATATTTAGTGGATATATTAAACATTATAACTTGAAGGGTGTATTAGATACTATATAGAAAATATTTACGAATATTAATTGGTCAACCGCACTATACTAAGTATAATAAATATTACATATTATATAGTGAGTATTATTATAATTATCTATAAAAAAAAGTATCAATTTATTTAACTCTTTTATTTTTATTAATTCTCTTAAGCATAGAGTTATTTTTTTCGTTCATACTTTCCCTCCCATTTTTATTCCTTTTAATTTTCTACTCTCTTATTATTTTTTTACATTAAATCACGCATCTAGAATTTGTGCACTTAACTAGTTTTGTATAATACTCCCTCCGTTCTTAAAAGATTGTCATTTTAGAAGAAAAAATTTGTTCCAAAAAGTTTGTCATTTATAACTTTCAAGGAGAATAAATTACTTTTCAATATTGCCCCTACCTTCTCTCATTGTCCCAAAAAATTCTCTCCCTTGTATTAATAGTTTTCAATTTTTCATAAAGGGGTAGTGATAGAATTTCAAACAAATTTTACTTGAAAAATGATAGTTTCTTAATCTATGTGCCGAAACTTTAAATGATAATCTTTTAAGTACCGAAGTAATAATTAATATGTATTAATCATGTACCACAATTCCAAAAGGGTCCCTTTCTATATGATCAAGCAGTGGTATGTTTTGTTAGTGAGTCCTCCTGCGACGGTCTTTTTTCGACCGGTCTAAATTTTTTTTCTTCTATTGTATCCCAAAAGTATATAATGTTCGGGCATAATCTATCGATCTCTATGTGGGTTGAAGGCTTGAATTGAGAAAGGAGTAGTGTTCGGGGTCGGGTGTCCGAGTTCTTTCGGCCGGAGTCCTGATCGGTTTGTTGATGTTCGGAGTCGGGCGTCCGAATCCTTTAGACCGGAGTCCTGATCGGATTGTTGAGGCTCGGGGTCGGACGTTCGAGTTCTTTGAGCCGGAGTCCAGACCAGTTTATATGGGTTCGAATGATTTGGACCCATATAGAAGTTATTCTTTGTGATAAGGAGTTTAAGTGGTTAAGGATTTCAATCCTAACTATATTTAAATATCAACTCCAAATGTAAGGTAGGGTAAGTGTTTCGATGATATCCCATTTGCACATTAAGGAAATTGAGTTGAACCCAAATTTGAAAATGGGCTTTAGGGTGATGAGAATTATATAAATCTGAGGCTTAATTATGTGCGTCGAAACTTCGATGTGTTATTAGAATTCTTGTCTTGGGTTTAAGCGGCGTGAATTTAGTAATTGAGCAGCTAAAACTGACGTTAACATATAGTATTTATTCTGATCGAACTTTTTATAGAATTTAGTGTTTTAGGTGTAATTTGAATACATATATAAAATAAAGTTATACAGACTATACATCCTATTTTATATATGTATCCAAATTACATATAAAATATTAAATTCTGCAAAAATTCTAATTATAATAAATACTATAATTTTTTTTTAAGAGCAATAACAAAAAAAAAATAAATTGTACTGGTAGCTAGACCGGTCGGAGAAGGACGTTCCCTAAAATTATTGTTTGTTAGTACTAGTTATTTCTTACATCTAATCACATTAAAAGACTGAATGATTGTCACATCGGGGTTTACTTGTCAGAAAAAATTATACCTTAATATTCCCCCCTCCCCCTCCCCCTCCCCCTCACCCTCACCCTCACCCTCAATTTAATTAAGATTTATCCTTCCGTCATAATTTAAATTTTATATATATAAAATGCACACCTTAAAGTTTTATCCGATTAAATGTGACAGAAATTAGAAAATACCGGTTTCATAATTATGTGCATTTTGGATTCTGAGGGGGAATCTATACGCAATCAGAAAATGTTTCTGTTTCTTGTTTATGAAATGTCTAGCAATGAATTATTACATTTTTAACGTACATTATCAAGCACGAAATTAAAATGAATAGCCTACAAAAAAATATACATTCATCACTCTGTAAAAACAACATTATAGCTATCTTTCATCACCTACACCAACACTAAGAGGAGAAAAAGTATATTTTCATCATAGAATTTCTGAATCGCAAAAAATATGCGCTATGTATCTAATCAATGTGATTAATATGATTATAAGATGACCAACTATATCGCATACGTAGTTAAAATATTATCAATGATATTTATCCACATAGTGACAACAACAAAAGTCGATAAATGATTAGCATGAAGTTAACTTTAGTCAATTGACCGACACGCAGGCCGAAAGATGATCTCTCTATGCGTATTAGCACTGTATTGATCAATTGATCTCTCTATGCGTATTAACACTGTATTAGTTAATTAACCAACTTACCAAATCCCATAAAATCACAAGATATATCATTTTCCAACATTGTTGTCAAAAATCATTATTGTCAAAAAGGGAAAATTTCTCAATCAATATGAATTAATGAATAATTTAAAAGATTTCAGCTTTAGTCGATACAAAGTAGGGGTGAGGGGTGAGGGGTGAGGGGTGAGGGGTAGGGGTGGGGGTGGGGGTGGGGGTGGGGGGGAATAAGAGAGAGAAACCCCCAAGAGTTCATCTGTATACAGCCATTATAAATTGCCTTTATACCAAAACCTCTTTACTCGTCAAACAAGATAATTTACAGCTTCTACTAGAGATCCTGTTTGCAATAGACTGCTGATACAGAAACAGGAACTTTCAAAATCAGTTAAAGAGACGCAATGACAACAGCAACGGTTCACGGTTAAAATACCAAATGAGATGCAAGAGGCATATCGAATAATGTCAGTCATATTGGCTTGCAGATGAGAGGCAACACAATAATAAATTTGGATGCGAGTACTGGGAGCCGCGATCTTCTTTAACAAACAATTTCCATATTGAATTGCAAATCTGGTTCATATAATGGAAATTAAGTAGGAGATTTAACCTCTTGCAGGGTGGAAGATGGAAGAAAATTTCCGAAGCGCTATTGCTCATCCTGAATTTTCAAGGAGACTAGTTCACTCTCTTGCTGTTGGCTTCTGGACTTGGCACTCTTTGGCAGCCATCGTTTGAACCTTTCTGGTAACCTGGTAAATGAGAGTTTAAACAATCAACTTCAAAATAGATGTACTAAGAAATGATAATAGTCCTAATAATACAACACCAAAAGAGAAAAAGGAAAACACAGAGCAGTTAGCAGTAGCCATAGATGCAGAACTATGAATTTTTGGAGGAATATGAAAGGCCTGTAGAAACTATGTAAAATTGAGCCCTTTCCATGGTGAAACAGAAGAAAGCACCTTAGAAGCAAAATACAGAAAATGCCATCAATAAGCTAACAAATAGATTTATGTTTATGATTATGGTTATTTTTTAGCAGTCATGTTTACATTTGTTTTCTTGATCAGGATTTGAAGAAAATATTTTCAATGGGAATAGCAAGTAGATCAGGCTGGTACAAGTGTAAACAAGGAAATAATATACCAAAACAGGTACATACACAGATCACCAAAATTAACCAGGCCAACTAATTTTCCATTTTGAATAGGTGAGAATATAAGGCACCTGGGCTTATTACACCAAATGGCAGCAAAGCACAAAGGATGACATCAACAAGGAAATATCATTAATATTTAATGATGACCAAAATAGATGTTTTCAGCCAACCACCAAAAAAAATAATAATAATTTGCAATACAAGAGTTCACCGAGTCAACGTGGTAATTATTAGTAAGTAAAGGAAAAGTTGCCTAGAAGGTCCCTACAGCATCACATTGATGGTAAACCACTGTCAGACAACTTAGAATTTCTTCGATATGAAAAGACTAAAAAATAGTGACTTACAGATCCAGTCTTTCATAAATTGCCCTTCGTACTGACGAGTTAAGCCCATATGCGATGGAGTTGAACAGACCCTGAAAAATTAAGATTAATAATCAAGTTATATCTATAGTAAGCAAAAGACTACTATGGTGCTTCACAGAATTGGTTTTGCCAGAGGAAGAACATTGCAATCAGACTCTAAGCAATGATCGTTTCTAACTTGTGAAGCCTAAACAAATTGGATATCTATACATCTAAAAACTACCCAATAATATACATGAAAGAAAATTTAAATTATAGTGACTTCATGATCCTTTTTTTATTAAATAGAGTTACTTAAAGATCTATTCAAGATCATTTTACCCCAGATATGTCATTCAATTCCATACAGTTACTACTATAAACTTTCTGTGTGGAAGAAGATAATATCAGGCACATTATAACTACCTAAGGTGATACATAAATTGAGGCACTATCTACACACACAAAAGTACAAAAATAAAAAGGGACTTCAAATACACTGATCAAGTGACTATCCCAAGGTGTTCCTATATATGAATATACTGATTAAAATGAACAGAGCAGAAAGGGAGCTTGTCCGTGGTAGAATTTTTTACCATAAGTGCAGCTGTACCAACATCAAGAACTGAAAGCCAAAAGATTTTATGTCCTGGCTCAATAAAGTCGTGGATGCGGTTGATCGTGCCAAAAGCCCACGACCCTATAAGAATGAGTGGATAGTAACCCCACCGGTTTAAAGCCTATAAAAGGAAAGAAAACGAAGAAAGGAAAAGGTTAAGATGGACTGTAGGCTGCCTTGTTTCTGTTAATAAAAAATTTTCAAAGTGTAGAGGCAAAGATGATGCGACTAATATACAGAATAATAACGAAAAGAATAAATAAAATCCTTGTACGACAAATCCTTTAATCTTCTACTGGCTTACAGTAGTCAGCACCACATCAAAATTGCAACAAGAAAACTGACGTTGAATATTTTTCTCAATAGAACATGAAATTCAATAGGAATATAATTAGAGTTAAAATTTGATACACTGATAGTGTATACATGAGCGCTGTTAGGATCATGACATGTCATTAAAGTAAGGTTAATTTTGTCTAACATAAGTAATTCAGTAACGGCGTGTCATGATCTTAATATCGCTCGTGTATACACTAACAAGTCTGACAATGTATGAAATTTTAACTCATATTTAGTCTTGTAGATGAAGTCTTCTGTTTACAGCAAGGTAGAAACTGTTGAAAGTAAGATTTAAAACGAGAAAGGTATAACAATACTATTCCGGACATATCAAAATGTTAGTTCAGCCAAGAAACGACAAGAATAGGAGGGTTTTTGACCTAGACTCAGGCAACAGTATAATCAGAAGTACACAATGTGATATAATCAGGTAACAATATAATCATACCGAGACTCAGGCAACAGTATAATCAGAAGTACCAGTAGTAAGAGAATTCATGTGATATTTTAGTGGATCAGGCAACAGTATAATCAGAAGTACACAATGTCACGCAAACATATCAAAGTTAGAGATGGCTTACTACTGGTTCAATTACTACTAATGTGAAAATCAAAGGATATCAATATTACCAATACCAAGTCTAATTCTGATCTAATATTTCAAATCTAGTTAATCGTACCCTGGAGAAACAGTTTCAAGAAAATAATTAAATAGAGTACTTACTAAAAAACATTATTAAACAGATTATACCTTCATGTCTGTACGTGCATCTGGGTGGAATGCCCGATCTGACATGCCCACTGCCATCTGAAAGTTCAAATACCACATAATAATGGGCATACATTAACAGGTCTACAAAAGCTTTTACACATTACAAAAACTGAACTATTTTAAAACCACAACACCATAAATATAGCGGAGGAAAGAAGTATTAATAATAACACATACCCGGGCTGCATTGTTCAGCATTCGTATCACTTGAAAGTAAGTAATTCCATTGAAAATAATTGCACCCCAGAGTGGCGCATAAAATGTTATGAAGTGAACCACCTATAGGAAGAAGGAACAACTTTATTAATAATTATAGCGAATTAAAAGCAGGTCACTCAAATTATATGTAATGACTATAATAATCATTTTTCTATGTCATGCAATAGTTTGTTTTCTAAATTGGTTCGAACTGTCATTATTAGGCTTGTCTAAGAGATAATGTTAAGTATCATAATCTCTGAACTTTACACTCTCACATACAACTTAATCAAAACCAGATAATCTTGGTCCCAAATGTGAAAGAACAGGGGTTTTTAGTAGCAGCTGAGGTAAACTTTTGATTAATGACAGTAGATGCAAAAGGTTTCTCCATCTTAATTAATCTCAACCAGGTCCATTGTTTGGATCTGTGACATGGTTCTGTAGGTAAAGAAATTCCTCAAGTATGTAAAACTTTTTATTAAAGTACAAAATATGTCTCTGACTGGACAAGCGTGCTGCTTGATATATATGTATATATATTGAGAGGTTTATAGATCATTACTTAAATCCATCTCAAGTTATTTTTTCATACTTGCACAAAGAGGCCCCCTGGGGGCTTAAAGAACCCAACTGCACATATACTCCATATAAAATGAATTGCACTAAAGAAAGAAACCTAATAGAGCTCGAATTATAAGCTTTTTGAGAAAAGAATTATCAAGCTTCACTTTCACCCTTACTTAATATTGCCGACAATATTTTCTAAATGTAATCCCTAATAGCACAAACTCGAGTAAGAGTTAACACTACGGTTTTGAGAAGAGATCTTATTTGATTATGAAAATTGCAAATTAAAAAAATTCATAAGGGCTTTTAAGTCGTCTATTGTAAGAGAATGCAGATGCATACTAGGTTATAGATATTATATACCAAATACATAGTAAAGTTCCCTATTCTGAGTATTCTCTCTCTCTCCCTCTCTCTCTCTCTCTCAAGTAGCAAATGATTATAGAGAACTTGCATCCACGAAATCATTTAAATTTCACAAAATTAAACAAGCAAATCTTGCAAGATAAAAAACAAGCATAAACCAAAATGCCTCCACCCAAGACTTTCCCATACTTGCCTTTCCTGTACGTCCTGATTCTGTCCAACACCATGCACCTACACGAGCTATATGTCCATGGTCATTACTAATGGATCGCATAACTGTCATTGCTAGAGAAGTTCCTGCAAGTATAATTGAACATCCAAGTCAGAATTAAGTAGTGGCATAAACCAAATTAAACACAACATTAATATCAAATACACATTTTCCCGATGCAACCATAAAGACAATTTGTCTTGGGGTCAAAGCCAGTTGGTGTCATATGCAAATTCAATCTCATAAAAATTCCAGAAGAAGCCGATACTTTATAAGAGCTCTAGGCTTACCCCAAACATACAGGTGAAACATAGGCTCCAAATCCTCCACATCTGTCTTGTGCCTGACAACAGTACGATGAAGAGTAAAAGCAATTGTAGTAGTCCAAAGAAAAGAGGCTACACAAAAGAAATGTGTGCTATAGCCCTGGGCATAACAAAAAAATCCTTTAGATGGATCCCTGCAAAAGCAAAAAAAATCCTT
Organism: Panax quinquefolius; assembly: GCA_020205615.1. Lineage (NCBI taxonomy): Eukaryota > Viridiplantae > Streptophyta > Magnoliopsida > Apiales > Araliaceae > Panax > Panax quinquefolius. Next base: position 27,536,656 of record CM035163.1, read on the forward strand.
CAGTAAACATGTAGTCCACAGAAGTAAGACCGGGAGTAGATTTCACTTCACTCTAACATGCATACCCAACTATGCTGAAGAAACTGCATAGCATGTCCTGCATTAAACAAGAAATGCAATAAATTAGCCAAATCCTATTTCTGAAGCATTTACTGGAGCTCGAATACTGAAAAGGGAAAAGGACTAGCAGTGATTATAATAATGAAAACAAAAACTAGAATAAGTGAAAGGCAGTGATGCAATTCCAATATCCCTCACATCAAAGGCAAGGCAAATAGATATATCATATACATATTTAAATTATCATAAACAGAATAATTACAAAATGAAGACAAAGGAGCATAATTAAAATTTCATACATTGTAATTATTGGAAATGACTTCTAGTTCTCTTATTTTACCCAATATATACAAAAGTACATACATATATATACATACAAACAAAAGTACATACATATATATAGAGAGCTTCCTATGCGGGTGGTCCGCGGACCACCTTTAGCGACGAATAAAAACGTCGCTAAACTCGGTCTGTACCGTTACGATAATCCAGAACCGTCGCTATAGCCCGATTCAGACCCTATGGCGACGGTTTTGTCCGTCGCTAAAGGTGACCACCCGCATAAGAAGCGGACTATATATATATATATATATGTGTGTGTGTGTGTGTATATATATGTATGAATGTATACACACACACAACGACACATATATATACACATACACACATGTATATATATGTACATATTTGGGATCATAAAGCATTTCATTTAATAATTCCAGCTACAATCCTCTGCACCAAACCAATTCCATATAGAGCAAACATATAGATACTTATAATCATCATTAAACCTAGAGCTACCCAATACAGAATGTATCAGATAATTTCTTCTTGTATCACACATAAACATTACCCCCTCCGTTCTGCACAAAAAAGAGTCCCATTTAAGTTCAATCATACATAATTTGCGAGATCCTAAAAGTCAAGTTGTGAAGTAAATTTATTTACGTATACAAAATAACATTTTTGTAATTACAAATACTTCTCAATGAGTTTCCAGTATTCATTACTGCATTAATCAAAATCAAATACATTGACATCAAGTTTTAATTTTAGGATTTTCCAAATTTATTTTGTGGAAAAAAAATTCAAATGGAACTCTTTTTATTGGATGGAGGAAGTATATAAAGTTCCTAGAAAAAATAAAACTAAAGTGCTCGTAGCAATTGAAGGAAGCAAAATTTAGAAGTAGATTAACAAAATAGTCCCTATGCAAAGTAAAAACTAATCACCGCAAAAATTCAAAGGAAGGAAAGCATTAAGCGAGCAGGTTTATCATTTTTGAATATTAGAAAATAAAGTAGTTGATAATATACCATAACAATATAGCATGAATCTATGAAGGGAGAGAAAGAGTGGAATTACATACAGAAAGGGCGAGGAAGAAGACGAGCTTGAAAGAGAACTTGCGAAGGTCTTTGAAGAGAAGATAGCAAAGCACAATGAAACTTGATCCCAATAACGACAGACTTGATGCTCCGGTGTTAACTGCCGTAAGAATCCGGCGATCGTTCCCCGTCAAGTTCCCCATCACTGCCTGTACTGTCGCCATTTTAATTTCTAACAAAATCCACTATTTCTACTTCTAATTGCTACTTTTTTGCAAAAGTTTTCAAATTTTCAACAATGGTGGAGCAAATTTGCTGTCTAGGTTTTGCAGTAGACAAAAATACTTGTCCCAATTTTTGTGTCACAATGTAGCAAAGCTTGGGTCCAAAAAGTGACCAAAATATTAAAAACTCCATTTCAGATTCAGTGGATTGATGATTCAGCAGCTAATGTTGATGCCAACATTTAAATGTTTTGAAGATATAATTTTACTTTGGCCGTTGTTTGCAAGTCGTTGCTTTGGCCGAGTGGTTAAGGCGTGTGCCTGCTAAGTACATGGGGTTTCCCCGCGAGAGTTCGAATCTCTCAGGCGACGTTTCATTTTTGACGATCAAATCGGAACTTATCATAGGATATTTTATACATTTTTGTTGGTATGTATGTAAATATGCAATATATAAATCTTATTATTATGGCATAACTTTTTGTGTATAATATGTATATTTATATATAGTATATACACACTTGACGGTGTAAAGAGTTACTCGCAAATTAATCGACTCAATAAGTATTCGAGTCAAGTTTCAACATGAAAGTATATATTCTTTAAATATTATGTTCAACTCGATAGCCGCGAACAATCACTACTTTACTTGTAACTCAATTTGATGACATCCTTGCTTTAATTTATTAGTTTATTGAATACTATCACGCCGTTACTATTATATTTTGATAAATAGTAAGAATATAAAAAAAAATAAAAAGACGTATTTTTAATAAATATATCTCTAATTTAAAAAAATATTTTAGACATTTATTTCTTAACAAATAAAGACTACTCTCTTTATTAAATGTATTCACTTGTTATATTATGACCTTATTATATAGAATGGTATGGATGATCATATAAGTTTTAAAGGTACTAACTAGCACATAAATTTCAAGATTTTGTAGATTCATAAGGTAGAGAAGAAAGAGAATTCGTCACTATCTCGGTTGTACTGTTGGAGTTTCTGTCACCCTGGCAAAGTCGATTGTGTTATCCGAGGTTTCATTCGTCCTAAAAAAAAAAAAATGAATAAAGTATATTTTTTACATATTAAAAAAAGTAAAAAAAAGAATTAAAAAGTGTTCTAAATTTATTCATAAGATTATATAATACTATAAAGAGAAGTGATATTTCTGCAACCGTCCTACTCTAACTAAATTAAGAAACTTGTGTCCATTTTACCCCCACTTGATCATCACCCAGTTATCTCTCTTCCGCTCATATTGTCTTCAACTCATTCTCTCGAAGGACCACCACTCCTGCTTCTTTTAAAATTTTAATGTGGTTTCTTAAAATTCATTACTTCTATCTCTAACAACAGCGATACTAAAATCCTACCCATACTTAAAAGAGGGTGTTTCATAAAAATTGTATGAATATGAAGAAAAAAATTGTTTGAAGAATAATATATTTTTATTATTTTATCCCTCTAAAAAAAATCAAAATTATTATAAATGTATTTAATATTACTTAATATAATAGTTAATATTATAAAAAAAAACCTTCATTCAGTCCATCTAAATTGTCTAAATAATTGAATCAACCATTCAGATGACTTTTTCAAATATACTTGATGGCGGACCGATTCTTGCTTCTTCTTTGTTTTTTGTTGTCTCCAAAGTCCAAACAAGGCCGCTCTTCGAAAAATCATCTAATGTACAGTTCACCCTTGAATTGAGACTGTGTTTGTAACCCATTTTTATTTATTTTGATTGATTTAGGGAATACCCATTTTAATCAAGTTTTTGATCAACCAATGTGTTACAAATACCATGGGGAGATGGTGTTTATTGGATAGTAATTTTTTTGGGTGGGTTTTTGTTGTATTTCCTTATCCATGAATATGATAGTTGTATTTGGGTTTGCCTCTTTCGTCTACCCCAATCATCGATCTAATTAGGTGAAAACTTTTATAGACTTTGGGTTCAATTTTATTGAAGAGGAAGAAGAGCACCTTAGAAACTAGTATCTGCCATTACATTTTGTTCGAAGGTCTTAAAATCAATTTATCTAACACTCTCTCAAGGAGTGGGAAAAGAAGAGAGATTTCTAAACTGGTTTAGGTGAGATTCACATACTGAGATAGTGGTGAAAGGTAGACTGAGAAGTGAATTACAGAAAGAGGAGGAAGAGAGAGGCGAGTCAGTTCCAAAAACAGACTCTCATTTTGGAACGGCTCTCATTTTTATTTCCTATAGAAAGCAGAATCTGAGAAGCCCATTGCCCTCCTTCTCTGCCTCGCCATTTTCTCCTTCCTCAAACCCAAAACTTTCTCTGCTACAAACTCCATTTTGAAAAGTATACACAAATGGTTCAACCAAGGCATCATCAAAGTCTTGAAGAGGCTCTAAAATCTTGTCTAGTCTTTGGATGGTGGCTCAAGCACCGTCTTTGTGCAATTAAATATGAAATTAACAAAACCAATTATGAGAACAAAATATAACAAATAACCATCCACTAAGTTTCCGATGGTCTCTTAATTTACGCCTTGCCCATTCTAAAATTAAGAGGTAAAAACCACACTTGGCCTGGATTTGTCCACGGATCTTCCAGTTATCAGCTCAATAATGGGCTCCAAAGCTGTAATCACTCATTGTTTTCATGCTCTAAAACTTGAGGTTACAGCTAATCATTAAATTGAAATAATACAAATTTACCTTTAATTAAGTTGAGAAACCTAATTAATTTCACCACCAAAAAACACCCTAAGCAATATAAAGTCTTCAAGCTTTTCAATTGAATCGGAGATGATGGCGAATATCCACGAACAACAAACGATGAATTTTCTCTTTATTTATTAACTTTGGTATCTTCTTACCACCAAGCTTTCTATCTCATGTTTCAAATAAGACTCCCTCATAACCTTATTTATAGTACTTTTCTTAATCCATTCCTATTATGGATTAGAAATAATTTATTAAAATAATCAAATTAGAGATCACATCTCCTTCTGGTCTTGTCTTTTGCACTCCAATAAGTAAATAGTTTTTTGTAACTTGGATTCAATTAGCATTTAATCTCCATTTTATATATTGCTTCCATTAACCCAATTTATAATTGAATTAATATCAAGTATATAAACCCATTCTTTTCTATCTTGGATTCTATCTCATGGGTGAGGACCCACACCCAACACTCACTGAGTCTAGTAAAATGTTTGAAGCTTTAAAATCCCGGTAAATTACTGGTTTATCTGCTTCATGGAGGAAGCCTAGACCCATGGCTGCACCCACTGCAACTTTCATCCTGGTAGACCACGGCAATGGAGTCGAGTATTCTAAGAAAATCTCCCCAAAATCATGTTAAAACAACTATTAGCACAATGTTCCAGTTTCTATAACTTAATTAAAAAGAAATACCATACGATTTGGAAGAAAAAAAATATTAGGAAACTTAAATACATACTTCTGAAGAGCCGACTTTCTAAGCTGCCTCTTGCCATGTATTCATATACTAAGAGCCTGTGCTCATACTCCCAGCAGTACCCAATCAACTTAACTAGATGGGGATGCCTTAATTGTCCAAGAAAGATGATTTCTGCCTATACCAAAAATATAAATAATATATATATATATATATATATATATATATATATATACATACATAAACCTTTTTTCTTTATAACAACATAACCTACATAGATCTATAATATGGGAAAGAAAATATAACTAGAACTAACCAGCCATTCCCTGTGGCCTTGCAGGCCATCCAAGTCAAGTAACTTAACAGCCACAGGCTGAGCTTGCAGGCGTCGCCTAATTTTGTCGTTGATGAACCCCTTGTACACTGGTCCAAATCCACCTTCACCAAGAAAATTATTCGACGAGAAATTATGTGTAATTCCTCTAAGCTCTGCAAGTGTGAATATGTAGAGGTTTGATCAAACGAAAGAATTTGAGAGATCTTCAGCAGATAGTGATGATCCCGGATTGCTTAAATCCGAAAGGGATAATCTTTGAAAAGAACTTTTCTTTAAAACTTGCTCCTTCGATTCTGCCAACTTATTATCAATATTGTAACAACTAGGGAACATATCTTTCCAAGTTATTTTTCTAAGTGTCATTTTGTTCTAAGCATAAAATCAATACAAGGAGGAAAGCACTTGATGAAAATCTAGTGAGGAAATTTAATTTGAATTGGATTGCGTTTCAAAGACTTTGAGGCTTATATCCAATTACTACTAATTGCTTGTGTATTAAGGTTCCCATGACCTAAAGTTATTTGATACTTGTAACTAGACTATTTCTTCATTGATATTATATATATTACTGATATTGATTCTCAAGTCTAGAAGTTGTTAGGGAGCAACTAACTTAGTCTCCCTTTGACTTTTCAGTATTCTATCATATCTAGTGACTCTTTAATAAACTTGTTGCTCAAATTCTGTGTTAAGAACCTCAACCAATATGCCAAATGTCATAATTAAATTCGTTAAATCATTCAATTCCTTTCTCCATTTCATTATTTCAATCTAAACGTAGTATTAAACTTGAGCACCGTACTTCAAGTGAGGCCACATAGGTCTCGGGCGAGTCCCGCCCGGGATCATAACATTTGTGTACATATTACAAAAGCCTAAAAGCTCTGCTTTTATTTGTTTATCAAACCATTTATTTGTTGTCCAATTTTCCCAAGTTAGTTGTGTGTACAAGAACTCTTCTTAAATGGCTTGTTTGGAAATTTCATGAAATTAAGAATTTTCACTTTGTTTGGAGTATTTTTACGGACCTATAGTCTGTTTACCCCTTAGCCATTAACAGAAAACTTTAAAGAAGCTGAACAATGTTGTTTTGCATGTGAAACCAAGAAAGATAACCTCTGTACCCAATTAAATAAAGAGGAATTTAAAAAAAAAAAAAAAAAAAACTTTGGAATATGAAAGAAAGTATCTACTTTTTGGTGGCATAATGAAATCCAATTGTGAAAGGGCATGCCACTTTTAATATTATTTCTAGGGTTGGTAATTTTAGAACTTGAGCCTTCTGGTGACATACTTAAGCAGGTTAGGTCCATTCTGATTTAAAATCATACCTCACCGGCCACAAATTATGCCATATTTTAAGACCTTCTGAAGTTTTAAACTCTCCAAGTCTCTAACCAAATTTCACGGTTCTTCGACATAGTCTTGAGGTCCATATTCAACTTAGATCCATTGCACTATTGACTTATGATCCCCTCTCTCATTTGATGATAAGTGGTTCCTGAAATCATTCTTATTTTAGGTAAAAAGTAGTACTCAGTGCACAAGACTCGCAATGTACGCAACCCTTACTGTATTAAAAAAATTCTAAGTTCAACAACTTTTAAAGTTCTTGTGAAAGATTTTATAGCATTTATATTGGTTGTTGATAACGTCGTAATAATATTTATGTTTTCAGAGTAAATATACATTTAATCAGAGGTGGAGCCAGGAATTAAAATTGGGGCGGGCTAAAGGAGTGTCATTCTTTGATCTCTCACAACTTGTTGCTACGAATTGCGATATTATCCCTAACAAAAAATCAGCTGCCCTAACAGCATCAAAAATTTCTGACTTGGGCTGGGTTAGGAACTGAAAAGTACTTAAAGTTCCATATCTTTCCTAGAAGCTGATTTATTTCCTGTTAAGTAGCGAAATTGTAGCTGGTAACAAGAAGCTGAATTGTAGAGGATCTGAATTAAGGAATCTGAACAATTCTCCATCTAACTACTTAATAGTGTATGTCAAAAAAGCTGAAAGAAAAAGATGAGAGAATTCATCTAACACACAACCACCTTACTTTTCCAGCTGCAAATTAAACCATATAAATAAATAATGGGAAGAAAGTAGCACAATTTAAGATGTTAACTGCATGGAGAAAAATGTTGTGAAAATAGCCCCAAGTGAATGTTAATTTGATACCTCTTCGGTCTTCAATAATCAATTCTATAGGAGTTTGTGTATTTACCCAATACTCGTTATTCATGCATCAACTATGGCTTCTAAATACTCCCTTATTATTTTCGATTCGCAAAATTCTAAATATTTAATTATTTAAGATTTGAAAATAATATTTTTAATTAAGTTGTCAGTAATAATAACAGAAATTGCATGATATTATGGTCATTTTAGAAAAAGGTTGATGTTAACTTTGTCTAGCAAATTTTAATCCCAAATAGTAGCGATTATAATACCAGATAGAACATGGTATTAAATGATCTCACATCTTAAGTTATTTTATAATCCCAGGACTAATAGTCCCAAGCTCAAATTGAAAAACAAACAAGACACTTGGGATTAATAGTTCTATCCCAAGGATTATCCTTGCAAACATAGTCTAAATGAAAAAAGTTGTTTGATGATTGACATGTCTGAAACATCTGAATAACAATTTTTATTATTTTACTCTTTTGAAAAAAATTCAAAATTATTGTAAATTAATTTAATATTACTTATTATAATAGTTAATATTGTAAATAAAAAAAACCTTCATTTAGCTAAAAAAAATGACACTAAATAATTCAGTCTAAATCGTCTGAATGACTGACCGATTCAACCATTCACAAATTTTTTTTAAAAACAAACGCACTAAATCCCCTTAGTCTTGGGCCAGTTTTATGGCATGAATGTTAATGTCCATCACTGATTTGATTTTTGAGCCTTTTCATTTGATGATTTATCGACATCTTATCCATAAGACATCTTAGCCATGGCATAACAGTTGCATTCATAAGCTGTTGTAAGAAGCACAAACTTTTGGGCTCAGAAAAATTTTGAGAGTTAAATCAAGATTTAGTTCTTAATGTAATAAACTCACTCGTAAGGAGTTCTTGATATGATGAACTCATAAACTTAATAGATATATGAACATGTTAGAATTTTACATCAGATAAATATAAATAAAAAGAAAAAAAAAATGTGCGCCATAGCTGAGCTTTTCGCTATATAAATATTCAGGGATAAGGTCCAAAAATGCCTCTGACATTTTTCCCAATGTCTACCGAGCACCCTATACTTTTTTTTTGTCCAAAAATACCCTTAACGTTATAATTTTTTGGTCATTCGTGCCCCTGCTAGATTATAATTTGTGCCAACTAGACTAACATCCGTCCAAATTGATTACGTGACAGCCACATGAACATACTAAAAATACTAATTAAAAAAATACTAAATACTAATTAAAAAATATACTAAAATACTAATAAAAAAATATTAAAATACTAAAAAAAAATTAAAAAATACTAAAATACCAAAATTCAAATTATTTTGTTAATTAAAAAATACTAAAATACTAAAATTATTTTACTAAATATTAGTACTATATACTTTTTACTTTTTACTAAATATTAGTATAACATATCAAATTTTACTAAATATTTAGTATTATATTTTACTAAAATACTGAATTTACTAAAATTTAACGTAAATTTTTTTCTATTACTAACTCTTTTTTTTTACTAAAATACTGAATATATTTAGTATTATATTTTACTAAAATAAGAATTTACTAAAATTTAACGTTAAATTTTTTCAATTACTAATTTTTTTTTTCTAAAATACCAATATATTTAGTATTATATTTTACTAAAATACTTAATTTACTAAAATTTAACGTTAAATTTTTTCAATTACTAATTTTTTTACTAAAATACTGAATATATTTAGTATTATATTTTACTAAAATACAAATTTACTAAAATTTAACATCACCCATCTTGGGTGCATACATCATGGTACATAAATTCAAATACAACTTACTAATATAAGCATGCTGTGTATGCAATGATACTGACGTAAAGCGTGAGTTTGAATACAAATATTGTCTACTACTAGATATTATACTGAAACTCAAAAGGAGTCCTCATTACAACTATTATCACACTATTTCACGAATAGTGAGGACTACTATTGCTATCATCCGGACCATAACTCTGCTTCCCAGACTCGTCCCGGTATGTTCTCATTTCACGAAGAGAATAAAGAAAGAAAAGGTGAGCTCAACTAGCCCAAAGAAGAAATATTATGACTAAGATAATGCGAATAAATTATCATTAGCCTTCAACATGTTAAACCGATAAAATACAATAGAAAACAGTTTAAGCTGCTTGTGAATATGTAATCCATTAAAAAGAGTCAAGTAGAAAATAAAAGTCTACTATCTTTTAGGTTTTAAAGGTTTTCATAAATTTTTATCATTAAGACTCGGTTTAAAGAATAAACCACAATATCTAATCATCCACATACCCACGGTCGAGGATTTTCATCAAATTATCAATGGTGGTGACTATCTTAAAATCACCCCCGTCATAATCATACCAAAACTATCCATCATTTGCATTACAGCCACTTTGAGACTTTTATCACATCATTTATAACAAGCCATGATTATCTGAAATGTTCCCAGTCATAATCATACTAAGTTCATCTATGCACGTAAGCGAAAGATAACATAATATATCATGAGGATGATGACAATGACATAATAATTCAATAAAACAAGTCCAAGAATTATTTTATCCGAGAATTAATAACGTCCAAATTGTCAACAAGATCTTTGTTTTGTAGAGTAAAATTCAAGAATCTTTGAGAAGAATATTTTCATGAAAGGATCTTTGGATGAAGCGCTTGAATATCGAGGATATTCCACTAATTTCATTGTGTATAAAGTCAAAGTTTTAACTTAACTGGGTATAATAAAGAATGGAATAACAAAAGAAATCACCATGCATGCGATGAGGCACGCAGCATGAGTTATTCCAGAGAATAATGAATAACGGAACCAGGTCCGCGTAAAACGCATGCATGACGGGATATTCCAACATAATAATAAAGAATGGAACCAGTCCGGCGTAAAACACACGCAGCGGGATGTTCAGCGAGAATAATAATAAAAAGATTTTAACCGGTCCTGTAAAACACACGACAGGATGTTCCAACGAGAATAATAATAAAGAGCGGATCCGTGTCCTGTAAAACACCACGAGCGAGGATGTTCCAATGAATAATAATAAAAAAGACGAAACCGGTCCTGTGTAAAACACACGGACGGGATGTTCAACAGAATAATAGAAGAATGTCACCAAGTATAGGGTAAATCACAGATATCTGAGTTATTCCAACGAGAATAATAAACAATGGAATAACAACAGTTCTCTTCATGAATAAGAAAGAATAACACCCCTTACAGATACAACAAATAATATTCCTACCTTAGAAGAAGCCGAATATTGGCGAGGTGAAGTAGCGAATACTTTTCTTCTTTCTCTCTATAGTTTCTCTCTCAGAGTTTCGGTGAATTAAGTGAAAATAATGAAGCACTAGGCCTCTATTTATAGAAGATTTCTAACTTAGCTTTTTGCCATGTGAAAAGCGAGTGGCTTGGCGGTGATGATGTGAAAAGAAAAGTGGTTTGGCGCTTTGTAATGTGAAACGACAAGTGGTTCGGCGCTTTGGTAAAGGTAATTACTATTGACGAAGGTAATTACTATTCACAAAGGTAATTACTATTGACGAAGGTAATTACTATTGACGAAGATAATTACTATTCACAAAGGTAATTACTATTGACGAAGGTAATTACTATTCACAAAGGTAATTACTATTGACGAAGGTAATTACTATTGACGAAGAGACTCTTAGATGATGACATATGGGCCCCCCATAAAATAATCAAACTTACCACAAATGTCTCATAACAGACTCTTTATATACATCAAGGATTGAATAAATATTACCACAAATCATTTTATTTTTTAATCAACATATATTTAATCTTTCAACAATTATTAATCATTTATAACTTGTCGTCTCAATTATTGATTTAATACTATAACATATTATACGATGATAATCTTTGTGACAATAATTGAATCAATAATATAAGAGATATGATCACGTGAATTCTTTGTAGCGATAATTGAGCATAAATTTGAGTGACTTCTCACGTAAGCATCAATAATCAATATCGTGTCTTCTTATACAACTCTGCCAGTATTCTTGTGCTTTTTACTACCGGGGTAGTTCAGCGGTTTTAACAGTAACACCTCTGTAGTTATTTTTATAGAAAGATAATTTTGTCGTTTTCTAACTACGACAATACTTGGTTAATGGGGTCCACTTTGATGATTGAGTCGTCGTCAAATATTCCCCGAGCAAAAAGAATATTCCCACCAAACGAATATTTTATAACAACTTGCATACTTTGCAAAATTTATAAATACTACCCACAACTATAATATTATCTTAAATTCACACCATAATATTAAAAAATTATTTCGACAAAATTTAAATCTTTATTGATAAAATCTGGGGTCTCACAATCTCCCTCTCTTGGAATTTCGCCAAATTAGTGCGATACGTCTGTATGATAAAGAGGTGAGGATACCTTGAATACCTTTATCGTTAAAAATATTAAATTCATCTTAATGCAATCCGGCCAAAAAATTCATTAACAATTCATCTTTTGCTATACTGAGCCAAAGATATATAAGCTATAAAAACCAATAATACCGAGACTCGACAATAGTATCACAACCACGAATTATCCATGCACTTTCTTGGCGAGGATATTCGTGTTTTTCAATCTGATCGTGATTATACTTAGAACAATCCTTGGTCATAATCATACCAAGTCCATCTATACTTCTGAAGCCCACGATCACGATGACTTTCAACATAATATAAACATGAGGATAATGATATAAAGAATCAATCAAATGAGATAAAGGATAAATATTAAACATTTATAATATAATTTATCCAGGATTCAAGAATATCCCCATGTTATCAATCACTTAATAATCTTATAATCTAATATCATTATAACAATATTTTAATCACTTCTTAAATTTATAAACAATTTATCTCAATTGTTTACGCTTTACCATATAATGCATTTAATCATTCAAAAATGCCATACTCATAAGATATCATCACCAATTATTAAATCCCTCAAAAATATGCATATACTCTATATAGGATTCTCTAGCCATAAAATCCTATTTTCAACTTTGTTACTTCACATAACATATTTAACTCATATGTTCGTAACTAAACTATTTTCATGAAAAATACTAAATCAGTCCCAAAAATATTTCTTTTCTGGGATTTAGCATAATATAGTCCCATAATGAAAATATATTTTTCTCGAAATTTTTAAAATTCATTTACTATTTTTCAAAAATCAATTTCTAATTAATTCCTTAAGAAATTAGCTACCTCAAGTTTAACTCCAAAAATTCCCAAATCTTGACAGGACCTTACCCAGTTTAAATTTCATGGTCATCGGAGTTATATAACTCCGGTTATAGCGTTTTTCGTCGGAAAAAACCTAAATATTGAAATAGTCATAACTTGCTCATTTTAAGTCAGAATGAGCTCATTTTTGGACAGGAGGTACTTTATACCATATACCTTCATGTCCCAAAAGGCCATAATTTTTCTCATAATTTAAGTGGCCGAAACAGCCCCTCTAAAATCATGGCAGCAGCTTTTTTGGTTTTTTTACAGCTTTGCCCTCCTTTGCTAAAATCAGTCCACACAAAAATCTACAACACCTTTTCCAGTAATTCCACTTGGATTAGTTAGGTAACTCATAGATCTAACTCTAGGACTTGACCACACTCAAAAATTCAAAATATAATTGGAGATATGGTCAATTGAATTTCATGTTACGTTTTTCACCAAAATCTGATTTTCAACTCTTTGTGATTTCTAAGAAACTTTCATGTTTTCACATACCAACCAACATAACTCATCATAAAACTTACTAATACTTCATATACCCATGATTTTCATCAGTTCTATACTTTTATTATGACTTTCATCATAATCCACGTAAATGATCCTTTTAGTTGAAGAAATATTTGAGGGTTTAAGAAATGGGTTTTTGTACTGGGGTCAATATAAAATTCGATTTCACGCTCTAAGTAGGCTAAGAAGTCTTCAAGAATACACCAGGAAATTTATTAATAATAGAAATATCATTAAAAACTGTGACTCTCATCCAAGACTTGGATAATACGTCACAATAATACTGTTACTGACTTACATCCCTTAACTTTGGATAGCACCTCACAATGATACCTATCAACTTGCCATCTTCAATCACGGCGTCGCCTCTGAAAGTCCGGCGGTGCATTCCACACAAGGAAGTCAACAACGAAAGGATCGGGGATCTTTACTTATGGCTTGATATAACGATGATTAACTTTAGGGTTTGGTTACTTTGAATTTGTATAACGGGTTGATTAGGAATATGAAAGCTAACAACCTTACAAAAAGAATAATGAGTAGTTAATCAATCATTTTCAAAAAATTACCTCAAAGGCAAGTATTTTCAAAGAGATAAGATCGTGAAAGTGTTTATTTGAAACAACAAGATTAATAAGCGATGGAGGTAACGAAGGTTTCTCCCAACGAAGTTTCAATAGATAAATCAAAGTCTAATTTTTCCGAGTCAAATTTAAACATTGAACACAACTAGGTAGAATAAAAGAGTGGGTAGAACTTGTATTGAATAAAGTATAGACTTACGTAATAATTTATAATTAATTTACCCGTAATAACCGTTCGGGTTTCATGCGAAATAAACGCTCTCTCGCTTAAATTACAAGGTTTGACTTTACTATAGGTACATTCCACCCTTAAGTGCTTCTTCACATTCTTGATCCATGATTTGAATCATTATTCTCCGATCCATATCGAATTCGGGTTGTGCCGCTATGCATGTGGTAATTAGAATTCGATGTTGAAATTCTCCCAATTCTTTGTCCAAAAGCAAAGTCCATTTCATCTATTTTGGCTTTATTGGATCGGACGTCTTTTCTACATTATCAACGCGTTGTGCGGCTTTTACCCATGCATCGCCTATTCTCCTTCGTTCATTGTTTCTTCTTTTTCGGTGATCTTTGATTTTTAAATTCTCGATTCCAACTTTAATATCTTACACCGCCAAAGCGTGATTTTGTTCGAGCATCACATATCGGGTAACCCAATTTTGAATTGTTGTATCCCTTTGTTCCACGACCGTTTGCCGTTCTTCAACTGTTTCTTCTAGCTCACGAACACGATTTTGTAATTCTAAGTTTTGATCATAAACTTCTTACAACGATTCTCCTCGGGTTCCCTCTTCTTCTCACTCTCATTTCTACCTCTGCAACTAGCTCGAGTCTGACAATTAGTTCTTCATTCACTACATGGATATCTCTAATTTGTTCCTCGTCGACCTTTGCATTAACTTTGATTAGTGATTGAAGGTGTCACAAGCAGTCACATTCACTCCATTGTGAATATTTTCAAATTTGTCGTTTCCAAACTTTGCCACAACACAAGGGTTAATTAATATATCAAATATTATCCCTATACTACGTGAGCCAATTAAATAACAAATAAACTCGGGTAGATCATCTTAGCGAAGGAATTCCCGTCTCTCCCTCCTAGTTCTTATCTCGCGTCTTAGCCGGGATCATATCCTAAGCTCGATACCAACCTGTGGCCCCCCCAAATTAGGTATCGTCACCCATCTTGGGTCGCCACATATATGGTACATAAATTTAAATACAACTTACTAATATAAGCGTAAGTATACAATCTGACATAAATCGTGAGTTTGAATACAAATATTGTCTACTAGATATTATACAAACTCAAAAGGAGTCCTCATTACAACTATTATCACCTTTATTTCACGAGAATAGTGAGGACTACTAATGCTATCATCTGGACCATTACTCCGTTCCCCGACTAAATCCAATGGTATGTTCTCATTTCACAAGAAGAACGATGTGAAAGAAAGGGTGAGCTCAACTAGCCCGATGAAATATTATGACTAAGATAATGCGAGAATAAATTATCATTAGCCTTGACAATGATGTTAAAGCGATAAAATACAATAGAAAACCAGGTTTAATCGCAGCGGAATATGTAATCCATTAAAAGAGTCAAGTAGAAAATAAAGTCTACTATCTTTTAGGTTTTAAAAGGTTTTCATAAATTTTTATCATTAAGACTCGGTTTAAAAGAATAAACCACAATATCTAATCATCCTCGTACCCTGGTCAAGGATTTTCATCAAATTATCAATGGTCATGACTATATCGAATCACCCACAGTCATAATCATACCAAAACTATCCATCATCGCATTACAGAGCCACTTTGAGGACTTTTATCACATCATTTATAACAAGCCATGATTATCTTAAATGATCCTCGGGTCATAATCATACTAAGTTCATCTATGCACGTAAGCGAAAGATAACATAATATATCATGAGGATGATGACAATGACATAATAATTCAATAAAACAAGTCTCAAGAATTATTTTATCCGAGGAATTAATAACGTCAAATTGTCAACAAGATCTTTGTTTTGTAGAGTAAAATTCAAGAATCTTGAAGAATAATATTTCCATGAAAGGATCTTTGGATGAAGCGCAAATATCGAGGATATTCCACTAATTTCATGGAGTATAGAAGTCAAAGTTTTAACCAATTGGGTATAATAAAGAATGGAATAACAAAAGAAATCACCATGCATGCGCGATAGATTGCGCATGCAGACGAGTTATTCAACGAGAATAATAAATAACGGAACCGGTCCGCGTAAAAGCGCATGCAGCGAGGATATTCAATGAATAATAAAGAATGGAACCAGGTCCGACGTAAAACACACAGATGAGGATGTTCCAGCGAGAATAATAATAAAAGATTTTAACCGGTCCGTGTAAAACACACGAGACATGATGTTCAGCGAATAATAATAATAAAGATTTTACCGGTCGGTGTAAAAACACACGAGCGGGATGTTCCAATAGAATAATAATAAAAAGATTTGAACCAGTCCGGTGTAAAACACACAGACGAGGATATTCCAATGAGAATAATAGAAGAATGTCACCAAGTATAGGGTAAACCAGATATCTGAGTTTATTCCAATGAGAATAATAAACAATGGAATAACAACAGTTTCTCTTCATGAATAAGAAAGAATAACATCCCTTACGGGATACAACAAATAATATTCCTACCTTAGAAGAAGCGAATATTGGCGAGGTGAAGTAGCGAATAATTTTTTTCTTTTCTCTATAGTTTCTCTCTCTGAGAGTTTGATGAATTAAGTGAAAATAATGAAGCACTAGGCCTCTATTTATAGAAGATTTCTAGCTTAGCTTTTGCCATGTGTGAAAAGGCGAGTGGCTTGTGACGGTAGTGATGTGAAAAGAAAAGTGGTTTGGCGCTTTGTATGAAAAAGCGACAAGTGGTTCGGCCTTTGTAATGTGAAGCGACAAGTGGTTCGGCGCTGTAATGTGAAACGACAAGTGGTTCGACGCTTGGTAAAGGTAATTACTATTGACGAAGGTAATTACTATTCCTGAAAAGGTAATTACTATTGACGAAGGTAATTCTTATTGACGAAGATAATTACTATTCACAAAGGTAATTACTATTGGCGAAAGGTAATTACTATTCACAAAGGTAATTACTATTGACGAAGGTAATTACTATTGAAGAAGAGACTCTTAGATGATGACATATGGGCCCCCCATAAAAAATAATCAAACTTACCACAAATGTCTCATATGAGACTCTTTATATACATCGAGGATTGAATAAATATTACCACAAATCATTTTATTTTTAATCAACATATATTTAATCTTTCAACAATTATTAATCATTTATAACTTGTCGTCTCAATTATTGATTTAATACTATAACATATTATACGAGATGATCTTTGTGATATAATTGAATCGATAATATAAGAGATATGATCACGTGATTCTTCGTAGCAATAATTGAGCATAGGTGAGTGACTTCTCACGTAAGCATCAATAATCAATATTGTGTCTTCTTATACACTTCTGGCGTATTCTTGTACTTTTACTACTAGGGTAGTTCAACGGTTTTAACGGTAACACCTCTGCTAGTTATTTTTATAGAAAGATAATTTTGTCGTTTTAACTATGACAATACTTAGTTATTAGGGGTCCACCAATGATTGAGTCGTCTGACAAATATTCCCCAAACAAAAAAGAATATTCCCAGAGACCAAACGAATATTTTATAACAACTTGCATACTTTGCAAAATTTATAAATACTACCCACAACTATAATATTATCTTAAATTCACACCATAATATTAGAAAAATTATTTTGACAAAATTTAAATCTTTATTGATAAAATCTGGGGTCTCACAACGCAAGTTGTTTATAATATTCGACTGGTCAGGGAATATTCGTACGACGGCACAATCATTAGTGGACTCCACAACGGAATTATTGTCGGATTGAGAAAATAACAAAAATATTTTTATGAAAATAACGACGGAAGTTTTATCGTTAAGCTGTTGAAACAAATTATGTTAAAAATCTGAGAATACGTGTGGTTGCATAGTAGCACACGGAATTGATTATTGATGCTTACGTGAGAAGTCACTCAGTTTTGTTCAATTATTGCTTCAGTAATTGTTGCATAGTATCTCACGTTAACTGATTTAATTATTATTGATATTTTATATTGAGATGACGAAGTTATTAATATTATTATTTTCATTATTAACGATGTCTAGAAGTTCTGCCAAGGAGAGGTTTGGTCATCTAATTGCGCGCCAATAAGGAGAAATCCTTATTAGAAAGCCCTCTCTTTCTTGGAAACGACCTGATCGATTAATAGTGTGAATAATAATGATGATAAAGTTTTGTTTTATTAGTATTATTAATGTAATAAAACAGAAAAGCTTTTTATATAAAACAGAATACTTTTATAAAGTTATTCGTTTTATTAGGCTAATAGTAAAATCTTTTTATATAAAACAGAATACTTTTATAAAGTTATTCGTTTTATTAGACAATAATTAGAATATATGATATTTTATTATGCATAGTATTTGCATAGTAAAATCTTTTTAAAAGTTATTCGTTTTATTAGATTATAAATAGAATATATTATACTTTATTGTAAATCAATACGGATAGTCCGTTTAAAGTAAATTGATCCGATTTGTTCATGGATTAATTACTATTCATCCATTCTTCTATAAATAGAATCTCATTCCTTCATTATTTCTTACGAATTCAATTTGAAACTCTAGAGAGAGAAAGCGTAGAAAAATTATTCTTCTATCTTGAGCGTATTTCTTTAGCGTTTAAGAAGCGTAGTGCAAGTTTCTTCAAGTATATCCCGCCCTACCATCGAGTACTCTTCTTTATAAGATAAGGGGGAATTATTTTTTCATATTCATGAAGAGAACTTCATTATTCCATTCTTTATTATTACATTAGAATAACTTTGTTTACGCCATCTACCCTATACTTGGTGAAATTCTTCATTATTCCATTATTTATTATTCTCATTGGAATAACTTTGTCATCTGATACTCTGCATATATGGTGAAATTCATTATTATTTCATTCTTTATTATTACATTGGAATATCCTATTTTACATGCGTTTTTACGCCGGACACAGTTCCGTTATTTATTATTACATTTGGAATAACTTTTATACATCTGATACCGCATGCGTGGTGATTTCATTGTTATTCCATTCTTTATTATTACATTTGGAATATCTTGTCGGTCGCGTATTACGCTTTGACACAGTTCCATTATTTATTATTACATTGGAATAACTTTGTCCATCTGAAGTACCACACGTGCATGGTGATTTCTTTGTTATTCCATTCTTTATTATACTCGGTTGGTTAAAGTTTTGACTTTTATACTCCATGAAATTAGTGGAATATCTTTGATATTTGCGCTTCATCCAATATCTTTTCATGAAAATATTCTTACGAGCATTCTTGAATTTTACTCTCTGAAAGAAGTATCATGTTGACAATTTGGGCGTTATTAGTTCTGAATAAATTAATTCTTGAACTTGTTTTATTGAATTCTTATATCATTGTCATCATCCTCATATTTATATTTTGTTGAAAGTCATCTGTGGCATGTAGTGCATAGATGGACTTGGTATGATTATGACCGAGGATTATTCGATGTAATCATGGTAGTAATATTACAAATGATGTGGTAAAAGTCCTCATTGGCCCGTAGTGCATTGATGGACAATTGTTGGCATGATCATGACCATTAATGAATACACAAATATCCTTGGCCCATAGTGCATGGATAAATTATGGTTGTGATACTAATGAATATCCTTGGCCGTAGTGCAGGGATGATGTGGATTATTTATTAAGCTGAGTCCCAGCGATAAAAGTGATGAAAACCTTTTAAATCATAAAAGATAGTAGATTTTATTCTCTACTTGACTCTTTTAATGGATTGCATGTTCCACTGCAGTTAAACTTGATGTCTATTATATTTTATCAGTTTAACTTTGTTGAAGACTAATGATAATTTATTCTGCATTATCTTAATCATCATATTTCTTATTGGGCTAGTTGAGCTCACCCTTTCTTTCACTGTTCTCTTCAGAAAATGAGAACGTAGCCGGGACTAGTCGGGGAACGGAGTGACAGTCCAGATGATAGTATTAGTAGTCCTCACTATTCTGTTAAATAGTGTGTTAATAAATGTAATGAGGACTTATTCTGAGAGTAAATATTGTCTAGAAGACAATGTTTGTATTAAAACTCACAGCTCTCTTGTTGTATTTTTAAGATTTTATTTGTATTCTGTACCATGTATTTGACGATTCAAAATAGGTGATGTATACCTATTTTGGGGGCGTCACAGTTGGTATCAAAGCTTAGGGATATGATCCCTGGCTGAGATATGAGACAAGAACTAGGAGGGGAGAGACGGGGAATTCCTTTGCTAGTATGACCTACCTAAGTTTATTTGATATTTAATTGGTTGGTCAGAGTATAGGAATTATATGTGATATGTTAATTAACCTTTGTTTTGTGGCAGTATTTGAAAATGGCATCCGAGAATGTTGAGAACATCAATGGAGCACAGAAGACCGTTGAGTCTCCACAGATCAATAATCAGGATAATATGCATCAGAAAGGCGACAATCCTAATACAAACAACAACACTGACCAAATGATGAACGATGGAATGTTCTGAGGCTTCATGCAATTCATGCAACATCATCGAGAGCGGCTCTGTCCAAAATGCGGTGGAAACACTGGCGACTCTGGACGGTCACCGCCAAACAAGCGATTCGAGGCTGGGACCACCGGAGTTTTTTGAGAGCCAAAACCACTTAAAGGCGGAGGCGTGAATAAAGCGTATCAACAAGATATTTGATGTCTTGGGATGCTCAGGAGCAAAAGGTTCCTTTTGCCACCTTCATGTTATGCGCGGCGAGGCGATTACTAGTGGGAATCAGTAAGCGTACTCAACTCGCCTTGCTTGAAGATGTCTTGGGTGAATTTCAAGAAGCTGTTCAACGACAAGTACTTTCCCGAAAGTATTCGTCACATAAAAGAGGTAGAGTTCATTAAATCTGAACAAAAACAACATGGCCGTGTTGCGATCTGAAGCCAAGTTTGTTGAGTTGTCCCGGTTTGCGTTCCATTTGGTTGATAATGAGGAGAGAATGACGCGAATGTTTTTAAGAGGTTTGAAACCCGAGATACGTCAATATCTTATCTCTTATAAACTGTGTTTGTATTTAGATGTTGTTAATAGGGCTCAGTTATTGGAGCGTGATAATGAGTCAACCCAACCAAAAGAGAGCGGTAAATGAAAAATGATAATACCAGTGATAACAGTCATCGAAGTGGTGACAATAAGCGTGGAGGGAATCAACATACCAGAAATGGTAACCACTTCGGTGGTAATCATGGCCAAAAAAATAATAATGGACATTTCAAGAAGAGGATATTCAACAATGATGGAAAGACGTCAGCACCAGCACCTGTAGTTAAGGAAGGAGAACGACCACCTATCATATGCTTCAAAAGCGGAGGGGAAGGACACATCAGTCCAAACTGCGTGATGCCGTCCAAAACATGTTATAATTGTGGAAGAGAAGGTCACCTGGCAGATTTTGTCATTCATAGAAGACAAGTTCAAATAGGATGGAGGTACTAAAGGGCCCCCGAAAAAGTCAAAGCCAATGGTCTGAGGAGGCGTCTGTCGTGACCTCCCAGAAAGCAAGGAACCCAAATGAGGTCATCACGTGTAAGCTTATCATAAACTCTAGCGAAGTATATACTTTATTTGATACCAGTTCTACCCATTCCTTTATTTCTCCTACTTGCGCTCAACGTTTAAATTTGACTCCAGAAAAATTAGACTTTGACTTATCTATTGAATCTCCGTTGGGAGAAACCTTCATTACATCCACTGTTTATAAGTTTTGTTTGGTTCAAATCGGTACCCACACATTACCTGTCGATCTTATTTCATTGAAAATACTTGCATTTGACGTAATTTTTGGGATTGATTGGTTAACCACTCATCATGCAAAAATTGAATGTGTTTCGTAAGGTTGTTAGCTTTCATATTCCTAACCAACCTATTAATCGAATTCATGCAACCAAACCATTAAAATCAATCACTGTCATCTCAAGCCATAAAGCTATTCGTTTATTGAAAAATGGATGTCAAGCTTTCTTAGCTCATGTCACGGATCTAAACAAAAATACGCGATTTTGAATGATATTTCTATTGTTAATGAATTTCTGGCGTATTTCTGAAGAACTTCTGGCCTACCCCGAGCGTGAAATTGAATTTTGTATCGACCTTGAACCCAGTACAAACCCCATTTTTAAAGCCCCATATCTAATGGCTCCTATTGAACTTCAAGAGTTAAAGACCCAACTGTAGGAATTGTTAGACATTGGCTTTATTCGTCCTAGTACTTCTCCTTGGGGTGCTCCTGTTACATTCGTGAAGTAGAAAGATGGGAGTATCGCGACTTTGTATTGATTATCGGGAGTCGAATCATGTCACCATCAAAAATAGGTACCCATTGCCAAGTATTGATGACTGTTTGACCCGATTCTGAGGAGACAAATTCTTTTCAAAATTGATCTTAGTTCTGGATATCACCAATTGAAGATTAGAACCGATGACATTCCAAAGACGACTTTCAGAACTCGATACGAGCATTATAAATTCTTAGTCATGTCTTTTGGATTGACTAATGCTCCTGCTGCCTTCATGGATATGATGAATCGAGTATAAAAAAAAGATTTGGATCATTTTGTGGTCGTCTTTATTGATGACATCTTTATTTATTCCAAAAGCCGTGAAGATCATGAGGAACACTTGAGGCTGATACTCCAAAAGCTTCTTGAATATAAGCTTTATGCCAAGTTATAGAAATACGAGTTTTGGCTTGAGAAAGTAGCATTCCTTGGGCACGTGGTATCAAGTCATGGAATATCTGTTGATCCGGCAAAGATTGAAGCCATTCAAAGATGGGAACAACCTAAATTAGTGACCAAAGTACGTAACTTTCTCGGCTTAGCTGGTTATTATCGGAGATTCGTAGAAGGGTTTTCTCGAATCGCTACTCCGTTAACTTAGCTGACTCGGAAAGATACAAAATTCGGTTGGAGTGAGGAATGTGAGAAGAGTTTTCAAGAACTCAAGAGAAGACTCATTTTAGCACCCGCTACGACAATACCATCCGCTCGGAGGGATTTTTCATCTGATGATGCTTGAGGCAAAAGGGTTAGGATGTGTTCTCATGCAACATGGGAAAGTCATAGCTTTATGCCTCTCGACAACTCAAAGAATATGAGAGGAATTATCCTACTCATGATCTAGAGTTGACAATTTGTTGTCTTCGCACTTAAAATTTGGAGGCATTACTTGTATGGGGAGAAAGTGGAGATCTTCACGGGATCCTAAAAGCCTCAAATATTTCTTCACTAAAAAAGAACTCAACATCGTCTGACACAATGACGTTGGCTTGAACTGTTGAAAGATTATGATCATACCATCCAATATCATCCCGGAAAGAAAGCGTAGTGGTGGCGGCGCATTGAGTAAAGATCATATCTTGAAAAGTGCGATATTGTCAACGATGAGCCCATTTTGTATGACTTGCAAAGGATGGAGATAGAGATAAAAACACCGGGGACCCACGTGATGATGGCGAATATACGAGTAGAACCAACTTTAATCGATAAAGTTAAAACTACTCAAGCTATAGACACGGGTGATGCATATGAGGAAGAAAGTACAAGAAGGTGCTTATCTTAGGAAGCAAGAATCGATGAAGAAGGAATATTTGAGTTAACTCCGGACTTTGTGTTCTAAAGACCACGATTTAAAGTATAAAATCATGATGGAGGCGCACAACACACCGCTTACAATCCATCCGGGAGTACCAAATGTATCGTGATCTTGACATACATTTTGGTGGGGCAATATGAAGAGGAGATAACACTGTTTTTATCTCAAGGTGTTTAACTTCACAACGAGTCAAGACGGAACATCAAGTACCAAAAGGTCCATTGCAACCACTTGAAATTCCGAATAGAAGTGGGAACACATTACCATGGATTTCATTCTTTGGTCTTCCCAAGGTTTCTCAAGGCGTAGATGCAATTTGGGTCATTGTTGATAAATTGACCAAGTTTGCTCATTTCTTACCTATCTGAGAAACTTATACACTTGAACGTCTTGCTCAGTATGTACATAAAACGAGGTTATAAGATTACATGGTATGCCAAAGATCCATAGTTTACGATCGAGACCCAAGATTCACTTCACGATTTTGGGTTAGTTTGTAAAAAGCTATGGGCGCGGATTTACGATTTAGTTCGGCGTATCATCCTCAGACGGACGGACAATCAGAGAGGACTATTCAAACTCTTGAAGATTTATTAAGACTCTATGTCCTTGACTTCAAGGGAAATTGGGACAAGTTCTTACCATTGGTGGAGTTTTCTTATAACAACAGCTATCAAACAAGTATTGGCATGGCTCCATTGGAAGCGTTGTATGGAAGAAAGTGTCGTTCTCCAGTATGCTGGGATGAGGTGGGTGAAGCAACGTTGTTGGGACCGGAGTTGGTACGTATGACTACGGAAAAGATTCAAACGATCCGGCAACGTATAAAAACCTCACAAGACCGACAAAAGAGTTATGTTGATCTTCATCGAAAGGACGTGGAATTCGATATTGGAGATCATATGGTGTTACGTGTTGCTCCATGGAAAGGAGTTACGAGATTTGGAAAGAGAGAAAATGTGACGCCCCCAAAATTAGGTATACATCACCCATCTTGGGTCACCACTTACATGGTACGGAATTTAAATACAACTTAATACATAAACTGTGAGTTTAAATACAAATATCGTCTACTAGATATTATACAAACTCAAAAAGGAGTCCTCATTACAATTATTATCACACTATTTCACAGAATAGTGAGGACTACTAATGCTATCTTCAGGACCATCACTCGTTTCCCCGACTCGTCCCAGCTATATTCTCATTTCCCTGAAGAGAACAGTGAAAGAAAGGGTGAGCTCAACTAGCCAAGTAAGAAATATTATGACTAAGATAATGCGAATAAATTATCAATAGTCTTCAACAATGTTAAACCGATAAAATACAATGAACACCGGTTTAAGCTGCGGTGGAATAAGCAATCCATTAAAAGAGTCAAGTAGAAAATAAAGTCTACTATCTTTTAGGTTTTAAAGGTTTTTCATCATTTGTTATAAATTTGAGACTCGACTTTAATAAATATTCCACATCATCGAATCACCCTTACACTCTGACGAGGATATTCTTTAGTATCACGACCACAATTATTCATGCACTACTGGACAACAATATTTGTGTATTCATTAATGGTCATGATCATGCTAACAATTTGTCCATCAATGCACTACTACCATTTTGAGGATTTTTATCACATCATTTGTAACATTACGGTACCATGATTACAGAATAGTCTCTGGTCATAATCATACCAAGTCCATCTATGCACTACAGGCCACGAGATGACTTTCAATATAATATAAACATGAGGATGATGACAATGATATAAGAATTCAATAAAACAAGTTCAAGAATTATTTTATCCGAGAATTATTAACGTCCAAATTATCAACATGATCTTTTTTTTTAGAGTAAAATTCAAGAATGATCGGGAAGAATATTTCCATGAAAAGATCTTTGGATGAAACGCGAATATCGAGGATATTCTACTAATTTCATGGAGTATAGAAGTCAAAGTTTTAACTAACCGGGTATAATAAAGAATGGAATAACAAAAGAAATCACCATGTATGCGATAGGCGCACAGGCGAGCGAGTTATTCCAATGAATAATAAATAACGGAACCGGGTTCGGCGTAAAAACGCATGCAGCGGGATGTTCAACGAATAATAATAAAGATGGAACCAAGTCCTGTGTAAAACACACGAGGCAGCGATGATGTTCAATGAAATAATAATAAAGAGCGGAACCGATTAGGTGTAAAACACACAGAGACGGGATGTTCCAATAGAATAATAGAAGAATGTCACCAAGTATAGGGTAAATGGCAGATATACGAGTTATTCCAACGAATAATAAGCAATGGAATAACAACAGTTCTCTTCATGAATAAGAAAGAATAACACCCTTACTTTTGGTAGGAGATTGAATCTTTATGGCGATTAGTAGTAACAAAATACTCTTCTTCTTTCTCTCTTATTCTCTACTATACTTTCTCTCTATATAGCTTGAATGAATTAAGTAAAAATAATGAAGCCCTAGGCCTCTATTTATAGAAGATTTCTAAACTAGCACCCTTAGTGTGAAAAGGCAAGTGGCTTGACGACTAATGATGTGAAAAGAAAAGTGGTTTGACGCCTGTAATGTGAAATGACAAGTGGTTCGACGTCTGGTAAAGGTAATTACTATTAACGAAGGTAAATACTATTGACGAAGGTAAATACTATTCACAAGGGTAATTATTATTGACGAAGGTAATTACTATTGACGAAGGTAAATACTATTCACAAGGGTAATTACTATTGACGAAGGTAATTACTATTGACGAAGAGACTCTTAGATGATGACATATGAGACCCCCATAAAATAATCAAACTTACCACAAATCATTTTATTTTTCATTAACACATATTTAATCTTTCAACAATTATTAATCATTTATAACTTGTCGTCTCAATTATTGATTTAATACTATAACATATTATGCACGAGGATAATCTGTGACAATAATTGAATCAATAATATAAGAGATATGATCACGATGAATTCTTGTAGTAATAATTGAGCATAAATTTGAGTGACTTCTCACGTAAGCATCAATAATCAATACCGGTGCTACTATGCAACCACGCAGCAGTATTCTTGTACTTTTACCACTTAAGGGTAGTTCAATGCGGTTTTAACGGTAACACCTCCGTAGTTATTTTTATAAAATATTTTTGTTGTTTTCTCGATTCGACAATAATTACATTGTGTGGTGTCCACCAATGATTGAGTAGTTGTATGCGAATATTCCCTAACAAAAGAATATTTCCCGACCAAACAAATATTTTATAACAACTTGCATACTTTTGCAAAATTTATAAATATTACCCACAACTATAACATTATATCAAATTTATTCCATAATATTCAAAAATAATATTTATAGAAAAATTCATCTTTATTTATAAAAGTTTGGGGTCTTACAACCTCCCTTCTTATGAAATTTAAGCCCTCGAAATTAGGGTACGATACTGGTATGTCAAAGAGGTAAGGATACCTTGATTTCATTTGATTCTAACTCCCAAGTCATTTCCTCAACATTGTGGTTCCTCCACAAAACTTTGACTTGAGGTATAACCTTGGGCGTAGAATATGTTCCTTCTTATCCAAAATTTGAATAGGAACCTCTTCATACGTCAAATCTTCCGCTATTTCGTCCTGTTCTAACTTCAATAATATGGTTCGGGTCTTTCACATATTTACATAACATAGATATGTGAAAAACGCGTTATGAACACGAGACATATTTGGCGGTAAAAAGTGAGTCTATAGGCCACGCGTTCCTACTCGATCGAGGATTAAAATGGACCAGATGAATCGAGGATTAAGTTTTCCTCTCTTTTCAAATCTTGTAACTCCTTTCCATGGAGCGACTCTTAACAACACATGATCTCCTATATCGAATTCCACGTCCTTTCGATGAAGATCGGCATAACTCTTTTATCGATTTTGTGAGGTTTTTTATCGTTGTCGGATCGTTTGAATCTTTTAAAGTAGTCATACGTACCAACTCCGGTCCCAACAACGTTGCTTCACCCACCTCATCCCAACATCTTGGAGAACGACACTTTCTTCCATACAACGCTTGAATGGAGCCATGCCAATACTTGCTTGATAAGCTGTTGTTGTAGGAAAACTCCACGATGGTAAGAACTTGTCCCAACTTCCCCAAAAATCAAGAACACACGAGTCTTAATAGATCTTCAAGAGTTTGAATAGTCCTCTCCGATTGTCCGTCTGGTCTGAGGATGATATCTTAGAGCTAAATCGTAAGTCTGTGCCCATAGCTTTTTGCAAACTAACCCAAAATCGTGAAGTGAATCTTGGGTCTCGATCGGAAACTATGGATCTTAAGCATACCATGCGATCTTACAATCTCGTTTATATACATCTGAGCAAGACGTTCAAGTGTATAAGTTTCTCGTGTCGGTAAGAAATGAGCGGACTTGGTCAATCTATCAACAATGACCCAAATTGCATCAATGCCTTGAGAAACCTTAGGAAGGCCGTGAATTGAAATCCATGGTAATGTGCTCCCACTTCCATTCCGGAATTTCAAGTGGTTGCTGATGGACCTTTTGGTACTTGATGCTCGCTTTAACTCATTGACAAGTTAGACACCTTGATATAAACAAATACTATCTCTCTCTTCGTATTGCTCCACCAAAATGTCAAATGAATATCATGATACATTTGGTACTCCCGAGATGGATTGCAAATGGTGTGTTGTGCGCCTCCATCATGATATTATACTTTAAATCGAGGTCGTTAGGAACACAAAGTGCAGGAGTTGACTCAAGTATTCCTTCTTCATCGATTCTTGCTTACGGCATAGCACCTTCTTGCACTTTCTTCCTCATCGCGCATCGGCTCCAGTCCGTAGCTTGGCGACTTTAACTTTAGCGATTAAATTCGGTTCTACTCGTATACTCGCTATCATCACATGCGTCTCTGGAGTCTTTAACTCTATCTCCATTCTTTGCAAGTCACACAAAATGGGCCTTTGCGTTGACAATATCGCTTTTCGTACTTGCGTATGATTTTCTACTCAATCGATCGTCAACTACGTTCACTTATCCAGGATGGTATTGGATGGTATGATCATAATCTTTCAACAGTTCAAGCCAACGTCATTGTCGCATGTTGAGTTCCTTTTGAGTGAAGAAATATTTGAGGCTTTTATGATCCGTAAAGATCTCCACTTTCTCCCCATACAAGTAATGCCTCCAAATTTTAAGTCAAAGACAATGACTTCCAACTCTAGATCATGAGTAGGATAATTCCTCTCATATTCTTTGAGTTGTCGCGAGAATAGGCTATAACTTTTCCATGTTGCATAAGAACACATCCCAACCCTTTGCGAAGCATCACTTTGTAGATGACAAATCCCTCCGAGCCGGATGGTATTGTCGAGCAGTCTTGAAATAAGTCTCCTCTTGAGTTCTTGAAAACTCTTCTCACATTCATCGCTCCAATAGAACTTTGTATCTTTCCGAGTCAAATTTGAGTCGATGGAGTAGCGATTCGAGAAAATCCTTCCACGAATCTCCGATAATAACCGGCTAAAACCGAAAAGCTACGTGCTTGGTCATTTGATTTAGGTTGTTCCCGACTTTGAATAGCTTGATCTTTCTTTGGGTCAACGGATATTCCATGACTTGATACCACGTGCCCAAGGAATGCTACTTCTTCAAGCGAACTCACATTTCTTTAACTTGGCATAAAGCTTATATTCACGAAGCTTTTGGAGTGTCAGCCTCAAGTGTTGCTCATGATCTTCACGGCTTTTGGAATAAATAAGGATGTCATCAATAAAGACGACCACAAAGTGATCTAAATATTCCTTGAATACTCGGTTCATCATATCCATGAAGGCAGCAGGAGCATTAGTCAATCCAAAGGACATGACTAGGAATTCATAATACCCATCTGAGGGTTAAAAGCCGTCTTTGGAATGTCGGTGGTTCTAATCTTCAATTGGTGATATCCGGAACGAAGATCTATCTTTGAAAAGAATTTGGCTCTCTTACGCAACCGGTCAAACAGGTCATCAATACGTGCCAATGGATACCAATTTTGATGGTGACATGATTCAATTCCGATAATCAATACAAAGTCGCATACTCCCATCTTTCTTCTTCACGAATAGAACAGGAGCACCCCAAGGAGAAGTACTAGGATGAATAAAGCCAGTGTCTAACAATTCCTGCGGTTGGGTCTTTAACTCCACGAAGTTCAATAGAGCCATTCGATATGGGGCTTTGGAAATAGATTTTGTCTGCGGGTTCAAGGTCGATACAAAATTCAATTTCACGCTCTGCTGGAGTAGGCGAGAAGTTCTTTGGGGAATACGTCGAAATTTATTAACAATAGAAATATCGTTCAAAACCGGCGTATTTTTGTTTAAATCATGACATGAGCTAAGAAAGCTTGACATCCGTTTTCAATAAACGAATAGCTTTATGGCTTGAGATGACCGTGATTGATTTTAATGGTTTGGTCATTTGAATTAGCATAATAGGTTGATTAGGAATATGAAAGCTAACAACACTTACGAAAACAATCAATTTTTACATGATAAGTGGTTAACCAATCAATCCACAGAATCACGTCAAATGCAAGTATTTTAATGAAATAAGATCGACGGGTAATGTGAGGGTACTGATTTGAACCAAACAAGACTTATAAGCGAGTGGATGTAATGAAGGTTTCTCCCAACGGAGTTTCCACGAGATAAGTCAAAGTCAAATTTCTCTCGAGTCAAATTTAATCGATGGCGCAAGTAGGAGAAATAAAAGAATGGGTAGAACCCCGGTATCAAATAAAGTATAGACTTCATTAGAGTTTATGATAAACTTACCCGTGATGACCTCATTCGGATTCCTTGCTCTTTGGGAGGTCACAACAAACGCTTCTCCAGACTTGCTTCTCTTTTGAATTTTACGGGATGGCCTTTGGTGCCTCCATCCTAGCTGAATTTGTCTTCAGTAAATGAAAAAATCGAGCTAAGTGACCTTCTCTTCCACAATTATAACATGCTTTGGACGGCATGACGCAGTTTGGACTGATGTGTCCCTCTCCTCCGCATTTGAAGCATATGATAGGTGGTCTTTCTCCTTCCTTAACAATGGGTGCTAGTGCTGACGTCTTTCCATCTTTGTTGAATCTCCGTTTCTTGAAATGTTCATTCTTATTGTTTTGGCCTTGATTACCACCGAAGTGGTTACCATATCTGGCCTGTTGATTCCCTCCACGCTTGTTGTCACCGCTTCGATGACTACTCTCGTTGGTATTATAATTTTGCCGGCTGCTCTCTTTTAGTTGCGTTGACTCATTATCGCGTTCCACTAACTGAGCCCTATTTACAACATCTGAATACAAACACAGTTTATGAGAAATAAGATGTTGACGTATCTCCGGCTTCAAACCTCTTAAAAACATTCGCGCCATTCTCTTTCATTATCCACCAAGTGGGGCGTGAACCGTGATAACTCATAAATTTTGCCTCGTATTGCGACACGGTCATATTGTTTTGTTCCAACTTGATAAACTCCACCTCCTTCATGTGGCGAATACTTTCAAGAAAGTATTTGTCGTTGAAACGACTCTGGAACTTCTCCCAAGATATCTTGATCTGATGAGGTTGAGTACGTTTCTGGATTCCCACCATGTCTGCCTCTCCGCGCAACATAAAGCGCGAAAAGAACCTTTTGCTCCTCGGAGCATCCCAAGACATCAAATATCTTGGTAATCTGCTTTATCCATGCTTCTACCGAGAAGTGGTTTTAGCTCTCCCTTAAACTCCGTGGTCCCAGCTCCTTGAATTGTTTAGCGGTGACCGCTTGAGAGTTTTTCGTGTTTCCACCTACGTTTTGGGCGAGAGTCGCTCTACTTTCTTTGTTGCATAAATTGCATAAAGCCTCTGAACATTTGATCATTCATCATTTGGTCGGTGTTATTGTTTGCATGAGGATTATCGCCTTCACGATGCACATTATCCTCGATTATTGATATGTGGTGAATCAACGATCGCTTTGAGCTCCATTCTTATTCTCAACATTCTCGGATGTCATTTTCGAGATCTTTGCCACAAAACAAAAGGTTAATTGACATGTAACAAATTATCCCTATCTTCGACCAACCAATAAAATAAAGACGTAAACTTAGGTAGGTCATACTAGCGAAGAATATTCCCGTCTCTCCCCTCCTAGTACTATTCTCACATCTTAGCCGGGATCATATCCTAAGCTTTGATACCAACCTGGCCCCCAAAATAAGGTATACATCACCCATCTTGGGTCACCACTTACATGGTGCAAATTTAAATACAACTTAATACATAAATCGTGAGTTTAAATACAAATATCGTCTCACTAGATATTATACAAACTCAAAAAGGAGTCCTCATTACAATTATTATCACACTATTTCATAGAATAGTGAGGACTACTAATGCTATCTTCAGGACCATCACTTTCGTTTCCCAGACTTTCGTCCCGGCTATATTCTCATTTCACAAGAGAAAGCGGTGAAAGAAAGGGTGAGCTCAACTAGCCCGATAAGAAATATTATGACTAAGATAATGCAAATAAATTATCAATAGTCTTGAACAATGTTAAACCGATAAAATACAATGAGACAACCAGTTTAATCTGCTGCGTGGAATAAGCAATCCATTAAAAGAGTCAAGTAGAAAATAAAGTCTACTATCTTTTAGGTTTTAAAAGGTTTTCATCATTTGTTATAAATTTGAGACTCGACTTTAATAAATATTCCACATCATCGAATCACCCACTTTTCTGACGAGGATATTCTTTAGTATCACGACCACAATTATTCATGCACTTCACAGACCAACAATATTTGTGTATTCATTAATGGTCATGATCATGCCAACAAGCGTCCATCAATGCACTACTACGGCTTTGAGGATTTTATCACATCATTTGTAACATTACGGTTAAGCGATTACACCAATAGTCTCTGGTCATAATCATACCAAGTCCATCTATACTACAGGCCCGCAGATGACTTTCAAAATAATATAAACATGAGGATGATGACAATGATATAAGAATTGATAAAACAAGTTCAAGAATTATTTTATCCGGGAATTATTAACGTCCAAATTCATCGACAATCTTTGTTTTGTAGAGTAAAATTCAAGAATGATCGGAAGAATATTTCCATGAAAAGATCTTTGGATGAAACGCAAAATATCAAGGATATTCTACTAATTTCATGGAGTATAAAGTCAAAGTTTTAACTAATTGGGTATAATAAAGAATGGAATAACAAAAGAAATCACCGTGTATGCGATAGACCTTGCAGGCGGTTATTCAACGAGAATAATAAATAACGGAACGGGTTCGGCGTAAAAGCATACCAGACGAGGATGTTCCAACAGAATAATAATAAAAAGCGGAACCAAGTCCGGTGTAAAACACACGCACGACGGGATGTTCAACGATGAATAATAATAAAAAGCGGAACCGGTCGTTGTAAAACACACAGACGGGATGTTCCATAGAATAATAGAAGAATGTCACCAAGTATAGGGTAAACCGCATATCTGAGTTATTCCAATGAGAATAATAAGCAATGGAATAACAACGAGTTCTCTTCATGAATAAGAAAGAATAACACCCTTACTTTTGGTAGGAGATTGAATCTTTAAGACGGTGTAGTAACAAAATACTCTTCTTCTTTCTCTCTTATTCTCTATACTTTCTCTCTCTCTATAAGCTTGAATGAATTAAGTGAAAATAATGAAGCCCTAGGCCTCTATTTATAGAAGATTTCTAGCTTAGCACTTTTCTTAGTGTGAAAAGCGCAGTGGCTTGACGACTAATGATGTGAAAAGAAAAGTGGTTTGGCCTTTTGTAATGTGAAGCGACAAGTGGTTCGACGTCCGGTAAAGGTAATTACTATTAACGAAGGTAAATACTATTGTGAAGGTAAATACTATTCACAAGGGTAATTATTATTGACGAAGGTAATACTTATTGACGAAGGTAAATACTATTCACAAGGGTAATTACTATCGACGTGAAGGTAATTACTTATTGACGAAGAGACTCTTAGATGATGACATATGAGACCCCATAAAATAATCAAACTTACCACAAATCATTTTATTTTCATTAACACATATTTAATCTTTCAACAATTATTAATCATTTATAACTTGTCGTCTCAATTATTGATTTAATACTATAAACATATTATCGCGATGATGATCTTGTGACAATAATTGAATCAATAATATAAGAGATATGATCACAGCAATTCTTGTAGCAATAATTGAAAGATAAATTTGAGTGACTTCTTACGTAAGCATCAATAATCAATCTGGTGTCTTTCTTATGCGACCACGCGTATTCTTTATACTTTACCACTTAGGGTAGTTCAGCAGTTTTAACGGTAACACCTCCGCCGTTATTTTTATAAAATATTTTTGTCGTTTTCTCAATCAGGCCAATGAATTACATTGTGGGGTCCACCAATGATTGAGTAGTTATATGAATATTCTCTAACAAAAGAATATTCCCAGACCAAACGAATATTTTATAACAACTTGCATACTTTGCAAAATTTATAAATATTACCCACAACTATAACATTATATCAAATTTATTCCATAATATTCAAAATAATATTTATAGAAAAATTCATCTTTATTTATAAAAAGCTGGGGTCTTACTGTAAAAGCTCAATCCTCGATTTTTTGGCCCATTTTAATCCTCGATCGAGTAGGGACCGTAGCCTATGTACTCGCTTTCTGCTTGCTAAGTATGTCTCGTGTTCATAACGCTTTTTCATATATCCATCTTACGTAAATATGTGAAAGTCCCGAACCACATTATTGAGTTAGAACCGGACAAATTAAATAGCGGAAGATTTAACGTATGAAGAGGTTCCTGTTCAAATCTTAGATAAGAAGGAACATATTCTACGCTCCAAGGTTATACCTCAAGTCAAAGTTTTATGGAGGAACCACGATGTTGAGGAAATGACGTGGGAGTTAGAATCTGAAATGAAATCAAGGTATCCTTACCTCTTCGACATACCAGTATCGCACCCTAATTTCGAGGGCTAAAATTTCATAAGAAGGGAGATTGTAAGACCCCAACTTTTATGAATAAAGATAAATTTTCTATAATTATCATTTTTAAATATTATGGAATGAATTTGATATAATGTTATAGTTGTGGGTAATATTTAGAAATTTTGCAAAGTATGCAAATTGTTTATAATATTCGATTGGTCGGGGAATATTCGCATTTACTTGCATACAATCATTGGTGGACCCTACAACGGAATTATTATTTGATTGAGAAAACAACAAAAATATTTTTTATGAAAATAACTACGAAAGTTTTACTGTTAATCGCTTGAAACACCCGTGTTAAAAGTACAAAATACGCGATGGTTGCATAGTAGCACACAGTATTGATTATTGATGCTTACGTGAGAAGTCACTCAGTTTTGTTCAATTATTGCTTCAATAATTATTACATTGTATCTCACGTTAACTGATTCAATTATTGTTGATATTTTATATTGAGATGACGAAGTTATTAATATTATTATTTGCATTATTAACGATGTCTAAAAGTTCTGCCAAGGAGAGGTACTCGAAAAATGTTACACTTCGTTAAACAGTATGGTTTCATCTTTATTCTGTTTAAAAATTAGGGTTCTCTTCTTCTGTCCTTCTCCTTCTCTCATTCTTCTTGTCTCTATTCTCCGTTGATTACTCGTTCCCATATAAATACTAAAAGAAAATTTGCCCCCCAAACTTTACTTTCTATTTACTTTTGCCCCTTATGTAAGACCCCAGCTTTTATAAATAAAGATGAATTTTTTCTATAAATATTATTTTTGAATATTATGGAATAAATTTGATATAATGTTATAGTTGTGGGTAATATTTATAAATTTTGCAAAGTATGCAAGTTGTTATAAAATATTCGTTTGGTCGGGGAATATTCTTTTGTTAGGGAATATTTGTACAACTACTCAATCATTGGTGGACCCCATTAATGTAATTATTGCCTTGATTGAGAAAACGACAAAAATATTTTATAAAAATAACTACGGAGGTGTTACCGTTAAAACTGTTGAACTACCCGTGGGTAAAAAATACGATGAATACTGCTGTGGTTTGCATAGTAGCACACCAGTATTGATTATTGATGCTTTACGTGAGAAGTCACTCAAATATGCTCAATTATTGCTACAAGAAATTCTTTGCGATCGTGATCTCTTATATTATTGATTCAATTATTGTCACGAAGATCATCCGTATAATATGTTATAAGATTAAATTAATAATTGAGACGACAAGTTATAAATGATTAATAATTGTTGAAAGATTAAATATGTGTTGATTAAAATAAAATGATTTGTGGTAATATTTATTCAATCCTTAATGTATATAAAGAGTCCATTATGAGACGTTTGTGGTAAGTTTGATTATTTTATGGGGGCCCATATGTCATCATCTAAGAGTCTCTTCACGATAGTAATTACCTTTGTGAATATTAATTACCTTTGTGAATAGTATTTACCTTCGTCGATAGTATTTACCTTCGTCGATAGTAATTACCTTCGTTAATAGTAATTACCTTTACCAGACGTCGAACCACTTGTCGTTTCACATTACAAAGCGCCGAACCACTTGTCGTTTCACATTACTGAGCGCCAAACCACTTTTCTTTTCACATCATTAGTCGTCTGCCACTTGCCTTTTCACACTAAGTCTTGCTAAGCTAGAAATCTTCTATAAATAGAGGCCTGTGGCTTCATTATTTTTCACTTAATTCATTCAAGCTATAGAGAGAGAAAGTATAGAGAGAATAAGAGAGAAAGAAGAAGAGTATTTTGTTACTACACTGTTGTAGTATTCAATCTCCTACCAAAGGTAAGGGGTGTTATTCTTTCTTATTCATGAAGAGAACTGTTGTTATTCCATTTCTTATTATTCTGTTGGAATAACCTGTATACGTGGTTTACCATATACTTGGTGACATTCTTCTATTATTCTGTTAGAACATCCTGTCTGTGTGTTTTAAACCGGACCTGGTTCCGTCTTTATTATTATTCTGTTGGAACATCCTGTCTGTGTGTTTTACACCGGACTTGGTTCCGTCTTTATTATTATTATTCATTAGAACATCCTGCTCATGTGTTTTACACCCACCGGTTCCGCTCTTTATTATTATTCATTGGAACATCCTCGTCTGTGTGTTTTACGCTTTCATTCTTTATTATTCTCGCTGAACATCCATCAGCATGCGTTTTACTGGACCAATTCCGTTATTTATTATTCTGTTGGAATAACTTTTTGCTGCGGTCTATCGCATGCATGGTGATTTCTTTTGTTATTCTATTCTTTATTATACCCAAATTGGTTAAAACTTTGACTTCTATACTCCATGAAATTAGTGGAATATCCTTGATATTTGCGTTTCATCCAAAGATCTTTTCATGGAAATATTCTTCCGATCATTCTTGAATTTTACTCTACAAAACAAAGATTCATGTTGATAATTTGGACGTTAATAATTCCCCGGATAAAATAATTCTTGAACTTGTTTTATTGAATTCTTATATCATTGTCATCATCCTCATGTTTTTATTATGTTGAAAGTCATCTGTGGCACAGAGTGCATAGATGGACTTGGTATGATTATGACCGAGAGACTATTCCGGTGTAATCACGACCGTAATGTTACAAATGATGTGATAAAAATCCTCGATGGTAGTGGTGCATTGGTGGACGCTTGTTGGCATGATCATGACCATTAATGAATACACAAATATTCTTGGCCGTAGTGCATGAATAATTGTGGTTGTGATAGTAAAGAATATCCTCGCCGTAGTGTGGGGTGATTCGATGATGTGGAATATTTATTAAAGTCGAGTCTCAAATATACAAAGATGAAAAACCTTTTAAAACCTAAAAGATTGTAGACTTTATTTTCTACTTGACTCTTTTAATGGATTGATATTCCCGCAGCAGATTAAACCGGTTGTCTATTGTATTTTATCGCTTTAACATTGTTGAAGACTATTGATAATTTATTCTCGCATTATCTTAGTCATAATATTTCATCTTGGGTTGGTTGAGCTCACCCTTTTCTTTCACCGTTCTCTTGAAATGAGAATATAGGTGGGACGAGTCGGGAAACGCAGTGATGGTCCTCAAGATAGCATTAGTAGTCCTCACTATTCGTGTGAAATAGTGTGATAATAATTGTAATGAGGACTCCTTTTTGAGTTTGTATAATATCTAGTAGACGATATTTGTATTTAAACTCACGATTTATGTCGTATTGTACCACGGCGCTTATGTTAAGTAAGTTGTATTTAAATTCTGTACCATGTAAGTGGCGACCTAAGATGGGTGATGTATACCTAATTTTGGGGGCGTCACACCTTAAACTTAAAAAGGTATCTAAGTACACCCCAAACTTCATTATACATAACAAAACGCACACTTTCTTCACTTAACCCAACCAAAAGTGTCCTAAAAGGCCAGAATACACAGTTTGGGGTGCAAATTATCTTTTAATCTTAAAAAGTGGCAAAAATAATTAATTTTAAATAAAATAAAATAATTTTAAAATAATTAATTTTAAATAAAATAATTAGTTTTAAAATTAAAAATAAAATAATTAAAATAATAAAATTAAAATAAATATTTGTAATTAATGATTAATAATTAATCATTAACTTGTAAAATGATTATTTTATTTTAATTTTAAAATTAATTATTAATCATTTCTAATTAAAAAATCATTAACTTGTAAAAAATTATTTTTGCCGCATAAAAATAATTACTGCTTTTTTTTTTAAACAAAATTTTGTAAAAACAAGATTTTTAAAAATAGAATTTTTTAAAAGCGAAATTTTTCAAAAACATAATTTTATTTTACAAGTTAAAAAAAAAATGCATTTTTGTTAAAAAATTCTATTTTAAAAAATAGAATTAAAAAATGAATTTGTTTTTTAGAATTTCTATAAGACCCCAACTTTTATGAATAAAGATAAATTTTCTATAATTATCATTTTTAAATATTATGGAATGAATTTGATATAATGTTATAGTTATGGGTAATATTTAGAAATTTTGCAAAGTACGCAAGTTGTTTATAATATTCGATTGGTGGGGAATATTCGATTTACCAACACAATCATTGGTGGACCCCTAGCGTAATTATTGTCGGATTGAGAAAAAGACAAAAATATTTTTATGAAAATAACTACGGAAGTTTTACCGTTAATCGTTTGAAACACCGTGTAAAAAAGTGCAGGAATACGCGTGGTTGTATAAGAAGCACACTGGTATTGATTATTGATGCTTACGTGAGAAGTCACTCGGTTTTGTTCAATTATTACTTCAATGAATTGTTGCATAGTATCTCACGTTAACTGATTCAATTATTGATGATATTTTATATTGAGATGACGAAGTTATTAATATTATTATTTGCATTATTAACAATGTCTGTAAGTTCCGCGAGGAGAGGTTTGGTCATCTAATTGCGCGCCAATAAGGAGAAATCCTTATTGGAAAGCCCTCTCTTTCCTGAAACGACACGAATTATTAATAGTGTGAATAATAATAATGATGATGAAGTTTTGTTTTATTAGTATTATTAATGTAATAAAACAGAAAAAGCTTTTATATAAAAACAACATACTTTTATAAAGTTATTCGCTTTATTAGGCTAATAGTAAAATCTTTTTATATAAAATGTAATACTTTTATAAAGTTATTCGTTTTATTAAACCATAATAATTAGAATATATGATATTTTATTATGATAGTAAAATCTTTTTAAAAGTTATTCGTTTTATTAGATTATAAATAGAATATATTATATTTTATTGTAAACCAATCTGATAGTCTCTGCTTAAAGTAAATCGATCCGGACCGTTCATGGATTGTTACTATTCACCCATTCTTCTATAAATAAATCTCATTCCTTCATTATTTCTTACGAAATCAATTTGAAACTCTAGAGAGAGAACCGTAGAGAGAATTATTCTTCTATCTTGAAAGCGTATTTCTTTAGCGTTTAAGAAAACTTTGAAGCGTAGTACAAGTTTCTTCAAGTATATCCCCGCCTCTACCGCTTGAGTACTCTTCTTTATAAGATAAGGGAATTATTTTTTCATATTCATGAAGAGAAACTTCACATATTCCATTCTTTATTATTACATTGGAATAACTTTTGTATACGCTGTGATCACCCTATACTTGGTGAAATTCTTACATTATTCCATTATTTATTATTCTGCTTTGGAATAACTCATGCCTCATCTGGCACCGCATATATGGTGAAATTTCATTATTATTCCATTCTTTATTATTCTTTGGAATATCGTATACATGCGCTTTCTGCCGACACTGATTCCGTTATTTATTATTCTTGGAATAACTCGCCTGCATCAAAGCACCGCATGCACGGTGATTTCTTTGTTATTCCATTCTTTATTATTACATTTGGAATATCCTCGCTTGTGAGTATTACGCCTCGACTTCGGTTCCGTTATTTATTATTCTGTTCGAATAACTTTGTCCATGCAAGCTTTCGTATGCGTGGTGATTTCTTTTGTTATTCCATTCTTTATTATACTCAAATTGGTTAAAGTTTTGACTTTTATACTCCATGAAATTAGTGGAATATCCTCGATATTTCGCTTCATCTAAAGATCTTTTCATGGAAATATTCTTCTGAGCATTCTTAAATTTTACTCTACAAGGAAGTATCATGTTGACAATTTGGACGTTATTAGTTCCTGAATAAATTAATTCTTGAACTTATTTTATTGAATTCTTATATCATTGTCATCATCCTCATATTTATATTTTGTTGAAAGTTATCTGTTGCCTATAGTGCATAGATGGACTTGGTATGATTATGACCAGACTGTGGATTATTCTTTGTAATCATGGTAATCGTAATGTTACAAATGATGTGGTAAAAGTCCTCATTGGTCTGTAGTGCATTGATGGACAAATTGTTAGCATGATCATGACCATTAATGAATACACAAATATCCTCGGCCCGTAGTGCATGGATAAATTATGGTTGTGATACTAATGAATATCCTC
The DNA here is from genome assembly GCA_020205615.1 of Panax quinquefolius. Classification (NCBI taxonomy): domain Eukaryota; kingdom Viridiplantae; phylum Streptophyta; class Magnoliopsida; order Apiales; family Araliaceae; genus Panax; species Panax quinquefolius. The sequence goes on from CM035163.1 coordinate 27,577,555, forward strand.
GGTAGTAGTCTTGGGGATGATGTGGATTATTTATTAAGCTGAGTCCCAGCGATAAAAGTGATGAAAACCTTTTAAATCATAAAAGATAGTAGATTTTATTCTTTACTCGACTCTTTTCATGGATTGCATGTTCCGCTGCAGTTAAACTTGATGTCTATTATATTTTATCAGTTTAAAAAAATTCTATTTTAAAAAATTTTGTTTTTACAAAATTTTGTTTTTAAAAATAAAAAATAGAATTGTTTTTTTATGTGGCAAAAATGATTTTTTTACAAGTTAATGATTTTTTTAACCAGAATGATTAATAATTAATTTTAAAAATTAAAATAAAATAATCATTTTACACGTTAATGATTAATTATTAATCATTAATTCTAAATATTTATTTTAATTTATTATTTTAATTATTTTATTTATATTTTTACACTAATTATTTTATTTAAAATTAATTATTTTTTCTAATTTTTAAGATTAAAAGATAATTTGCACCCCAAACTTGTATTACTGTCTTAGCCGGTCACTTTTGACCGGTTAAGTGAAGAAAGTGTGTGTTTTGTTACGTATAATGAAGTTTGGGGTGTACTTAGACACCTTTTTAAGTTTGGGTGCAAAAATAAATAGAAAGTAAAGTTTGGGGTGCAAATTGTCTTTTAGTCTATATTTATTAAAGAGTTTTCAGTGTTTAATTGAAATGATGAGCTCGTCTTGGAGTGGAATCGTAAATAAAATCGGGGAAGAAGATTGTAGTTCATGCAATAAAAATGAATAGATTACACCAGAGTTCCTAAGTCGGTGCCACTGTGGAGCAATGGTGTGAATGTGGGAGGCAAGGAAAGATGGAACAAAACATCGAAGATCTTCTTCGCGTCGACTTCGTTTTTCTCTCTGTATGTTTGTCTCTCCCATTGGATCAATTTTAATGATTATTTAAAAATTGGAAGGTACAAGCACCAGATTTTAACATTTTTCGAGTACAATCACCAGTTTGTAACTTTTTTTTACTTCGGGTACCAAATTGTAAGTCGTGTCCCTAATGTTTAACGGAGTGTAACATTTTTCAAGTACAATCACCAGTTTGTAACTTTTTTCACTTCGGGTACCAAATTGTAAATCGTGTCCTAGTACAGGTACCAAAAGTTGATTTATCCCCTTTTTTAAGTATTTATATTTTACTCTCTTAAGTCTTAAATTCTTTATTTACATAAGTTCTTGTTTTTATATCCTAAAAAATAATTATGTACCTACACTTTACCTATTTTATAGTTGTCAATCATGCTCATGAAATTAAGATCAATATTGCCCCCTTAATCATAAGGTAATTAAACTTATAATGCCTCGAATCAATGAAAGGGGTTACGCTAGGTTTGAGTCGGAGTCTTGCCCGCGGGACAGATCAGTTGACGCTACACTTGTCTTGTTAATTTAAGGGGTAAATTAATCTATTGTAGTAGTTGCGACGGGAACAAGCCTATATTTATAAGATTAGTTGAGTAGGGTTGCGCTATAAGATAGCTAGTTATGGATATATTTTGATAACTTCAACTTGTGGATAAACATCGCTCTTAGTTTTTCTCCCTAGACTGAGAGCTCCATCTCTCAGAATCAAAAGTTGGGGCGAGCACATTCGATTTTGAAATCCTTTCTTAAACCACTTTTCGTTCAGTTGTTGGGGACGCTCTTTTCTACTCAAAGGTGATGAAGAGTGAACTCTATCAACAAAGTCTTAACATCCATTAAAGACGTATGATATTTATACATGAATTTTGATTAGTTTTCATATGTATATAAAAAAGACTTATAAGTAAATATCATATATTTTCGTATGAGGATATTAATTTATATGTTTTAATTTTACATACGTATTTGGATAAGGATTGTTTTTTAGAACTTATAATATTACACTTTAATTTTAATAATACATTTGATCCTAAAGTCTAGTGTGAATAAAAAGAAGTTAGGAGGAGAATTTATTTAGAATTTTTTCTAAAACTTGTTAAATTTTAATTTCTAAAAAATTAATACTCGAATATGTGACATTTAACAGTAAAAGAAGAGGTGTAATATCAAATCAAGCCTACTTCTCCAAAGCCCTGCCTCAACCACCGCCACCACCACCACCACCAATGGTGTCTCCCTATTTCAGCCCACTCACCCTATACTGGGCTCTCCTCCGCCGCACTCTCTCCTCCGCCGACCTCTCGTCCCAAACCATAACCATCGACCACGAAACCACCATCCATTTCTGGGCCCCCAAGCCCAACTCCAACACTAAGCCTAAACCGCCACTACTCCTAATCCAAGGGTTCGGCCCACCCGGCGTATGGCAATGGCGCCAACAAATCCCCTTTTTCGCCCGCTCCTTCCACCTCTACATACCCGACTTAGTCTTCTTCGGTGGCTCCTCCTCCACGTCATCCGACAGGTCGGAGATTTTTCAAGCGGAGGCGATCGGAAAAGTGATGGAGAAGCTGGGGGTGTTAAAATATTGTGTGGTGGGGACCATCTACGGCGGGTTTGTGGCCTATCGGATGGCGGCGATGTGGCCGGAAAGGGTGGAGAAGGTGGTGATTGCAAGCTCCGGAGTGAATATACGGCTGAGAGATAATGTGGAGTTGGTGAAGAGGGGGAAGGTGGAGAAGATTGAAGACTTGATAATGCCGGAGACGGCGGAGCAGCTACGGAAGTTGATGGCTTTGTCCCTTTTCAGGAGACCCTACATGCCTGATTTCATGTTAAATCATTTTATTCACGTAAGTTGAATACTCCATGCGTTTCACATTTGTTAAATATTAAATAATACACACACACAATTAGATTTATCAAGTTAATTTATCTATATTGATAGCATAATAATAATAATAATAATAATAATAATATAATGAATTTGAGACCATTAATTTTTAATTTTTTTATATTATTATAGAAATAAATAAAATTTATTTCTTAAAAATAAAAATATAAAATAAATACAATATTTTTTGTGAAAAAGGGGTAAGTTTTTTTTCATAGTCTTTTCCTTTTCTTGCAAAAGTATAAGGCTCCTAAAACTATGATCCTTTATGTATAAATTAATAGTATATCGATCTCTAAATTAATATTGATACATTTATATTGATTATAATGTTTTATTTTTATTTCGTTACTTTTAATTAATTATTGTTATTACAAGATGATACAATTGGATATATATATATATATATATATATATATATATATATATATATATATATATATGCTAATAGCTAGCATGCCAATAATTTATGGGACAATCTTAAATTAATTTCAAGGTGGGTGATCAAACTTTCCGATCAGGAGGATTTGTCAATAACAATTAATATATATAGCCTAATTTGAAGTCTTACTTGGCAGGCTCAATTGATTAATTAGACTTGCAACCATGTGGACCACTTTAAAATATTAATTAAAATAAGTCCATGTCTCCAATGTGACTAGCTCAATTGTCACCTCTATTTGAGTTGCTAAGTACATTGTACTACCTCCCTCAGATTATTGAAATATTGAACATATATTTAGTTTTTAGTTTTACATTTTAATTGTCATTATCACTTCATTTTTGTGGAATTTCCGTTCAATATATATATATATATATATATATATATATATATATATAAAAAAAAAATATATGTACACAGCTGTGTAGTATACAGTCGATTATGACGATGATTTTTTAGGTTATAGCGACGGTTAGCTATTCCTCGGACTACTACGATGGGTGAACTTGTTGTCATAGCTTCAAAAAAACTCGTCATTATAACCTTAACCGTATGTACATAACTATGTATATACATATAGCCCTATATATATATAGAGTTTGGATCTTAAGTTCACCCATTATCCAACTCACCCAAGCTCACCCCCTTTTAGATCGAAGACTCGACGACGGTTTTCTAATTATACAATCAATCATCTATACTTTTAGCGACGGACAACATATAAAGATCGCTTAAAAATATGAAGCGACGGTTGTATGATCGAACCGTCACGACACTACAAGAAAACCGAATAATTCCGACGGAATATTCCGTCGTATATAATACTATTCAGTCGAAACTATTTTATTTTCGACGGAAATATGCGTCAGAGATTCCGTCGTAACTACTTGCGTCGAAAATAAGTTCCGCCGAAAATTTCGTTTGATGATTATTATCTCTGCAATCGAACGATTCCTCTCAAGCGGATGTTCATCGAACCTAAACTATCTTCGACAGATTATATAAGACAAAATTTTTCGTCGAATATATCAGTACCTATGTCCGACTGACGAATTCCCTCGAACATAAGATATTTTCGACGAAAAACTAAAATAAGTTAATATTTACTAAAATTGTTTATTTATTAACTTCGACGGACTTTACGTCGAGATAAAATTAATGCGATGGATATATTCAATTGGGTTATCTTATGTTCGACTGAAAACTAGGCCATCTCGGTATTTATTAAAAATTGGTTATTTATTATCTCCGAGGGAAGTGCCGTCGAAAATACCCTATTCCTTCAGAAATAACTGATTTTTTTTTAATGCAGATTTTAAAAGTTCAGTTTCCAGGTGTTTAAATCCATTAATGTACCTGTAACCTGTCACAACCCAATACACAATAATATAAACTCAGATCTCACATTCAAATATGCAACGTAGCACTAAAACGTAATCTACAACTCATTATCATTCACATTCACATTCAAATATCTACCAAAACGTATTATAAGCTAACCAATTACAAATATAAGCTAATGTTCCATAAATGTTAAACAATATAATTTACAATAGTTGTACAGACACAATTAGACAATACAATATATACAAAAGTTCTACAAACTATACAAATGAACTATAAACTAGTAAAAGTATCATCATCGGACGGAGGTGAACGACGCTGCTCTGGTGTATGAAAATCAGCCTCGTCTCCGTCATTATCAAATAAATCGCCGCTTTATCGCCATCCACCTGCTGATAGAATCAAAATATAAATCATTAGTCCAGATATATATATGTGAGAATTAACAAACTAGCCTTAATTAAAAAACATAAACAATAAGAATACCCGAGTAGGTGGGGCGACGAAAAGCCTCCTCCAAGAGGGTAATCACCATCCGGAGCATCTCTTGCGCCCAAGCGCCAAACCGCCCCGTGGTAATCCTGCATTCTCTCCGCAGAGGCCCTTGCTATAATATCTTGAACAATCTGGTGAAGACGAGAACTGGAAGGCAATCACGACACCGAAAGACCAGGACGGTATGGAACCTATCCGACACTACCCCTATCAACCACCGAAGATATCGTCATCCAAGTCGGCCACCAGTATGAGATGGTCCGAACATGTTCTCTCGAGACCAAGGCCGGGCCGAGCCTATAAAGAGATATAAATTCGATTACTAAAATAATTTATATAATGTGATAAATTCGGATAATTTCGTGAAACATAAAAAATATTACCGCCAGAAGTGTATATGCGGTATCCTCGGCGGACTAACACTCGATATCTCGCGATGATCGCTAATTGGGGGATCTGAAACGCGACCCATAGTCTCGACTCCTCATCCCGATCTAATAAAATATCGGGAAGAGGGGTGGCGAAATCTAACTACTCGTAACCCTCCTAATAGTCTCTAACTTTCAACTATACGCTAGTCCCAAGCTTCAAATCGGTCCTATAATGTATTCCGTATACGATTATGTTAATTATATCATTTTATTTACGATTGAATATTATTAAAAGCTAAATAGTAAGATGAGTTTTACCGTATAGCTAAAAGTCGCCTAAGACAAAAAACACGCTCGTCTTCAGCGTGTGGGCTCGATCCCAAAACTCTAGCATGGTAGGATCTCGGCCCAAGGTCCTCCCCAATGCCTAATACAAACATTCATAAAACAGGTCTTAAGTATTTGTGTGAGAACTTGACACATAAATAACTAAATATAACGCACTTACCGCCTTCGCCCTCCTCGAATCGAGAACTAGTGGTGTGTACTATTCGGAGTCGACCACGGTTCTTCTTCTTCTCTTCGCACTTTTTTTGAAGTCATCACCTCCCAAGACGCATTACATAGCCTCCCAGTGCTAAATCGGAGACTATCGGGGTGATGATCTCGATGGTGGTGCCGGTCGGTCCACAATCCCTGTTGTCATTTGCCTCGTCGCATCTCATACAGCCATCCAGAGTAATTCGCAGTGACGTGATGCTCAATCACAGCATCGCCAGCTGACTGAGAGATGCTCGGGTCAAATCGATAATAAACCTATAACAAAAGATTATTTAAAATTAAGAACATTTGATTTTGTCATCCCAATACAACTATGTGGTGATAATATGCTTAACTTATGTGGAACTCCCGTAAGACAGTCTGCATAAAAGTGGCATCGCATCACAGATAATTGACCGAATCAAGATGCACCTCTCTGGAGATACGTCAAACAAATCACATGTAGGGTGTGCTTAGCCACCGGGTCTACTATACTACAGAAAAAGTATAACAATATGTGTTATGTGAATTGTGTTTTGCAATAACTAATAGAAATAGTACGAATATATTAACACTTACTGCTGGGAAACGACATCCACCGGTACTGTAAGTGGCACTGCCGGCGGACGACCAAAGATACCGAGGTTGGTCCCTCTGTGTCGTCGACGAGGTGCATCTGTAATAATTGTATTTAACATAGTACTTCAATAATCATTGTAATTAATGTAGCTTGAGATATATTTAAATCCTAGTTAAGATAACTTACTCGCGCCTAAAGAAGAGCCTCCATCGTACTCTACCGCTCTCGCATCTAATCGCCCACCACCTCGGCGACCTACACCGCTATGTGTCTAGCCATAAATATCCTAACGCAATAACAAAATTGGTAGATTACTTAATATGTAAGGTTTAACAATATGTGGTAAGGACTAATATGAAAGCTCATTTTCAATTACGCACGTCATCAAACCCATCAGAATCAACGTGTATATCATTCTCGGATTCGGTATCTTCCTCGTCCTCAGTTTCAAGATTTGTTTCGTCATCGTTATCATCCTCAACGATTACATAATCATTCATGTGTACGGTGGCCTCAACATCCTCATCGTTAGGTACGTCAATGACATCAGTACTCACCACAACTTCGGCATGGAACACTTCGCCAATGGGTTGCTCACATCTTCTTCGCAACGCCTCATCCATAAAGAAACATGTTATCGACATTAAATGAGCGTGTTTTAGTAGTGACTCATCGTGTACCGTGGGCTTCGAGTATTTACGACATTAGGAGCGTAATACACTTGAGTCATTTGACTTGCTTAACACGCATATCGCCATCGAATTTAACACCGACTTGATATCCACGGTTGTGATTCTATTACGATCAACTTTAACCCCTTTTCAAAGATCAAACCAAATACACTTAAATGTAACTACCTTTTTGCCACCGTGATAATTGAGCACAACTACATCCCAGTAAACGCCCATAGTAATTGGACTCGGAATCTTGATAGCGACTTTCCTAACACCACAACCCCGTAATCGACCGATGTGAGTTCATGCAAGTCATCGACTCTAAATCTATACCCATTCACGATGCAACCAGGAAAAGAACTAACAACTTTGTAAGGTCCTTGGATGACATCTATAAAACGCTCAGAAATACTCTCCGCTTCAACCCTTTTCTTAAACCACTATTGGAAATTAGCATTAGTGAATGTTTCCAATTCTGCTGCAGTAAAAGTTGGGTTAGAAGCATACTCTTCCTCTTCGAATGAACTGCGATATTAGTAAAATGTCTTTAACATATATAGAGATGACTACACTTGTAAATTGTACTAACTGGAGCAAATAAGTTTAGACTTACGTGATGTATGATGATACTTCGGGCATATTTAGAAGCACGCATGTAGATACAATCTTAAACTCTTTGTCGCTTAAGTAAGTCAGAGTCTCAGGGCCAAATGGTTTAGCCAGATATGTGAATACAGCTAACTCATCATCAGCATGAGTCATTGGACCAACAACCTCATTCCTTCCTAAACGGTTGTGCTTCGTTGAGACAACATCGTCAAAATACAATGAAAGCGAAGTTGACAAGCTCTTCCTCTCAGATATCGTTCAAATAATAGAACCCTCTACACGAGCTTTGTTCTTGACCTTTTGTTTTAATCGGCGCATATACCTACGATAAATAATATGCATACATAGTGAAGTATTATTAATATGAGTAGGATAGAGCAATTATAACAGTTTATATATTACCTTTCAAAAGGATACATCCACCGATATTGCACCAGTCTTCCAAGTTTGAGTTCATACGACAGATGAATAGGCAGATGTTCCATCGAGTCAAAAACTCCTGGAGGGAAGATCATTTCAAGCTTGCACATAGTAAGCACAATATTCTTTTCCATCTGCTCGACATCACTGTGCTTAATTATAGTTGAGCAAATATCTCGAAAGAAATTTGACATTTCATTAACGCATCCGAACTTTTCTGGGTAACATCTCAAGAAATGCAATTGGAATCAACTTCTGCATGAATACATGACAATCGTGAATCTTGAATCCAGAAATTTTCAATTGCTCAACCTTACAATAACGTGTTATGTTCGACGCATATCCATCTGGGAGCTTCAACCCACTAACCCACTTACAGACGTCTTCAACTTGTTGCTTAGTAAGACTAAATGGAGCTTTAGGTTTCGTAGTGTTGGGGCGAAGCCACAATTCTGGCCTAATGTTCAATGCCTCCAAATCTTTTCGAGCATTGTCATTGTCTTTAGTTTTACCACTCGCATCTAACACGGTGTAAAACAAGTTCTCAAAAACATTCTTTTCGGTATGCATGACATCTATACAATGACGAACTAAAAGTGTGCCCCAATACGGCAACTCAAACCATATAGGCAAGTGTGTCCAATTATGAGTCTTCCCATACCCGGCTGCTCTCAATTTACTATGTTCCTTCCCCGGCAAAGGAAAATCAAGTTGATTCAACCACTCCAAGACCTCACTGCCCGACAGCCGACCAACAACCCCCTTCTTCTCTATCTTTCTATTGAACTGTGCATACATCTTTTTGTAATTGTGATCAAGTGGCAAGAATCTATGAGCAGTTCTAAAGAAACTACATTTCCGCCCATGCTGCAACTGGTTGCCTTGCACATCCCCCACACACACTGGACAGGACAGCTTCCCGTGAGTTGACCAACCACCAACCATCCCAAGAGCCGGAAAGTCAGTGATAGTCCATAACAGGGCTGCCTTTATCACAAAATTCTAGCATATCAATTTATCATACGTCTAAACCCCTGTCTCCCACAACATCTTTAGTTTATCCACTAACGGTCGAAGGTGCACATTAAGATCTTTTGTAGGACTTTTATCCTCCGGAATGAGTAAAGTTAAAAATAAATACGGATCCCTCATGCACATTGTCGGTGGAAGATTATAAGCGACCATAATGACTGGCTAAACTGAGTACGGCTGGCTAAAATTATTAAAAGGGCAAAAGCCATTAGTAGCCATGCCAAGCCTAACGTTCCTAACTTCTTCCGCAAACTCAGGATAATTTATATCAAATCTCTTCCATTCATCTCCATCCGCTGGGTGAGTCAGCTGACCAGGCACGACATCCCTTATTCGATGCCAACTCATATGTTGAGTCGTATGAGATGACATGAATTGCCGCTGAAGTCTCGGCGCAAGTGGAAAGTACCGTAAGATTTTCCTGGGAACATGTTTCTCCTTCCCCCCACGTTTTGTAACCTTGTAACGCGATAAGCTGCATATATCACACTGTCCCTTATCTTTGTCCTCCCCATAGTATAACATGCAATCCTCGCCACAAGCATCGATTTTCCGATACCTTATATTTAACCCTCACCATCTTCTTCACTTCATAATAATTCGCAGGAAGAGTATGATCCTTGGGTAAGAATCATCCAATTATAGCGAGCAAATCGTTGAAACCTCTCTCACTACTGATCGTGCTCATTCTTGAAGTGTAAGAGCTTCACATCGCAGAAAAGCTTGGTGTTCGTGTTATTTCCGGATATAACGCGACCCTGCATTCAGATAAGAACTTGTAAAAGGTCGCGTGTATCAGATTATTTAGCACTTGCTTCAAGACCGCTTGAAGAAGGTTCATATTCAAATTTCAATAGTAGTAGGGCCATAAGCATCAACCAACATCTCAACTGGATTATAGTTTTCGACGTATGAATCCCATGGAATTGGTTGTTCCACAATATTTTCAATCACTTCTGATTCCCCGTGATGAATCCATACGAAGTACCCATCTACAAATCCACGAGAAAATAAGTCGAATTTAATCTCGTCGACTTTCTTCCAAATCGATTTTTACACTTGACACACGGCATCGTGATCTTCCCGCAAGGGATCATCCGTATGTTCTAGTGCTTTGTTCAAGAAATCTAAAATCCCAACACGATAAGCTGAGACTAATCCCCTCCCATCACTGGGTATCCTACGGTACATCCAACTCCGGTCGGCTGACATTTTTAACTACACAAAAGTACGCATTAAGTTAATTTGGATATTCATGCGTGAATTAGATTTACCTAGTATCTCTATAGGACAGGGGTAAGGCTTCTATCCCGTTATTGGATGTATCTCGTCACTAGTGCAAACACGTTGAGTACGTTTCATGAAAATTTTGGCAGCACCTCCCCATGGTCTCCAAGCACACGAAATAGACTAAGATAACTTAATTTAAGTATGCACTCGGAGAACATATAGAGATAACAGTCGATTAATCCTCAAAATAACAAAAAATATACCGCTTTCAGATTTGCACATACCTAAGTGAGAGACATAACATCCAATAACAAATCCCCAATGGGGACCTGCTCACATTCACCCCCTATTAAGTGTATGTCAAACGGGTTTCTAAGTTTCAAAGTATATCACATATATAATTAAAAATGCTACTTAGTTTATTGAAAATTGTGGCAAACTACACAAATGCTACTTAGTTTATGAGAATTTATGTGGAATCTATACTTGAGCCTAAGAAATCAGAAAAAAAAAGGGTCGTAGTTCCTATCAGGTCCTATACTCGAATAATAAAGTTAATTCAATTACTGCAAACATTCCTCACTGTTCCATCATAACAGATGACAACATCCCGAAGGAGTTCCATTAAGCTATTGAACAAAGTTTTAGCTTAAGAAATCCTCTAGATGAACGAACGATCACTTCTCTGCTAGGAATGAATCATCTCCCCATATCCAATCCATGATATAGACAGCTTCTCACCACTCCGAATTCCTCAAATGGATAGTTCTCATTCAAGAGGTGAGACGTTCTGTGAGAACTACCCATATGAGGAATTCGGAGTGGTGAGAAGCTGTTTATATCATGCATTGGACCCATATGGGGAGATAATTTGTGACGCCCCCAAAATAGGTATACATCACCTATTCTGAGTCGCCAAATACATGGTACAGAATACAAATACAATCTTAAATATATAACAAGAGAGCTGTGAGTTTTAATACAAACATTGTCTTCTAGACAATATCCACTCTCAGAATAAGTCCTCATTACATTTATTAACACACTATTTAACAGAATAGTGAGGACTACTAATACTATCATCTGGACCGTCACTCCGTTCCCCGACTAGTCCCGGCTACGTTCTCATTTCCTGAAGAGAACAGTGAAAGAAAGGGTGAACTCAACTAGCCCAGTAAGAAATATTACGACTAAGATAATGCAGGATAAATTATCATTAGTCTTCAACAATGTTAAATTGATAAAATACAATAGACATCAAGTTTATTTGCAGCGGAACATGCAATCCATTAAAAGAGTCAAGTAGAGAATAAAATCTACTATCTTTTATGATTTGAAAGGTTTTCATCACTTTTATCGCTGGGACTCAGCTTAATAAATAATTCACATCATCCCTACACTACGGCCAAGGATATTTATTAGTATCACAACCATAATTTATCCATGCACTACGGGCCAAGGATATTTATGTATTCATTAATGGTCATGATCATGCCAACAACTGTCCATCAATGCACTACGGGCCAACGAATGAAGACTTTTTACCACATCATTTGTAACATTATGGTCATAATTACACCGAATAATCCCTGGTCATAATCATACCAAGTCCATTTATACACTACAGGCCACAGATGACTTTCAACAAAATATAAATATGAGGATGCTGACAATGATATAAGAATTCAATAAAACAAGTTCAAGAATTAATTTATTCAGGAACTAATAACGTCCAAATTGTCAACATGATACTTCTTTGTGGAGTAAAATTTAAGAATGCTCAGAAGAATATTTCCATGAAAAGATACTGGATGAAGAACATATATCAAGGATATTCCACTAATTTCATGGAGTATAGAAGTCAAAACTTTAACCAACTGAGTATAATAAAGAATGGAATAACAAAAGAAATCACCATGCATGCGATACTTTGCATAGACAAGTTATTCCAATGTAAATAATAAATAACGGAACCGTGTCGTTTAATACGCACCAACATGATATTCCAACGTAAATAATAAAGAATGGAATAACAATGTAAATCACCATGCATACAAGATTGCTTGGTATAGGTGTTATTCCAATGTAATAATAAATAATCGGAACCCAGTCCCATAAAACGCATGATAAGATATTTCAACAGAATAATAAAGAATGGAACCAGTCCCATGTATAACACACGCATGTGATGTTCCAATGTAATAATAACGAATGGAATAACAAATGTAAATCACCAAGTATAGGGTAGGCCGGCAGATACAAGTTATTCCAATGAATAATAAAGAATGGAATAACGAAGTTCTCTTTATGAATATGAAAAAATAATACCCCTTACCTTATAAAGAAGAGTACTTCAGATAGTAGGGTGGGGATATACTTTGGAAGAAACTTGCACTACGCTCAAAGCTTTCTTAAACACTTAAAGAAATACGCCAAGATAGAAGAATAATTCTCTCTACGCTTTCTCTAAAGTTTCAAAGGAATTGTAAGAAATAATGAAGGAATGAGCTTTTATTTATAGAAGAATGGATCGAATAAGAATCAATCCATGAACGGTCCGCATCGATTTACTTTAAACGATCGGTCCGTATTGGTTTATAATAAAATATAATATATTATATTTATAATCTAATAAAACGAATAACTTTTAAAAAGATTTTACTATCGCAAACACTATGCATAATAAAATATAATATATTCTAATTATTGTCTAATAAAACGAATAACTTTATAAAAGTATTCTTTTTATATAAAAAGATTTTACTATTAGCCTAATAAAACGAATAACTTTATAAAAGTATTCATTTTTTATATAAAAAGCTTTTCTGCTTTTTATTACATTAATAATACAAATAAAACAAAACTTCATCATCATTATTATTATTCACACTATTAATCGACCAGTGTCGCTCCTGTGAAAAAGGGGCTTTCCAATAAGGATTTCTCCTATCGACGCCGCAATTAGGTGACCAAACCTCTCCTCGGTAGAACTTCAGACATCGTTAATATTGCAAATAATAATATTAATAACTCTGTTATCTCAATATAAAATATCAACAATAATCAATCAATTAACGTGAGATACTATGCAACAATTCTCAAGCAATAATTGAACAAAACCGGTGACTTCTCACGTAAGCATCAATAATCAATACCGCAGTGCTACTACTATGCAACCACGCGTATTCTCTACATTTTTAATAAGGGTGTTTCAACGAGCTAACTGTAAAACTTCCGTCGTTATTTTCATAAAAATATTTTTGTCGTTTTCTCAATCCGATAATAATTCCGTTGTGGGGTCCACCAATGATTGTGTCGTCGTACGAATATTTCCCGACCAATCGAATATTATAAACAACTTGCATACTTTGCAAAATTTCTAAATATTACCCACAACTATAACATTATATCAAATTCATTCCATAATATTTAAAAATGATAATTATAGAAAAATTCATCTTTATTCATAAAAGTTGGGGTCTTACAATATCCCCTTCTTATGAAATTTCGCCCTCGAAATTAGGGTACGTACCTGGTATGTCAAAGAGGTAAGGTTACCTTGATTTCATTTCAGATTCTAACTCCCAGGTCATTTCCTCAACATCGTGGTTCCTCCATAAAACTTTGACTTGAGGTATAACCTTGGAACGTAGAATATGTTCCTTCTTATCCAAGATTTGAACAGGAACCTCTTCATACGTTAAATCTTCCGCTATTTCGTCCGGTTCTAACTCAATAATGTGGTTCAAATCTTTCACATATTTACGTAACATGGATATATGAAAAACGTTATGAACACGAGACATTTAGCTGCAACTACGACCCTTTTTTTTTAATTGTTGCCGAGGAACCGGTTGGAGTACTATTTAGCTGCAACTGCTATGTCGAAACCTGCATACAAGAAAGAGTACATATATGTAAGGAAAGTATTATTGCATTTATATATTGAAAATTGTGGCAAACTAAGCAAATGCTACTTAGTTTATTTTGCCAATGATAATAAACTAAGTGATACTTAGTTTATGACAATTGTTATTTGGAATCTATAGAGATTATTGTTCGACATTCACTCCTACTTGTCAAACGGGTTTCTAAGTTTCATATTATAGTACATATATGTATATATATACATATAATACTTAATTATTGAGTTTATTGAAAATTGTGGCAAACTAAGCAAATGCTACTTAGTTTATTTTGCCAATGAAAAACTAAGTAAGTGCTACTTAGTTTCTGTGAATTGTTATTTGGAATATATATGAAAACTACTATTAAATTGATTTATTTTATTTTATAAAATTTAATTGTATTTATTATTGTATTTTATTTTATTTTATTTTAAATTTAATTTAATTTAAATTATGGTACTTAAATTAAATTTATTTTATTTTATTACATTATTTAAATATTTTTTATTTAATTTAATTTATTTATTAAATTAAATCAAATTTGTTTTATTTTATTCAATTTAATTTAATTAAGTATTTTATTTTATTTTATTTTGTATTATATTATATTATCTAATTTTTAAAATTTATTTAAGTTTATTATTATATTTTCTTTTATTTGTTTAATTTTTTAATTAATAAATATTATATTTTCTAATTTTTAAAAATTATATTATAGTATATTATATTATCTTATTTTTAAACTTCACTTGTAAATTTTTATAATTTTAAAATTTTATTTTATTTAATTAAATTTAATTTAATATACATTAATTTATTTTGTATAATATTATATTATATTTTTAAAAAAAGTTATTAAATTAATTATTATTATTTTTATTTAATTTAATTATTATTTTTATTTTATATTATAATATATTAAATAATTTTAACATTTATTTTGTCTAATAAACTAAATTAAATTAAATTTATTTCATTTTATATTAAATTAATTAAATAATACATAAATATATTTGTAGGGCCACAAAATTTTCAATTGCAGATTTACGGCGGATATTCCGTTGAGAATTCGTGGAAATATCAAATATCACATTCTTAATTATACACCTGACATACATATATTATGATCCAAACATTTGTAATTATTATGACCCAAATAATCGTAATTGCACAAATAAATCACAATTTCAAAGAACATGCATTCACTTGCAGAATTGAAGTCAAATAATCCCAATTTGCAAAACAGTTTACAGCATGAACAACTTTCGCAAAATCAAAAACTCTAACAAAATAAATTTCATAACAGAAATGAACCCAATTTCAGCAAATTAAAATATAAAATCCAATTTCTGATACAATAAGAACTCCAAAATTATTCTCAGTAACACATGAATTAAAGGAGGAGCATTTAGGATTTCTTACCTTGAATTAAAGGAGGAGAAACGAGGAAGAGAAAGGAGGAGCTAGGAGCTACCGTACGTGGTAGTTCGTTGGTGGCAGAGGCCGAATGGCCATGTGATGGTTTAAATTAGCGATGTTGAATGGGGCAAAGGCCTGGCACCAAGGAGATGAGAGGAGTGGGGGTACACAGGGTGGGTGGGGTATCGGGACAGGGTTGGGGTGGAGGACCGGGGGAGAAGGACCTGGGGGGAATGCAGGACACGGTGGGGGACCAGGGGAGGGAGTGGGGCACTGAGCAGTGGGGTCGGAGACCCAGTGGGGCGTGGGGGAACGGTGGCGGGGGGGGGGGGGAGGGGAGGGTGACCAATGACCACATGGGTGTGGGTGTGGGTGTGTGTGGGGGCGGGGCCGGGGAATGAGAGAGGCTAGGGAATAAGGAGAGTTAGAGAGAATGAGAGAGAGATTAGATAAATCGAGCGTCTGAAATGAAAAGGCAGAAGGTGAAAAGTTTATATTGTTATTTTCGATGGAATGTCTGTCGATAATAAGTCCCTCGGAGATAACCTAAATTCGACGAAATATCCCTCGGAAATAACGTTTATTCGTCGAAATTACTTTTCAGTGTCTTCGAAATTGGCGCCCAACCGAGAGTTCTAAGGTGACTAATTTCGTCGTAATTATGGTATTTTGAGGGACTTATATCCGACGTATTATTCCCTCGACATAATCCTATTTCAATCAATATAATCCAAATCGAGTATATACGTCCGCCTAATTAAATTTTTTTCAGTAGTCTTGAATTAAAAAGTCCGCCGCTAAAAAGGGGGTGAGCTCGGTGAGTTGGATAAGGGTGAGATTAAGATTCGTCTCAGTATATATATATATATATATATATATATATATATATATATATATATATATATATATAAAGATTATCCAAATCGACTCTCGAATTTTGTTAAAATGCGGACTTTTTTTTTTTTTGCTTTTTTTTTTAAAAAACAACTAAAAAAAAATTAATATTTTATAGAACTGAAATTTTTTCATAATACAGTATTTTGGGTGTGATTTGAATATATAAAAATAATATATGTACACAGCTATGTAGTATACAGTCGATTATGACGACGATTTTTTGGGTTATAGCGATGGTTAGTTATTCTGGGCTACGGCGATGGGTGAACCGTCGTCATAGCCCAAAAAACTCGTCGTCATAACCCAACTGTGTAATACATAACTGTGTATATATATATATATATATAGCCCTATATATATATATATATGTGTATGTGTGTGTGTGTGTGTGGATAATGATTTATATATATCCATAGCAATTCTTATTATCCAACTCATCTCTAATCGTTTTAAAAAAAAAGATTGAACGAACTAAGATTTACTTCGTACAATACAATAGTTGTATTGATGAGAACAATTATGCGGATAGAAACTCAAAAATTATATTTCATCCGCACTGTTGTGCGGATAGGGTCCATCATGTGCATAACAATTATACGAATGAGAATAATTATTACTTTTGAAAAGAAATGAATGATGAGATTGTGTTAGATGGATAGAGCTCTCATCCAACTTTAATTATGTATCACCCATATATATATATATATATATATATATATATATATATATATATATATATCTTGCAACCAAGATATCTTTATTACAGTCAATTGGATAATGATTGTCATGTTTTATATTAGGCTACTCATTATAGTTTTCTTATTTTTTAAAAAAATTATATAATATTGATCGTAACATCTGTATTAATAATTAACGATCAAATATTTTAGTAGATAATCACAATAATGTTATCAACTTTGAAATATATTAAATTCATTTATCATTAAACGTATAAATAGTGATTTAAATTCATTAGTGCAGATATTATACGATGAAAATAGAAAGGAAAAGTTGGAACTCTTAAAGGGGCTGACCATTGGATGGGACGACAATTTAAATATAACTCCTCTCCAGCAGGTACCATCTTATCTTGATGTTAATATTCTTTTCTTTACTTTCTAAATTACAATTCTTTCTATATATATAATTAAAATATTAATACAAAATCATCTATTTTATTGATTATTACGTAGGAGGTGTTGATTCTTTGGGGAGATCATGACTACATATTTCCTTTAGAAAAAGCAATTGAGCTCAAGAAGTAAGTCACTTCCCTCTTTTTAATTTTTAATTACTCAAGAAATAATAATTAATAGGATATCTGGGATTATAATGATGGAACTTTACATATTAGTGTATGATTTTTTTTAGGCTATTCAGAATAATAATCGTGGCTTAAAAAGTTTAAGTGTTGATATATATAGAACGATTGTAAAGTGTTTTTAAATATATATATATATATATATATATATATTTTACTTTTATAGTATTATTTTTATTCTGACAATATCTACGTACATGAAATCATAAAAAACAAGAGTTACCGCCGGGATAAACCATAACCATGCGAGTATTATATTATATTGGAATTAAATTCGGAATATGTTGTTTTGGTTTATTTTTATGGTTTATTTTTAATTGCAGGCTTCTGGGGAAGAAAGTAAGATTGCAAGTGATAAAGAACACATCACATGTGCCTCAACTTGAGAGTGCAGGACAGTTCAACAAAATTATCAATAATTTCTTACGCGGATCAGGGTCAGGGTCAGGGTCAGGGTTCATCCACATGGGAAAACTTAAAGCTCATGTTTGTTTAGTTTGTAATAAGTACATATTTATCAATGAATGGGTTGCTTGCATGCAGTAAATAAGATTATTTGTTGTGATATATATATATATATATATATATAAAAAAAAAAAAAACAAATGAGACTTCAATAGGGATAAATTATTTTTGGTCATCAGATTAAGGCCCTTTTATCATTGTAGTTCTGAATTTTTTTTATTACAATCGAATAACTCATATTTTAAATATTACAAATGGTCATTAATTTTAATTTTCATTCAAAAATCGATTTAAAATGCTTAGTAGACTAACGTAATCCAAGTGGTAATGCGAGGGTGGCACGTAGGGTCCACTCTCACGTGGATCCGTAGTCAAGATAATACATTTTTTTGATTCTTCGTATTTGAGGTCCCATTTTTATTGTAGTTACAAAATTTTTTTGTTACAATCGAATAATCTGTATTTCTCAAAAATTATAAAATGATCACTACTTAAAAATTATTATTACTTAAAATTTATTATTATTTAAAATTATTATTTATAAA